>CM046882.1:247896785-248496785 GCA_025667525.1 Glebionis coronaria
CCCTAAAAATGATTAAAACCTAATTAAACTTAAAATAATTATAAAAATAAATCTAAAAGTTATAAAAATATTCTAAAAATGGAAATAGTCCTAATTAATGACAAAGAACCTAGGAAAAATGAAAAAGAAGGAAAAAGAAAATTTTGAAAATTAAATAATAAAATAATATTAAAATATTACTAAAAATAAAAAGTCTCTAAAATTTAAAATAAAAAATTTATAAAAATCCTAAATAATATAATTAAGAGAAAAACACAAATTTAAGCTCCTAAACCTTTTTTAATAATTTTATAAAAATCTTTAGAGTTTATAAAAAACCTTAAAATATTATAAAATTAAAAATAAATGTTTTTGAAACCAAAATTAGATGTAAACCTCAAAAATATATTTTAAAACCTAAAAACTATTTTTTCTAGAAATAAAAACTATTTTTGGTATTTTTTAATGATTTTCTAAAAAACGTATAATAAATAAATCCTAAAAAATAAACTATTAATGGGAAAAATATGAAACCAATTTTTAAAAATCAAAAATACTATTAAAAACCTAGGAAAAATAAAAGATGACAAAAACAACTGACCAATAAGCTGTAATAAGCTAGCAAACCTACGGCTTATTTAAACTGGCTGAAAAGAAAAAGAGGTTAAAAGGAAAACAATTGCACCCTTGGTCAGTAAAAGACCCAAGGGCGCAATGGTTAAGTTGTTGGTGTGTGGGAGTGGAGACGGGGGTTCGAATCTGCTAAACCCCTTTTTGGACGAATTATTTTTTTTTTTTTTTTTTTTTTTTTTTTTTAACTTTTACAAACCAACAGTGATACTTAAGTTAGCTAGTAATTCCAATCCACTCTCCTTTTTAAACCAAGATTACAACAAATAAGGATCCAAAAACGTTGCCAGGTTGAAAGTTGACACTAGCAGGCTGCTAAGTGTTTTGCTTATGGATTAAAGCAAGAGGAGCTTGCTTTTTTGGCTTATTTTGGTGTTGATAACAGACACAATGGGCACTCTTGTGCTCCTTTGAGCACAAGAAGTCTCAAACAAGCAAAATAAAGCAACTAGCAACCAAGAACTTACACAAATCAGGCACACTTAGCAAATTTAATGTTGCTGTGACAGATTCTAGGGTCTGATGGCTTATTTGTTTCTAGCTAGCAGCCTAATGATATCTAGACCACAAAAATAAGCACACACATTCACCAATTAGTACTCTAGCTATAACAATAACTCTTATAACCTGAATCTCAACAACAATCAAAGATCATGCACAATAACTGAGTAAAAATCAAGCAAAAGTGGCATAAGCAGATTTTTGCTATCCTATATCCTTTTAAACCTCACCAACTTGATCCAAAATTGTTCCAAACTGATTAATTACTTATTATTAACCTAACTTAACCCTTTTTAATTCCTCCTAACAACTTAGATCAACCAAATCAATGATGTTGCCCTGCTAACACCTGTTGCCAAACACCCTGTTAATATTTGTAAAACGTTTTTAACAAATCAAAAACTTGAAACACTTATCAAAACTGGTTCTAATACTCTTAAATATGCATAACATCACAGAAAAACACAAATCCAACACCTAATGACACACTTAAGCCAACAAATCATCAAGATCATATGAACAAGCACTTTTTGAAATTTGAAAGGGAAACAAGAGAGATACCTTAGGGCTTTATCATCCAAAGCCCTAGAGAGTGTAAAACTCTCCTCCAATCCAGCTGGGGCTGGAGCTGAACTTAATCAACAGCTTCCTCACCTGTTTAAGTCAAAAACAAAAGAAAAACACAATACAAATATTTTATATAAATATTCTGTTTCTCTTTTTCTTTTCTCAAATACTTTCCAAAACTACTTAAAACGTTTTTTAACACTTTTAATCACCAATCCAAAACAACTTCTTAACAATCAAACCCTAGAACAGATTATACCCAAATTTCTCAAATTTCTCAAACCTTGAAAATATTTTTTGAAACACAAACTTACTTCACCCAATAAATCACAGGAACTCAGTTCTCCTTCACTAGTCAATACCAACTTTAAAAAATAAAAAAGGAATTAAATTGCTCTTAAAACAAAAACCAACTTTTTATTAAATCAAAAGGAATTACAAGTTTTGTGAAGAAAAACTGGAACAAGGGACTCCAACAGGCTTGGGTCTCCTTTTATACTAGTCTAAGAACTATCTGGAATGCTTAATAACAAAACCCTAATACAAGAAAATCTCAAATTTGCCCTTGGACGTTTATGGGGAATTTTCTCCAAATTTTGATCTCAGCCGTATAATTTTGCGTTGTGAGCAAGCATAGCATCTCCACTGTTGATTTAGGCCACGTCATGTGCCTTGGGGACAAAGGAATGAGCTGATTGGTGGATGGGGTTTTGGGGGTAGGGACCACACGTGGTGGGATTGGGGGTTTTATGCGTGGGAAGGGATTTGGTACGTGTGAATCACACGTGGGCTTGATTAATTAGGTTTTTACCCAGGATAAATGAAGGTAAGTTCTGGGGATGGTGAAAGTGGTACAGTAACTCCCCAGATCCTAATTTGGGGGAGGGTTGGGTGTTAACCGCCAGTTTATTTTGAATCTTTCAAAATTGGCTCATTTGGTCCTTGTGTTTTAGAATTTGTGGCATATAAGGTTTTCAAGCCCTAAATTCGACTTCCCTTTGCAAAATAACTTTCCTATCTTGTCATTTTTTGCACAATACTTTCCAAAAAATGTTTCAAGGGTGATTTTTGACATTTTGTGATATTTCAAGGGCTGATTTTGTATAATGATGATCTTCAAAGGTCTTCAATGAGTCTTCCACTTTATGAGGGACCAATGTTGGCAATTTGAAATTGTTGAGGGACCATTCTTGCCATTTCTTCAAAGTTGAAGGACCTTTTTGCAATTTTGACAAACTTAAGGGACCAAACTTGTAATTATCAATATACAAGGGTTTTAAGTGTCATTTCTTCAAAGAATGAGGATCAATCTTGTTTGTCTTCAAGTCTTCAAGGGTATTTGATGATGATTTCCAAGATTAGGGCTCGGTTCTTTGTACGGCTTCGTTTCTCGTGTCCGTTTTTCCTTGTATCTTGTGATCTTTTGTCTTTTTCACGATATCCATACCTAAAACACACAAGTAAACAAACACAAGCATATATATGGTATTTTATGACATTTTAATGCATTAAAAGCCCGAAAAGAACGATGAGATCATGTATAAATGCCATCTCATCACTCCCCCATACTAAGCCATTGTCGTGCCCTCACGCAATGCTAGAATAAAGTATCTAAGCATCACCAAAGTTCAATTTTATTAACCTTCATTGAAAAGTAAAAGACTTGCAACATACTACGATGATGTGTAAAGACATAATGTATGATTTTCATCACCAAAATGTGACTTTTAGGGTCAAAGAATAGAAACAAGTTAATGTCCCTTAGAGTAAACTTCGTCATCCTTGATTGTCATACATTCCATGCTAAGTGCAAAAACAAGATCATTGTTGGTACAAGTCACAATGCTAACACTACTCATACGTCCAAATTGTGTAATACTTTTTCTCCCCGCAATCCTAGTTATTATAAAAGGAAATGGGTTACTAGCATTTTTTTATCTAATTGTCATGGATCACAAGTGATTCATATTGACTTATTTGAGTAGTTATTAGTCCGAAAGCAAAGTAGCACGATTTGATCAATAGTTAGCCGAAGGACAAAATCTTTTAAAACGGCTTCTCGTGTATCTCCTTAAGTTCATATCTTGGCATAACTCGTTTCACGATTTGAGACCTTTCTCGGACCGATATTTGGCATGTACTTCATACTTCAAATCTTGGGAAGACGTTCTTGAAATTATGGTCTTCTCTTCATATATTTGGAATTTCTTCACTTGACGTTTTTGAGAGATTCTTCATATAGGACCACGACTTCATCATTTTTCTTCAATCTTTACTTTGGATTTTGATATACAACGATCCGCCTCCTTTTCGGACTTGGATTTATTCATCCTCATACCTTGTTAGGGTCTTTTTGGATAGACTTTCTCCATTCTTTAGGGGAGTAATTGCTTCTCGTCGTGTGTCTCGATCCTTCATATTGATTTTGGAATAATGATACTTCACATCATCTTTGGATCTTTAGCAAAAATAGAGCTCCTCATGCCTTGTTAGGGCCTTTTTGGATGATCGCCAATCTTCGCGTCCCGTTTCAATAAGTTATGCCTTGGCTATGAACTCTATTCAACCCCGAGCAACTTTTAAACGATCTTGCGCTAGAGGCTAAGTAACTTTTCAAATCGTACGACCTTACTTATTGCAATTATGTTTTATTCCTAATGCATTGATCTTATGGGAAGAAAAAGCCACAATTAAAAACATATGAGTTTTTGAAAGAACACTTTCATGTTCTACGTTTAGCATGATCACTTGTCTAACTCTATCATTTCTCGTTCTTCACTATATAAAGACCTCTAATTAAAGAGACTCGTGAATACTTAGCCGTGCAAGTCAAAATTAAGCCAAATTTGGATTAGCTTTCATTAAGACTATATCAAATCAAAGTTTTGGGTTTTTAAGCCACCTATAGGATCTTGCACTTTCTTGGACTTTTTCAAGTTTAGAGAATGCGTTTTAAAGTTCCCTTGATAAGTGACTTTCTAGAATCAATTATAGGAACTTGCGAAAAGTTCTTGTTCTTAACCCGAATGAATTAAGACTTTCGCGTTTTAAAGCTCCCTATATAAAAGTCTAGCAAAACTTTGAATTGAGCGGGTTAAGGAATGTAAAGGGCTCCAAATGCCCATCAAGTCAAAAATTAACTCTTATTCTACCCATCGGAAAATATACATTCGTGTCTTAAAAACACTTATGAAAACTAAGAAAAATTTTAAAATTTGGCCATTTTTAGCCTTATTAGCAAAAACAAAACATTGAAAGTTGGAAAACGTGAGGGCGTAGCAAAGCAAGTACCTATTCACCCCCCCCCATACTAAAAGTAAACATTGTCCTCAATGTTTCGAGTCTAAAGGTGGATCACCCCCATACTAGAGACGAAGAATCGAATGCTTAGGATCTAGCATGGAAAGGGTGATTAACAATATATCTAAAGCCGTTTATTAATTATGCTAAAAGATAATTGTTAGAACAATAAAGGATATGTCATGGAATCGTGAAAAACTTCTTCAAACGAACGATGGAGGCTCACGTAAACGAACACGAGAGTCTTCAATCGTAGATGATGATGATGATCTAGATAACACAATCACAAACAACCACGAGACAACGAGTTGGAAGGGTACAAGTCCCCTTATTAGTGAATAAAAAGCATAAAGATAAGCATGGGATCTCCCCCACGAGGCACCTCGTTTTTGATTACCGAGTCATGAGCTCGACTCGATCCCCTCAAAATGTGAACATCTAGGGAAATCATGGTGTGGTCAATTTTTGATGGGGCTTACATGATAAACAAGGCCCAAAAAGCAACCGGTAAAAAGGACTAAGTCCTTAGATGATACAAAATACCGGGGTCGAAGATGGCGTTCTCGTTTCCATTGGAAAAACAAATCAACGCCACTTCATCACGTGCCATAAACTCAAAGAGTTTGAAGAAAATAGATGAGAAGTAGAAGGGTGAGACAATTGGTAAGACAAACGTTTGAGCTACTCGAGGTAGACTCGCACCAAGCAAATAGAAGGATTTTCCATTTATTGCATCGGTGGAAGACCGAGATTTCCCTTTATATGAAATTCCGGGATCGAATATCTCGTCCTCGGTGGACAAGGATGAGGGAACATAAGGGGCTTCCCCCATACTAGAACCACACAAAACATCGTCAAAAGGAGTAGACGAGTTTGTAGTACTCAAAGCACGCGGTGATGACGGAGTTAGATTTGTAGAAAAATCAATTAAATCACATTTAAGATCTTTTCCTTTGTTATCTTTTAAACTCTCCTTATGAAAACCCTTGTTGATTATGTCGAAAATATTCGGTGTTTCTAAGACGATGTTAGTCACACTAAAAATTCTCACATTTTGAAACCGTTTTGGTTTTGGTGGTGGCAAGTTCTCAAAACGTTTATCGACGAAGAAAACCTCCCCATCGGGGTCCATATATTCATCATCCGAAAGATCTTCCGTAGAAACCGGCAACTTATCAATACTTTTCAAGAATGAAGGTGAAGGATTTTTCGATTCAAGTATTGATGGTTTCTTCTTTGTAGGCTTAGCACTCATAACCTCCACCGGCGGAGGGAATGGTAAATTGTTTTTGGAGACATTCCCTAAAATTCTTGGTGAAAATTCTTTGCAAACGACATTGGTCGAGTCACCATGGTTTAAAGTTGCAATAGAATATACATGAGAAAGATTGGAGTTTTGTGTTGCATTGATGACAAGTTCTTCTTCATTGAAACGAAGGGTGATTTTACGAGCATGAACATCGATAAGTGCTCTTGATGTATCCAAAAATGAACGACCCAAAATGAGAGGAACTTTTCGATCGATGGGAATATCTACAACGATAAAGTCAACGGGATAGTAAAACTTTCCGACTTTAACGAAAACGTCCTCGGCTACTCCACATGCCATGATCGTAGAATGATCGGCCATCTCGATGGACATGTTCGAAGGAGTAAGAGCCGGAAGCGAAAGTGATTTGAAAATCTCGAGAGGCATTAAATTAATACTAGCGCCAAGATCGGCCAAGGCGTAGCATTCCTCCATATCTTGAATTGCACACGGAATCAAAAATTTACCGGGATCACCGACTTTTTGTGGTATGCGGCTTAGAAAAACCGATGAACAACTAGACGATTGTTGTAACTTTTCTTTGTTGTTTAGCATACTTTTGAAGTTTGCGGCGAATCGAGGCATCATGATTAAAGCATCGGCAAAACTTATGTTAAAATGCAAATCACGAAACATTTTCATAAATAGCTCAAATTGATAATTGTTCCTTTCTTGTGCTTTTTCTTTGTTTCGTCTCGAAGGGTAAGGTAAAGGTGGTGTGGGTTGGTCATTAGGCAACGGCCTTGGAAACTCGGGTTCCACAATTGGTATTGGTTCAACCGTAGGTGTGGTTTGAGCGGTACTTCGTGGGATTGTAATGTGCTCCTTTTCGACCATCACCTCGGGTTCTTTCTCGATTTCCTTCTCCGTAGAAGTACTTGGACGAGAGATTGGTTCCTTGAAAGTTTTACCACTTCGTGTAGTAACAACCTTCAATTCTCCCCTCGGGTTGTTAATGGTATCACTAGGAAGACCACCCGAGGAAGAGGGCTTACACATGATTGCTTCGAACATCTTAGCCATTCGGTCCTCAAATTTTGATTGCCTAGCATCCGCTTTCAATAACTCTTGCTTAATCTCATGTTGTCCTAATTCCATCTTTTGTTGGTTTTGTTGAAGACGTTGGACATTTCCTTCCATTTTGTTTGCATGAGTTTTAAGTTCATTAGCAAGTTCATTTTTAAGCTCGTTTTTCAATTCGGACCTTAAGCTAATCATCTCACGTTGCATATTATCAAATTTAGCATCATTTGCTTTTGCATAATCTAAAAATTCTCCTTGCAAATTTTTCGTGTGAGCATTTTGAAAACCTTGTGTGGTGTTTTGAAAATCACGGTTTTGGTTTTGATTAGAGATTTGTCCATTCCCACTTTGATAATTCCCTTTGTTGTAATTGCGTGTGTTGCCTTGGTAATTACCTTGGTTGTTGTTTCGATAATTGTTAACATTTTGATTTGGTGGAGCTTGATTTTGGCGGGAACCTTGGCCGTTTTGGTTGTAAGTTCCCGTTGCTACATAACCACTCGAAGTGTTACCATCCGCGGTAATGCACTCGGATAAATCATGAGCTCCTCCACACGATAAACAACTCTTAGCAACCGCTTTAACCGAAGCGGAATTGGAAGCTTCTTGAGCCTTCCAATGGGACATTAGATTAGCAAATCTATCAAAAAACCGATTTTCCTCATTAGCTTCATCATGTAAGGCGTTAATGCTACGAGACGATTGTGATGACGATGACGAACCCATATTGGCAACACTCGGTGTGTTACGAGGGCTATAAACCTTAGATCGATTCTCAATGATTTGTAAAGCCTCATTTGTCGTCTTGCACAAAAAATTACCACCCGCGGCGGCATTCAAATAATCTCGTTCATGATCATTAAGCCCATTATAAAATGTATCAATTTGATGCAATTCCGAAAAATCATGATGAGGACATTCATGTAACATCTCCTTAAATCGTTCCCATGCCATTGAAAAGCTTTCATTGTTACGTTGCACAAATCGTGAAATCTCATTTTTTAAGTGTGTTGTTTTCGATGGTGGAAAAAATTTGTTCACAAACTTAGAAACGAGATCGGCCCATGTCAAAATCGAATTTGGCGGTTCTTTCTCGAGCCAAATTTTTGCGGGTCCATCCAACGAATATGGAAACAACATCATCTTAATGGCGTCATGTGGAACATCTTTGAATTTGCTAGTAGCGGTGAGACGGTTGAAATTCCTAATATGGTAATGCGGGTTGTCTTTCTCGTGACCTCGAAATTTGTTTGCTTGTAGCATCGACATTAAACCCGTCTTAATCTCGAAATTCTCCGCAAGGATGGCGGGAATAACAATTGCCTCTCCAAAACCCTCGGTGGGTGCTTGTAGCAACTCCATCATAGTACGATTAGCCATTACGACTTCTTGTTCTACAATAGGTTCAACAATTGGAGGTTCTTCAACAATCAACGATCCTTGATTTGCTTGCTTTTGAAGACGTTTACGAGCTCGTTTAGCTTGATTACGAGTGATCATAAACTTCACGAAGAATGGGAGGTGAGCAAAGAAGATTCTTTTTGGTTGTTTTGTGGATTTTCAATTTTTTTGTGTTTTTGATGATATTTAATTTTTTTGGATTTTGGTGTATCTTCGTAGACAACAATCTACAAAATCTCTCCTCGAATCAAACTCTTGATTAAAGAAGCCTCAAAGGAATGAAAACGATCACGTGGAGTGAACGCCTTCGAATGACTTTAGAACTTTGGTGAAAACCAAATTGTTCACGAGGGTTTAATCACAAAGAAAACCAAGCAAATATAGTATACGTATTAATACTTTGGGCGGCAAAACCCTCGATTAGCCTTCAATCTCAAAATACTCACAAGCAAGCGGGGAAACGAGGCGGCGCGAAGCACTTAAGAGCCTTTTTCCTTAGGGTATATTTTATAATACCCGCCTTATACCCACCTTATAGTTCGTATCTTTCAAAATCGAGCTTCACGAAAGTATTTATCTATTTTTGCCTTTTCTTTTTGTTTGAGATTCGAATACAATAATTAGGAGATCAAATCCCAATTAAGGTTGTGTTTTCACACTTTTGGAGATATTATATTTTGGTTGTGATACTTAATACAATATATTAATAATATTCACAAAGAAAAACCAAGAAAACCGATAATACGTGTTAAGGGAGTTCCACTTAACACAAATACTATTATGGATAATATCAAAAACAAAATTTTCCAAATTAAATCACGACACACCTCCCCGGCAGCGGCGCCAAAAATGATTGTAGAGTTTTACTACCCTTTAGGAAAAGAGCGTAAATAGCGGTAAGTATCGAGTGATGATTTTAGGAAAAATCAACACTAATGACCCAATCACTTAAAAGAGATGAGAGATTCGTTTCCCAAGGAGGTATGGTGTTGTGAATTAACTTGTATTTCTTTGAGATTAATATTGATGAGATGGAATGACGGTTTCGTGAAAATTACTCTATGACGTAAAAACGTAAACGTAAAGCCGTAGAAAAACACAAAAATTAAAAATTATTAAAACCAAAAATAAAATATCAAAAAGGCTAAAAACAAGTCTAAAATAATATAAATAAAGTTAAAAATCCAACAAAGATATTTTAAAAGCTTTTATTAATTAAATAATTAATTTTAAATGCTAATTAAAGCCCTAAAATCAATTACAACTAATAAAATATTCCAAAATATGATTTTATTGAAAAATTACTTAACTTATATTATTATGAGACCAAAAAGTATTTTTCTAAAAATTAAAGCCTATTAAAACTATTTTTAAAACCCTAAAAATGATTAAAACCTAATTAAACTTAAAATAATTATAAAAATAAATCTAAAAGTTATAAAAATATTCTAAAAATGGAAATAGTCCTAATTAATGACAAAGAACCTAGGAAAAATGAAAAAGAAGGAAAAAGAAAATTTTGAAAATTAAATAATAAAATAATATTAAAATATTACTAAAAATAAAAAGTCTCTAAAATTTAAAATAAAAAATTTATAAAAATCCTAAATAATATAATTAAGAGAAAAACACAAATTTAAGCTCCTAAACCTTTTTTAATAATTTTATAAAAATCTTTAGAGTTTATAAAAAACCTTAAAATATTATAAAATTAAAAATAAATGTTTTTGAAACCAAAATTAGATGTAAACCTCAAAAATATATTTTAAAACCTAAAAACTATTTTTTCTAGAAATAAAAACTATTTTTGGTATTTTTTAATGATTTTCTAAAAAACGTATAATAAATAAATCCTAAAAAATAAACTATTAATGGGAAAAATATGAAACCAATTTTTAAAAATCAAAAATACTATTAAAAACCTAGGAAAAATAAAAGATGACAAAAACAACTGACCAATAAGCTGTAATAAGCTAGCAAACCTACGGCTTATTTAAACTGGCTGAAAAGAAAAAGAGGTTAAAAGGAAAACAATTGCACCCTTGGTCAGTAAAAGACCCAAGGGCGCAATGGTTAAGTTGTTGGTGTGTGGGAGTGGAGACGGGGGTTCGAATCTGCTAAACCCCTTTTTGGACGAATTATATTTTTTTTTTTTTATTTTTTTTTTTAACTTTTACAAACCAACAGTGATACTTAAGTTAGCTAGTAATTCCAATCCACTCTCCTTTTTAAACCAAGATTACAACAAATAAGGATCCAAAAACGTTGCCAGGTTGAAAGTTGACACTAGCAGGCTGCTAAGTGTTTTGCTTATGGATTAAAGCAAGAGGAGCTTGCTTTTTTGGCTTATTTTGGTGTTGATAACAGACACAATGGGCACTCTTGTGCTCCTTTGAGCACAAGAAGTCTCAAACAAGCAAAATAAAGCAACTAGCAACCAAGAACTTACACAAATCAGGCACACTTAGCAAATTTAATGTTGCTGTGACAGATTCTAGGGTCTGATGGCTTATTTGTTTCTAGCTAGCAGCCTAATGATATCTAGACCACAAAAATAAGCACACACATTCACCAATTAGTACTCTAGCTATAACAATAACTCTTATAACCTGAATCTCAACAACAATCAAAGATCATGCACAATAACTGAGTAAAAATCAAGCAAAAGTGGCATAAGCAGATTTTTGCTATCCTATATCCTTTTAAACCTCACCAACTTGATCCAAAATTGTTCCAAACTGATTAATTACTTATTATTAACCTAACTTAACCCTTTTTAATTCCTCCTAACAACTTAGATCAACCAAATCAATGATGTTGCCCTGCTAACACCTGTTGCCAAACACCCTGTTAATATTTGTAAAACGTTTTTAACAAATCAAAAACTTGAAACACTTATCAAAACTGGTTCTAATACTCTTAAATATGCATAACATCACAGAAAAACACAAATCCAACACCTAATGACACACTTAAGCCAACAAATCATCAAGATCATATGAACAAGCACTTTTTGAAATTTGAAAGGGAAACAAGAGAGATACCTTAGGGCTTTATCATCCAAAGCCCTAGAGAGTGTAAAACTCTCCTCCAATCCAGCTGGGGCTGGAGCTGAACTTAATCAACAGCTTCCTCACCTGTTTAAGTCAAAAACAAAAGAAAAACACAATACAAATATTTTATATAAATATTCTGTTTCTCTTTTTCTTTTCTCAAATACTTTCCAAAACTACTTAAAACGTTTTTTAACACTTTTAATCACCAATCCAAAACAACTTCTTAACAATCAAACCCTAGAACAGATTATACCCAAATTTCTCAAATTTCTCAAACCTTGAAAATATTTTTTGAAACACAAACTTACTTCACCCAATAAATCACAGGAACTCAGTTCTCCTTCACTAGTCAATACCAACTTTAAAAAATAAAAAAGGAATTAAATTGCTCTTAAAACAAAAACCAACTTTTTATTAAATCAAAAGGAATTACAAGTTTTGTGAAGAAAAACTGGAACAAGGGACTCCAACAGGCTTGGGTCTCCTTTTATACTAGTCTAAGAACTATCTGGAATGCTTAATAACAAAACCCTAATACAAGAAAATCTCAAATTTGCCCTTGGACGTTTATGGGGAATTTTCTCCAAATTTTGATCTCAGCCGTATAATTTTGCGTTGTGAGCAAGCATAGCATCTCCACTGTTGATTTAGGCCACGTCATGTGCCTTGGGGACAAAGGAATGAGCTGATTGGTGGATGGGGTTTTGGGGGTAGGGACCACACGTGGTGGGATTGGGGGTTTTATGCGTGGGAAGGGATTTGGTACGTGTGAATCACACGTGGGCTTGATTAATTAGGTTTTTACCCAGGATAAATGAAGGTAAGTTCTGGGGATGGTGAAAGTGGTACAGTAACTCCCCAGATCCTAATTTGGGGGAGGGTTGGGTGTTAACCGCCAGTTTATTTTGAATCTTTCAAAATTGGCTCATTTGGTCCTTGTGTTTTAGAATTTGTGGCATATAAGGTTTTCAAGCCCTAAATTCGACTTCCCTTTGCAAAATAACTTTCCTATCTTGTCATTTTTTGCACAATACTTTCCAAAAAATGTTTCAAGGGTGATTTTTGACATTTTGTGATATTTCAAGGGCTGATTTTGTATAATGATGATCTTCAAAGGTCTTCAATGAGTCTTCCACTTTATGAGGGACCAATGTTGGCAATTTGAAATTGTTGAGGGACCATTCTTGCCATTTCTTCAAAGTTGAAGGACCTTTTTGCAATTTTGACAAACTTAAGGGACCAAACTTGTAATTATCAATATACAAGGGTTTTAAGTGTCATTTCTTCAAAGAATGAGGATCAATCTTGTTTGTCTTCAAGTCTTCAAGGGTATTTGATGATGATTTCCAAGATTAGGGCTCGGTTCTTTGTACGGCTTCGTTTCTCGTGTCCGTTTTTCCTTGTATCTTGTGATCTTTTGTCTTTTTCACGATATCCATACCTAAAACACACAAGTAAACAAACACAAGCATATATATGGTATTTTATGACATTTTAATGCATTAAAAGCCCGAAAAGAACGATGAGATCATGTATAAATGCCATCTCATCATCAATACAATTAACGCTCTCATATGAATAAGGCTGTTTGGACAACTTTCCCATGTTGAAGACTACTTTATCGTCACCCACTCTCATGATAAGCTCACCGGCTTCAACATCAATAAGAGTGCGACCGGTCCTAAGGAATGGACGACCAACAATCAGTGGTACACGAGGATCCATCTCGTAGTCGACGACAACAAAATCAGCAGGGAAGGTGAATTTGTCGACTCCTACAATGACGTCTTCGGCTATCCCCACTGGATAAGCAACCGTACGGTTGGCCAATTCCAAAGTCATTTTAGTGGGGACTAGCTCTGGGAGAGATAATTGCTTCCAAACACTTAGAGGCATGAGATTAATACTGGCACCTAGATCGGCTAGGGCCATGCAATTCTCTACTCCCGGGAAATTGCAAGGGATAAGAAAACGACCCGGATCACCAAGCTTGGTTGGCAATTTCCTTAAGAGCACTGCAGAACAGTTCTCATTAAGTTGGGTGTTGGCAATATCGAGGAGCTTTTCCTTGTCACTCAGAAGATCTTTAAACATTTTGGCATATTTGGGCATGTGAGCGAGAGCCTTAGCGAAGGAGATATTAAAATTCAGTTGTTTAAACATTTTAAGAAAGTTAGAAACCTGAATATCATCCTTGCTCTTTTGCTTATCTTTCCTCAACCTTGAAGGATAAGGTATATTGGAAGAAGATGAAGTCTTAAGGGGAATAGGATCACTCACAACCACGGGTGGAGGAGGGGTAGAAGGAAGGGGTGGAGAAATTGGGGAAGGAGAAGGAGGAGGAATAGGAGCAGGCGACTCGTTCTCCTTAGTCACAACCACCGGTGGAGGTATAGGAAGCTCGGGTTCCTTGGTACCTTTACCACTTCGAGTAGTGATTGCTTTCATCTCCCCTCTTGGGTTCGCAACGGTGTTACTCGGAAGAGTACCCGAAGAAGAGGGTTGACTACTTTGGAAGAAACTAGCCATCATGTTCCTTAGATCATTAGTCTGGCTATCCAACGTGTTTCTCATGTCAGCTCTCAAATCATTTCCTTGCTTGACCAAGTCTGCCTTCAAATTGCGCACTTCTTCTTGGAGATTTCCCACAATCACATCATTGGTCCTCATGTAGGTAGCAACCTCTTGGTGTAATGCAGTGGTGGCTTGGTTGGGAGGAGCATTGTATGCAGGTGGTTGGTAAGCAGGTTGTTGGTATACTTGATTGTTACGTTGAGGCGGTTGTTGTTGCTTGTGAGGTGGGATGTATGGTTGTCGAGGCTGTTGTTGTTGTTGAGGAGGGCGGTTAAGGTTTTGTTGTTGGTTTGGGTTGGTTGGAGGAAAACCAGGTGGTGAAAGATAGTTGTTGCTGCGGTAGCTAAGCAAGTTACGGTCACCTTGGGGTCTAGCTTGATAAGCAGGTTGTTGGTAGGTGCCATATGCAGCATTTACATTCTCAACAGGGTAATCTTGGGTGGCGGTACAAATTGTGTAAGAGTGGGGACCACCGCATATCTCACAAGGTTGGCTGACAGCGTTCACTTGAGCGTTTTTGGCGTTGTTGATGTTGTTGTTGCTGACGGTGTGGGTGACAAGCGATTCAAGAAGCGTGGTGATTTTGTCAAGTCGCTTGTCGCTGTCATTAGTGCTAGCACTAGCAACATTGGTCCTAACACTCTTGGTTTGCACACGAGATTTGTTCTCAATGATATCCCAAGCAGCATTGGAAGTCTTAGCCAATAAATTACCCCCTGAGGCACTATTCAGTGAATCTTGGTCACTCATGCTTAAACCATTGTAAAAAGTATTAATTTGATGTACTTTGGTAAAACCATGTTGTGGGCATTTTCTTAAAAGATCTTTAAAACGATCCCAAGATTCACTGAATGACTCATCGTACTTTTGTTCAAAGTTTATAATCTCATTCCGCAAAGCGGTAGTACGAGAGGGTGGAAAAAAGTAATTGATAAACTTTGTTTCCAAATCCGTCCACGAGAGAATACTCTGTGGCGGTTCTTTAGCAAGCCAATGCCGGGCTTGTCCCTCTAAAGAAAAAGGAAAAAGTTGTAACCTTATAACCTCTTGCGGAACTCCATTGAACTTGACCGTGTTGGTGAGTTGTAGAAATCTCTTGATGTGGTCGTGTGGATCATCAATGGTTCGTCCCAAGAATGGCTGAGCGGAGACCATCTGGATAAAGCCTGACTTGAGCTCGAAGTTGTTGGCGGCAATTGGAGGGATGACAATTGGATCCGTGTTGCCATCGACATGAGCTTGGAGCAATTCAATCATGGGGCGGTTATCCGGAAGTGGCTCATTGTTGTTGTTATTCATGTTGTTGAAAGGTGGGTTGTTGTTGTTATTATTGTTGTTCGGAGGTGGTATGTTATTGTTGTTTTGTACACCAGCCATGTCTAAGTTATCGAGAGGCTCGGGCTCTTGATAAGACGTGGATCGAGTGCGCATACACCTGCAAAAGAACGAACAAAGAAAAACAAAGCAAAAATATTTTTGGTTTTTATGTTTTTTACTTTTTAGGATTTTTGAAAATTTTATATTTTTTTGTGTTTTTGAAAAAGTAACGTTCACGGGGAACGGATCCCAAAATCCAAATTCTCACAAAAAACTTTTGATCTTAACGAGAGGAGCCGGCAGCGGCGCCATTTGATATTAGCTTTTGCAACGGGTTCAAAATATTCTCGGAATCCTCTCGAATTGATCTCAGTTAAAAGTGGAATGATTGTTCTTGGTGACAAAAAGTGGATTTGGTTTTCTATTCTACTAAACAGGTAAGTGAATAAAATGGAAATGAAGTAAACTTAAAACAAGCAACAAATAAAAAGCAAAACTTGAATTAATACTGGAAAAATACCCTTACAGAAAAATACCCTATGCGGAATGTAACACCATTCGGAAAGTTCCCCTATGCGGAAAGTATGGTCATTCGGAAAAACAGCTCTATTCGGAAAATTGACATCTATGCGGAATATGATCTCTATGCGGAATATTTGCTATGCGGAAAAATAACCTCAATTCGGAAAATTTGCTTATGCTGAAAAATCGTCCTATTCGGAATACAAGGTTGTTCGGAATATCTGTGATATTCCGAATAAAGAAGATAAAATAAAGTCTATACGGAAAAACAAGCTTATGCGGAAAGAAATGCTCTATGCGGAAAAATTAGCTTATTCGGAAAAACAGGGCTATTCGGAATATCTGAAATATTCCGAGTAAAAGAAATGGAAAACACCCCTATTCGGAATATCCAAAATTCCGAATAAGGGAAACAAAAAATTGACTATTCGGAAAGTTCGTCTTGTTCGGAATATTCTGGGCAGCGAAGAACAGTAACAACAGGCACAAAATGATTTTCAATCTAAACACCAAAATACTCAAAAAGGTTTTACCAAATTAAACACAAATCATTTAAATACCATAAGAAACAAATCCCACCAATAAAAACACTAAATTAACCACTTTTTGAAATCAAACTTGAATCAAATAAGAAACTTAAGAACTTGCAATAGATGATGATGAAGAACAAGATGAATGAAAAGATGGAATAGATTGATTAATGTAAAAGTAACAAGGTTAATGATTAAGGATTACAAGATTGAAAGAAAAAGATGAAAATCACCAAACTCCCTAATGGAGTTGGTGATGAAACGAACAAGGCCTGGGAAAAAGAAAAAAATGAACTAACTCCCTAATGTGTGAAGGGAGAGATCTATTTATACTCCTAGTGGTTGGTTGGTGAGTGGGCTTTCTCCCCTTCTTCTTGTCTTCTCGTCTTTTCAGAAAAGTTGACGTTTTCGATTCTGATTCGGGATTTGTTGTCGATTAAATCCAACTCGTCTTTCAATTTCTTCGTTAAATAGACTTGAGTTTCTTCGACTTATGAAAATCTTCCGTCTTTAGTCCTTTTCTTCGATAAATCTTCGAATAGGCCTAGTGACTTCAAATCTTTTGCACCTCTTGGTCAATAGACTTCGTCTTGAGTCTTTTTCCTTGATAAAACCCGTGCAATCCCATGTTTTCTTTAATATTCATCCGGTTAGCTCTGAAAACACAATAAACACAAAAACCACGCATAATTCCAAACAAATGATATTAAATACGTGTTTTGGTTCTTGTTTTAGCCAGAATTAAGTGGTAAAAGGATGGGTGTTTACACACCTATCAAAGTGTGTCAACGCTCCCAAAGCCAGCGCTGACAGGAACAATTTTAGAGCTGACAGGAACAAAGTCAACGTTGTTAGGAAGTCAAACGTTGTCAGACCCAAACCTTGTGTGCAGCGAAGTCCACAAGTGATTAGACCTGCCCCATTCTTTACTAGAGGGTCAAACACTCATGGACAAAGACTATTTCAAAAGACAAACACCTGGTCTAATAGGCAATGGGTTTCTGTAGCAAACCCTAGATTCAACGCTGACAAGGGCAATTTCAGCGTTGACAACACTAATTCTAACGCTGACAGAAACGTGACCAGACCTAAATATTTGCAACCACAGGGTAAGAGGTCTAAAGCTTCTTCAAGCTTAACATGGAGACCCAAGAAAGATCAAAACCCTAATGATAATGGGATTTCAATGACCTGCAACAGATTTAATTACATTTCAAAGGTCATTACCAAACCTATTGGGGTTAACTGGGTATTTCATCCTAAGAAGGATGAAAATGAGGTTGTTGTGAGAACTAAGTCTGTTCTTATTGAACAACCAGATGAATCCAAGTCTTTTAAGACTTGGGTTCCCAAAGAAAACTAATTTGTTTTCTTTATGTGCAGGGCATTCAAAGACAGGTCAATGATTATGGATATTGGGATAGTGGATGCTCAAGGCACATGATAGGGAAGGAAGACTATTTGACCAACTTCACTCCCATTAAGGATGGTGATAAGGTATACTTTGGAGGCGGATATGGTACTATCACAGGCAAAGGAACCCTTCTCACCAAGAATTTGCGTTTTGAGAACGTCTTTCTGGTAAAAGAACTTGATTACAACCTTTTTAGTGTATCACAAGTTTGTGATAACAAAAATAAAGTTCTGTTTACTGATACTGAGTGTTTGGTGTTAAGCAAGGATTTTAAGATTCCTGATGAGAAATATATTGAGTATAGAACACCTAGGCATAAAGACATATACAATGTGAATTTGAATGGGATTAAAATGAACAATAATATGTCTTGTTTTTATGCTAAAGCCTCAGTAGATGAAAGTAATTTGTGGCACAGGAGACTAGGGCACATAAATTTTAAAAATATAAATAGACTTGTGAGACTTGGTTTGGTTGATGGTTTGCCTGAGAAGGCCTTCCACAATGACCACTCTTGTGTTGCATGTCTTAAAGGCAAGCAGCACAAGGTCTCATTCAAGTCCAAACAGGTGCATACTAGTTCTAGACCTCTTCATATGCTACACATGGACCTCTTTGGTCCAACCAATATAGAAAGTTTGAATGGTAAGTCATATTGCTTTGTTATCACAGATGACTTCTCTAGGTTTACTTGGACATTCTTTCTAGCTATGAAGAGTGACACAGCTGATATTCTAATTGATTTTATCACTCAGATTGAAAAGAGGTCTGGCAATGAGGTTAAAATGCTTAGGAGTGATAATGGTGGTGAATTTAGGAATAAGAAGCTAGATTATTTCTGTGCCAGGAAAGGAATTACTAGGCAATTTAGTATTGCTAGAACCCCACAACAAAATGGGGTTGTTGAGAGGAAAAATAGAACCCTAATTGAAGCAGCCAGAACAATGTTGGCTGATGCTCATTTTCCTATAGCCTTTTGGGCTGAGGCTGTTAATACAGCTTGTTATGTTCAAAATAGAGCATTGGTTAACAAAATTCAGAATAAAACACCTTATGAGTTGCTTTGGGGAAGAAAACCTAATATTGGTTTTCTCAGACCTTTTGGTTGTCATGTAGTAGTTTTGGACACTAATGATGCCTTAGGTAAATTTAGTGCAAAAGGTGATGAAGGCTACTTCATGGGGTATTCAGTGCAGAGCAAGGGATATAGGGTTTATCTTAAAGAGGAAAAACGTATACTTGAAAGAGTACATGTTAGGTTTTTAGAGAATAAACTTAGTGATCCTGAAAGTGGTCCTAATTGGTTGTTTGACTTGGAACCCTTATCTAGAATTTTAAATTATATGCCTGTCACTAATCCAGACATTGTGAAGGTAGCTTCAAATGTTGTGGAGGAACAAGTTGTTGCTGTTTCAGGTACACAGGTTCATGAAAAGGTTGGATCACAAGCAGAAAAGGCATCTCCTATACAAGAATATGTCACAATTCCCATTTGGACAGATGCTTTTGCTGCTGCTGCTGGTGGTGGTAAAGATAATGGTGGTTTCCAAGTACCACCAGATACAAACATGCATGGTCCTTCAGGCGCTGACAAAGGCAAATCTAGCGCTGACAAGACCAATTCAGACGTTGATGGTTCAGACGTTGACAACAACAGTTCAAGCGTTGTTAGCCCAAGCGCTGACAATCAAGATTCATGCGTTGACAACACCTTTGCACATCTTTTCTCTTCCACTTTTGAACAAGGTGAACCTTCCAATTCATATGAAGAAGGTCATCCTTATGTTGATATAAGAGAGTCTGATGAAGAAGATATTGGCAACATGGAGAATGAAGTTGAAGATACCAGACTTTTTGAGGGAGGAGTACTTACTTCAGTCATGAAGAATCATCCTCCTTCTCAAATCATTGGTCATGTTAATACTCCAGTTCAGACTAGAAGATCTCATCAAGGTCTTGGTGGGTTTATTGCTAATATACACAAGAAGGTTGATACCCCTCTTGTGCAAGCATGTTTGTTTGCCTGTTTTCTGTCACAACAGGAACCCAAGAAAATATTTGATGCTCTCAAAGAACCAAGTTGGGTGGAAGCAATGCAGGATGAGCTTCACCAATTTGCAATTCAGGATGTTTGGGAGCTGGTTGATTGTCCCAGATATGTCAGACCTATAGGGACAAGATGGGTTCTAAGGAACAAGAGAGATGAAAGAAGCATTGTGGTCAGAAACAAGGCAAGGTTAGTGGCTCAGGGATATACACAAGAGGAGGGGATACACTATGAGGAGGTCTTTGCACCAGTTGCAAGGATTGAAGCTATAAGGATTTTTCTAGCCTATGCATCCTGCATGGGCTTCACTGTCTATCAAATGGATGTCAAGAGTGCCTTCCTCTATGGAACTATTGTTTAGGAAGTATATGTAATGCAGCCTCCTGGTTTTGAGGATCCAGAGCATCCAGATAAAGTGTATAGAGTCAAAAAGGCTATGTATGGCCTTCATCAAGCCCCTAGAGCATGGTATGGTACTTTGTCTACCTATTTGGTGGACAATGGATTCAAGAGGGGCACCATAGATCAGACACTGTTTACAAAGAAGAAAGGCAAGGATGTGTTACTTGTCCATGTCTATGTTGATGATATCATTTTTGGGTCTACTGATCCAAAGATGAGTGAGGATTTCTCCAAGCTTATGACAGACAAATTCAAGATGAGTGCTATGGGGGAGATGAACTTCTTTCTTGGTTTACAAGTTCAGCAGAAAGAAGATGGTATCTTCATCTCCCAGGATAAATATGTGGCTGAGATCTTGAAGAAGTTTGGCTTTTCTCCACATGAAAAGAGGGCTACTACTCCTATGGATAGAGAACACCCTTGGGGAAAGATTGGAGATGGGAAAGATGTTGATGTCAGGCACTATAGATCCATGATTGGATCCTTGATGTATCTTACTGCCTCCAGACCTGACATCATGTTTGTTGTGTGTGCTTGTGCACGCCATCAAGTGACTCCCAAAGAATGTCACCTTTATGCTGTGAAGAGGATCTTTAGGTACCTAAGATGCTATCCTAGTCTTGGTTTGTGGTACCCAAAGGATTCACTATTGGAGCTGATTGCATATTCAGATAGTGATTATGGAGGTGATAAATTTGATAGGAAATCCACAACTGGTGGATGTCAATTTCTTAGGAGCAGGTTGATATCTTGACAATGCAAGAAACAAACAGTGTTGGCTAATTCTACAACTGAAGCTGAGTATGTTGCTGCAGCTGCTTGTTGTGGACAAGTTTTGTGGATTCAGAACCAGCTGTTGGACTATGGGTATAATTTCATGCATACCAAGATATTTGTTGACAATAACAGCACTTTATGCATCATTAAGAATCATGTACATCATTCTAAAACTAAACACATAGAAATTAGACACCATTTTATAAGAGATTGCTTTGAAAAAGGTTTAATACAACCAGATAGGGTTGACACTGAGGAAAATGTGTCAGATTTACTAACTAAACCTTTTGATGCTGGGAGGTTTCAATACTTGGTAACAAGTATTGGAATGGTCAATCTCACATAATATGTGTTTTGGAGTCTTTTTGTAAAAGTATGTACAGGATGATGCATTGTTATTGGTCTTATTGATGATTTAGATTTTCCACTATATTTTTCTAACAATGACAAAGGTTGCTTGAACGCTGATAAGTGTTTTTGTAACGTTGTCAGCAATATAAATGTCTAACGCTGACAAAGCTTCCCTCAACGCTGACATGTGTTGTCGGGGCGTTGTCAGCAACAATGTTAGTTTTGTGGTTTTCAATCTAAATGTGCAGATGGTGTTAGCAGTATACCATTGGATACAGAGTTGCATATGGATCAATGGAGAAGCATTTTGACAAGTTTTTATTTATGGATGATGGTTGGAATTTTCAATTCCTATCTTGACATAAATTTTTATGTTCATGCAATGTTTTTAGCAACTTTTGTATCATAGTTTAAGGGGAGGTTTTAGGAACCTTTAGGATGTTTGGGTATCCATATGATACTCTTATCACAATTCTAGATTGTGTCCACAGGTGAGTATGAGTTAGTTTTACTAAATCATGAGGCACTGTAGCATGCAAAGTTGATATACTATGCATGCTGCCAAGACATTTTTGGCCTAGAATTGGTTGTGGTCTGTTGGGAGACTTGGGAATAATTTTGTTATGGGATTTACCTGGGAGTAACAAGGAATTTTATAAGGTAACTTGGTTGTTAAGAGTTTTGGTTAGCAAGGGACACTAGAGGACTGTTATGTCTATCTTGCTTAAGCAAGTGTGCATAACTGGACAGTGCTTGCCGCCCTATAATAATTATCAGCTTTTTGGTTATCTTCTCTAGGATAAATTACTTTGTTAAGGTCATTTTTCATTTTTAAACATTTTTATTTTTGGATGCTGACAAGAATTTTCCAAGCGTTGTTGTGACCAAATTAGACGCTGACATGGCTATAGGCAAACGTTGACAAGATTATAGCCGTTGGGCGTTGATAGGTTCTTTTTTACCGTTGACACTCAATGGGGCCTACCCAGTTGTTAATTTTTGACATATTTTAGGCCGTAATTTTGGGAGTTGTTACCTCTCATTTAATGCATGAGATAAACTTATAATTTTTCAATATTTTCATGATTGCTTTTTGAAAATACTTGCCTACTTTTGGGCCAATCACATGCATTTTCTTCTCCTATAAATTTGGCTCCTATTTTTAAACAGGGTATCTATAATTCTTGTCTAACACAATTTTCTCTTATCAACTTCATCTTCATCAAATATTTTTAACAGCTTTCATCAATGGCACCAAATTTAGACCATCAGATTTGGAATTGGGGTTCAGAAGTCAATGATGAGACTGCTTTTATACATAGTCTCATCGTCCAAATCGGGCTTAAAATGCATAAAATATCATTAAAACTGCCAAATATATGCTCGTGTTTGTTGCTTGTGTATTTTAGGTACGGATATTGAGGAAAAGACAAAAAGATCACAAGAATCAATCAAAAACGGACACGAGAAACGAGGCCGCACAATGAACCGGGCCCAAATATGGAATTTCCAAAAATGACCTTGAAGATTTGAAGATTGTCAACATTGGTCCCTCATTTTTGAAGACTTAGCAATTTATACCCTTGCAAAACTCATAAAATGCATTGAGGTCCCTAAATTATCAAGATATTACAAGAACAGCCCTTGAAGATTGAAGAAATTACATAAGAAGTCCTTGTTTAAAGTTTACAAATTACTTGTGCCAAAAATGACAAGTTGCCAAACTAGTTTACAAAGGGAATGAGATTTTATTGCTGTTTATACAAAGTGAAGAAAACAAAGGAGTCCAGGGACCATTTCAGTGAAACACCCAAACTTACCACAGCCTATCAACATTCCACATCACCCACCACCACCAATCACAAACTTCCACCTCACCTCCCTCAACCCACGTCACCTTCCACTCACCAGGTTTATTTAAATAAACCTGGTCAATTAGTCAAACCCTCCCACTAACTTCCCCTCCAAACACGTATTTAAATAAATCTTTCCAGCAAAAGAGATTAAACCTGTTCTAATCACCCTATAAACCCTAAAAACCCCTAGACCCAATTGGACTAAAAACAAAGGGTTTTTGTTTCATCTACTCCAGATTACTAATTACCCTCACCCTCACTAAAACCCACATCCCAAATACAACCCAGACACACCCATGTGACACCCCCAGATTCCCCACAAACGTCCCTTTCTTCACAAAACCCCAGAGGGACAGGATGAATGGCCAGGATTGCATTACTTGGTCCCCAAGACCATTTGGACGTCTTTGATCAACAACAACAGCTGGCAACTTCACATGTATCCATCTTGACCAGATTCCAGTCAAAAATCAAGGGGCATTTTCGGATTTTCAGAGCATTAGGGTTTCAGCTTAGTATTATTTTATTCCTAGCACTAGAATCTTCTATCTAGGCCTATATAAGGAGGACCAATGTGTGGTATCCCCTTTGTTCCAGAATTTTTCAAAGTTATTTTGTAATTCCTTTTTAATTAATGAAAGTTGGTATTTTTGGTTAAAAAGTAATTCCTTTTCCTTTTTAAAAGTTGGTCTTGGCTTGTAAAAGATTCTGAGTTCCATTTCTCTTGTAGTATAACACTGAATGTGTTATAGGTTTAAAAATTTGGTGTTTTCAGAAAGTTTGATGTGTTCAGAAATCCATGATTGTTGAGAAGTGAAAGTGGATTGGTAATCCTGGATTTCTGAACTTGCATTTGGTTTTAAAACGTGTTCTAAGTTCTAGGGTTGTTGGTTTGTAAGATTGAAAAAGGGTATTGAGAGAAAAAAAATCAGAAATATTGGTATATTGCATATTTTGTTCTTCACTTGTTCTTAGCAGGTTCATTGGAGCTTGCTTGTTGTCCAAGGTCCTGCTCAGGCCCCAGCCTGATTGGAGGTGACATAGCAGTCACTGAGGGACCTGGATGTAGGTCCCTCTAGGTAGCATTCTCATTCCATTTTTTAGTTTTCAGGAATTTGGTGTTTATGTTATTTGAATGCATGTTGTTAAGTGTTGTTTGAGTGTTTGATATTGCTAATTTATGTTTGTTATGCATGTTAGAGTAAGTATCAATCAGTTTGGTTGAGGTTAAAAAGCAATTGGTTTGATAATTTTGAATTTCAGAAACAAAAGGGGTGTTTGGATTAGGGTTTAAGTTGGTTCAAATGACAAGGATCTTGGCTTAAAACTGGTTAGACACTCTCACTAGGTTGTCAATAGGTGGTAAGTGTAATTGGTTTTCAGTTTGGGTGAGTTTTATAGCAATTGCATGCTTAAAATTGGCCATATAGCAAAAAAATCAAAAAAATGCCTTGTTGACTGATTTTTGTGGGAATTGCTCATCATATCTTGGTATTTGCTAGTTGTCAGGTCTATCTAGGGTTTGCAATAGATTGTATGCTAATTGGTCAGCTTAAATGCAAGATTTGGCTTGTTGAAATTCATTTTTGTGCAAGTAATTTGTGTTTACTGTTCATCAGACCTACCATAGCTTAATCAGAAACTTTGTGGTGCATTTCTGTGTGATTCTTGCTAAGAACTTGTGATTTTTTGTGTTTATATTGACTCCCTATACTCAACTGAGTATAGGGGTGCCTTTTGTTCCAAAAGAAACCAAGCATTGAGCTGTCCTAAGCTCAAAAGGTCACCAGACCTAGAATTTACACTAGCAGTGGGAAAAAGGTTCCCCCTGCTAGCTCACTTGTTAGTACTGCTATACAACAAGACAAATCCATTCAAGATGTCACTATCAGATTTTTGAAATTTTGTCTTTAGTAGGTAAAAATTAGAATTAGGATTTGAAACCAGTTTCTAAATTTTTCTAATTTTATTTCTGATTTTTCTGTTTAAATAAAATTTTTATTACTGTTCATTTGCTATTTTTTAGGTTTTATTGCTATTTTAATTACTTTTTATTAATCTGTTTTTGGAATTCAGTGGTAAAAGTTGTTATATTTCAGTTTTAACATTTTTCCTAGACTTAGAATATTATTTTAAGATTTTTAGTATAAAAATTTTTTACTGTTCATCTTTTATTTATTTTTTATAATTAATTTAGTATAATTAGGGTTTAATTTAAATCAGTTTTGTCTTTTAGTGAAAAATTTAATATTTTTCAAACTTTTTCAATTTTCCACTGTTCATTAGAGTAAATTAGGATTTTTAAAATTGGTAAATTATTTTTAGCATTATTTTATTATTTTTTATAATTATTTTAGTTTTAAAATAGTTTTTGGTAATTTAAAAATAGAAAAATAGTTTTTAAAAATTAGGAAAAATACTTTTTAGTCTTTAGATAATATAAGTAAGTTATTTGTTCAATAAAATAATATTTTGGACATTTTGATTAATTATATTTAATTTTAGGGCTTTAATTAGCATTTAAAATTGAATATTTAATTAATAAAAGGTTTTAAAATATTTTTATTGGATTTTTATTCTTATTTATATTATTTTAGACTTACTTTTAGCTTTTAATTAATTTTTAGGTTTAAAATTTTTTAATTTTGTAGTTTTTACGGTTTTACGTGAACGCTTTTTCGTCTTAGCTCGATCCGTCTTCGTAACCGTCAATTCTTTCTTATTTCTCTTTTCTTTCTTTTCTCAAATATAATCACAAACATTAATCAATCCATCACACAACACACTAGCCTCCTCGAGAACGAACTCACTTCATTTTAGGGTCATTCACACACGGTTTTCCTAAATCGTCGTGCCTACTTGCCCTATTTTGTTGCTCTTTTTCCTAAAAGGGTATACAAAAAGCTACATCAATTTTTGGCGCCGCTGCCGGGGAGGCGTGTTGTGTTTTGATTGAACATTGTTGTTTTTTTTATATAGCCATAATTAGTATTTGTATTAGTAGCACTCTACTAATACGTATTATCGGTTTTTGGTTTTTGTGTGAATATTATTAATATATTGTATACGTAGAACAATAAATTCACAAGTACTCCAAATACGTGAGAAATCACAACCTTGACTTGGGAGGTCATTACCCAATCATTGTATTCGAATCTCAAACCAAAGAAAAAAGGCAAAAATAGATAAATACTTTCGAGAAGCTCGATTTTGAAAAATACAAACTATAAGGTGGGTATAAGGCGGTTGTATTTCACGACCTAAAGGAAAAAGGCTCTTAAGTGCTTCGCGCCGCCTCGTTTCCTCCGCTTGCTTGTGAGTATTTGATTTTGAGAGCTAATCGAGGGTTTTGCCGCCCAAAGTATTATTACATATCATATATACTTTCTTGTTTTCTATTGATTAAACCCTCTTGAACGATTTGGTGTTCCACCATCGTTCTAAAGTCATCGAAGGCGTTCACTTCACGTGATCGTTTTCATTCCTTGAGGCTTCTTTAATCAAGAGATTTGATTAAGGAGGAGATTTGTAGATTTTTGTCTACTTAACACATTCACCAATTTCCAAAACGTTAATACAATCAAAAACCACAAAAAAAATTGAAAAATACAAAACACCAAAAAGAATCTTCTTTGCTCGTCTCCTCGTTGTACGTGACATTTATGCTAACTCGTAATCAAGCAAAACGTGCACGTAGACGAAAGAACAAAACTCCCACTCCAACTCATTCTAGTGAGGAGTCTCCTATTGACGAACCCATTGTACGAGAAGCACCAACCATGGAGAATCGAACTATGATGGAGTTACTTCAAGCACCCACCGAGGGTTATGGAGAAGCTATTGTGATTCCCGCTATCCTTGCGGATAATTTTGAGGTGAAAACGGGTTTGTTGTCGATGATCCAAAACAACAAATTCCGTGGTGATGAGAAGGACAATCCCCACAACCATATCTGCCAATTCAATCGTCTTACCGCCACTTGTAAATTTAAGGATGTCTCGAATGACTCGATTAAGATGATGCTTTTTCCGTATTCCTTAGCGGGGCCCGCTAAAATTTGGTTAGAGAAAGAGCCACCCAATTCTATATTGACGTGGAAGGATCTCGTTTCAAAATTTGTGAACCAATTTTTTCCGCCCTCTAAGACTACGCATTTGAAAAATGAGATTTCTAAATTTTCACAAGAATCAAATGAAAGTTTTTCAACGGCTTGGAATAGGTTTAAGGAAATGTTGCATGAATGTCCTCATCACGGTTTTTCCGACTTGCACCAAATTGACACGTTTTACAATGGACTTAATGATCATGAAAGAGATTATTTAAATGCCGCCGCGGGTGGTAATTTTTTGTGTAAAACGGTCGAGGAAGCTTTGGTCATAACTGAGAATAGGTCTAAGGTTTATAGCCCTCGTAACACACCGAGTGTTGCCAAAATGGGCTCGTCATCGTCTCGTAGCATTAATGCTTTACATGATGAAGCAAATGAAGAAAATCGGTTTTTTGATAGATTTGCTAACCTTATGTCCCATTGGAAAGCTCAAGAAGCTTCGAATTCCGCTTCGGTTAAAGCGGTTTCTAAGAGTTGTTTGTCGTGTGGTGGAGCTCATGATCTTTCCGAGTGCATTACCGCGGATGGTAACACTTCGAGTGCTTATATAGCCACGGGAACTTATAACCAAATCGGTCAAGGTTCCCGCCAAAATCAAGCTCCACCAAATCAAAATGCTAATAATTATCGAAACAACAACCAAGGTGGTAATTATCAAGGCAATCAACGTAATTACAACAAGGGTAATTATCAAAGTGGAAATGGGCAAATTTCTAATCAAAACCAAAACCGTGATTTTCAAACTACCACTCAAGGTTTTCAAAATGATCACACCAAAAATCTTCAAGGAGAGTTTTTGAATTATGCTAAGGCTAATGATGCTAAGTTTGATAATATGCAACGTTAAATGGTTAGCTTAAGATCCGAGTTGAAAAACGAGCTTAAAAACGAACTTGCTAATGAACTTAAAACTCATGCTAATAAAATGGAAGGAAATGTTCAAAGACTCCAACAAAATCAACAAAAAATGGAGCAAGGTCAACATGAGATTAAGCAAGAATTGTTAAAAGCAGATTCTAGGCAATCTAAGTTTGAAGACCGAATGGGAAAAATTTTGAAGCTATCATGTGTAAGCCCTCTTCTTCGGGTGGTCTTCCTAGTGATACCATCGTGAACCCGAAAGGAGAATTGAAGGTTATTACTACTCGTAGTGGTAAAACTTTCAAAGAACCCATTTCTCGTCCAAGTACTTCTATGGAGAAGGAAAAAGAGAAAGAATCCGACGTGGTGGTAGAAAAGGAGCAAATTACAAGCCCACAAAGTACCGCTCAAACCACACCTACGGTTGAACCAATACCAATTGTGGAACCCGAGATTCCAAGGCCTATGCCTATGCCTATGCCCCAACCCACACCACCCTTAACTTACCCTTCAAGACGAAACAAGGAAAAGGCACAAGAACAAAATAATTATCAATTTGAACTTTTTATGAAAATGTTTCGTGACTTGCATTTCAATATAAGTTTTGCCGACGCCTTAGTCATGATGCCTCGATTTGCCGCGAACTTCAAAAGTATGTTGAATAACAAAGAAAAATTGCAAAAATTGTCTAGTTGTTCATCGGTTTTTCTTAGCCGCATACCTCAAAAAGTCGGTGATCCCGGCAAGTTTTTAATCCCATGTGCTATACAAGACATGGAAGAATGCTACGCCTTGGCCGATCTTGGTGCTAGTATTAATTTGATGCCTCTTGAGATTTTTAAATCGCTCAATCTTCCCAATCTCACTCCTTCAAGAATGTCAATCGAGATGGCCGATCATTCTACGATTCTAGCTTGTGGAGTAGCCGAGGACGTCTTTGTGAAAGTTGGAAAGTTCTACTATCCCGTAGACTTTATTGTTGTTGACATTCCCATCGATCCTAAAGTTCCTCTAATTTTAGGTCGATCATTTTTGGATACCTCGAGAGCACTTATCGATGTGCATGCAAGGAAAATCACTCTTCGTTTCAATGAGGAAGAACTCGTCATTAATGCAACTCAAAACTCCACACTTTCTCATGTGTATTCTATCATGTCTTTGTACAATGTCAATCCCATAGAAAACATTTGCAAAAAGATTTCAAAAAGAGTTTTAGAAGTTGTTGAGAAAAATGAAGTTCCGTCCCCTCCGCCGGTGGAGGTTAAGAGTGTTAAGCCTACGATTCTAATCTCGAGTGATTCTTCGGATGATGAATATGTTGATCCCGATGGGGGAGTTTTCTTTGTCGACAAACGTTTTGAAAACTTACCACCACCTATACCAAAACAGTTTTCAAATGTGAGAATTTTTAGTGTGACTAACATTGCTTTAGAAACACCAAATATTTTTGACATAATTAAATCGGGTTTTCACAAGGAGAGTTTAAAAGATGAAAAAGGAAAATATTTTGAATTGAATTTAAAAGATTTTTCTACAACTCTAACTCCGTCATCACCACGTGTATTGAGTACTACAAGCTCGTCTTCTCCTTTTGACGATGCTTTGTGTGGACTTAGTGTGGGGGAATCCCCTTATGTTCCTTCCCCTTTCACCACCGAGGACGAGATATTTGATCCTGGAATTGCTTATGAAGGGAAATCTCGGTCTTCCACCGATGCAATAAATGGAAAATCTTTCTATTTGATTGGTGCGAGTCTACCTCGAGTAGCTCAATGTTTGTATGACTTACCCATTGTCCCGCCCTTCTATTTCTTCTCATCTATTTTCTTGAAACCCTTTGAGTTTTTGTTGGCACATGATGAAGTGGCGTTGATTTGTTTTTCCAATGAAAACGAAAACGCCATCTTCGACCCCGGTATTTTGCACCATCAAAGGACTTAGTCCTTTATACCAGTTGTTTTTGGGCCTTGTTTATCATGTAAGCCCCACTAAAAATTGACCATACCATGATTATCCCTAAATGATCACATTTATGGGGATTCGAGTCGAGCTTTTGACTCGGTTATCAAAAACAAGGTGCCTCGTGGGGGAGACCCATGCTTATCCATGTACATATTATTGCTTTCTAATTAGTTAATGTGAGGGGATTTGTGCCCTTCCAACCTTTGTTCCGTGGTTGTTTGTGCATTGTGGTTTTTAGATCATGATCTTCACGATTAGAGCCTCTCGTGTTCGTTTTATGGGAGCACTCGATCGTTTGCTTTGGAGACTTTCTCAATATCCAAATGATATATCCTTTGATGTTCTAACCTTAGGTTTTTAGCACACTTCATAAACGGCTATTAATTTATTGGTTACACCCTTTCCATGCTAGATTAGACATTCGACTACGTCTCTAGTATGGGGGTATTTGCACCCCTAGACTCGAAACATTGAGGACAATGTTTAACTTTAGTATGGGGGGTGAATAGATACTTGCCTTGCCAAACCTTCAAGCTTTCCAAAGTTTATCTTTTTGTTTATCGTTTTTTTTTTTTGCAAAATAAGGCTAAAAATGGCCAAATTTTAAAATTTTTCTCATGTTTTATAAGTGTTTGAAGACACGAATGTAGATTTTCCGATGGCGACAATAAGAGTAATTTTTGACTCGACCGTGCGTGTTGAGCACTTAGCTTTGGTTCCTTAACTACACACTAGGCTAAGTCTCTTAAATGAGGACGAGAAATGATAGGGTTAATTATAAGTTACTATGCTAAACGTGGAGTACTCGTATTCTTTCAAAACTCATGTGTTCTCGTTGTTTGCTTATTCTCCCTTCGCTTGTAAATATTTTTTGCTTAATAAATATTGACTTAGCGGTTTAGTTAGGATTGTTGGGTTTCTAGTCTTTTCTAGTAGCTTCCGTGTAATTAAATTGGGAAGACATTAAGGTATCGCCAGCGTCACGGTTTTGAAGTATTGGCACCCGAATAATCGAAAGCTTCACCCAATAATAAGATTTCAAGTGCTCACCTAAATCTAGCAAACAATTTGAAGCCCCACAAGGCCGAAAAATCTATGCAAAATTGAAAGTGAATCAAGCCTTAATCTTCGAAGCTTTAAAGATCCAAAATTCGCTTTAGCGTGAGGATATACGTCTTTGGCTAATAAAACCACCGATGAGGCGGATAATAAAAGGCAAGGCACAACCGAAGTCATAATAAAAGCTTCATGGCGAAGTTGAATAAAAGATGGAGGTAAACCAAAGATAATAAGGCCCTTCCGTTAGGGGGCGTATAAAAGTCTTGGTAATAAGTCTCATGTTCAAAACCATTATAAAACCGTGTTTATCGATTCTTCTTGTCAACTTAATTTTTTGACATCGTTGTCTATTAGGAGGGGTTATTGATTTGATGATCTTAGTTACACCGTTAGGACTCTATTTTTAGACCTAAATCTCTATTATCGCATAAGTCAACAATGTATCCTCGTGAAACATTCAAGACAAAATAAAATATAAGAGATACAACTTAGGAATAATGGGAGGATAAGTACGTGATTAGGGCATATGAGTAGTGTTAGCATTACTAACTTATAATGACAATGATCTCGTTACACGCTTGGCATGGAATTAGGGTGAAAATCGAGGACGATGAAATTATTTCTAACGAAGCATTCACGTGTTCTTATTCTATGAACCTAAACGTCCCATTTTGCGATGAAAATCATACATTATGTCTATAACGCAAGTAGTAGTAATAGTAGTAGTGTAGCTAGTTTATCATTCCAATAAAGTGAATAAAAATGAATTTTGGAGGTGCTACGATACTTTATTCTAGCATTGCGTGAGTGCACGGCAATGGTTTAGTATGGGGGAGTGATGAGACTGCTTTTATACATAGTCTCATCGTCCAAATCGGGCTTAAAATGCATAAAATATCATTAAAACTGCAAAATATATGCTCGTGTTTGTTGCTTGTGTATTTTAGGTACGGATATTGAGGAAAAGACAAAAAGATCACAAGAATCAATCAAAAACGGACACGGGAAACGAGGCCGCACAATGAACCGGGCCCAAATCTGGAATTTCCAAAAATGACCTTGAAGATTTGAAGATTGTCAACATTGGTCCCTCATTTTTGAAGACTTGGAAATTTATACCCTTGCAAAACTCATAAAATGCATTGAGGTCCCTAAATTATCAAGATATTACAAGAACAGCCCTTGAAGATTGAAGAAATTTCATAAGAAGTCCTTGTTTAAAGTTTACAAATTACTTGTGCCAAAAATGACAAGTTGCCAAACTAGTTTACAAAGGGAATGAGATATTATTGCTGTTTATACAAAGTGAAGAAAACAAAGGAGTCCAGGGACCATTTCAGTCAAACACCCAAACTTACCACAGCCTATCAACATTCCACATCACCCACCACCACCAATCACAAACTTCCACCTCACCTCCCTCAACCCACGTCACCTTCCACTCACCAGGTTTATTTAAATAAACCTGGTCAATTAGTCAAACCCTCCCACTAACTTTCCCTCCAAACACGTATTTAAATAAATCTTTCCCCCAAAACAGATTAAACCTGTTCTAATCACCCTATAAACCCTAAAAACCCCTAGACCCAATTGGACTAAAAACAAAGGGTTTTTGTTTCATCTACTCCAGATTACTAATTACCCTCACCCTCACTAAAACCCACATCCCAAATACAACCCAGACACACCCATGTGACACCCCAAGATTCCCCACAAACGTCCCTTTCTTCACAAAACCCCAAAGGGACAGGATGAATGGCCAGGATTGCATTACTTGGTCCCCAAGACCATTTGGACGTCTTTGATCAACAACAACAGCTGGCAACTTCACATGTATCCATCTTGACCAGATTCCAGTCAAAAATCAAGGGGCATTTTCGGATTTTCAGAGCATTAGGGTTTTAGCTTAGTATTATTTTATTCCTAGCACTAGAATCTTTTATCTAGGCCTATATAAGGAGGACCAATGTGTGGTATCCCCTTTGTTCCAGAATTTTTCAAAGTTATTTTGTAATTCCTTTTTAATTAATGAAAGTTGGTATTTTTGGTTAAAAAGTAATTCCTTTTCCTTTTTAAAAGTTGGTCTTGGCTTGTGAAAGATTCTGAGTTCCATTTCTCTTGTAGTATAACACTGAATGTGTTATAGGTTTAAAAATTTGGTGTTTTCAGAAAGTTTGATGTGTTCAGAAATCCATGATTGTTGAGAAGTGAAAGTGGATTGGTAATCCTGGATTTCTAAACTTGCATTTGGTTTTAAAACTGTTCTAAGTTCTAGGGTTGTTGGTTTGTAAGATTGAAAAAGGGTATTGAGAGAAAAAAAAATCAGAAATATTGGTATATTGCATATTTTGTTCTTCACTTGTTCTTAGCAGGTTCATTGGAGCTTGCTTGTTGTCTAAGGTCCTGCTCAGGCCCCAGCCTGATTGGAGGTGACATAGCAGTCACTGAGGGACCTGGATGTAGGTCCCTCTAGGTAGCATTCTCATTCCATTTTTTAGTTTTCAGGAATTTGGTGTTTATGTGATTTGAATTCATGTTGTTAAGTGTTGTTTGAGTGTTTGATATTGCTAATTTATGTTTGTTATGCATGTTAGAGTAAGTATCAATCAGTTTGGTTGAGGTTAAAAAGCAATTGGTTTGATAATTTTGAATTTCAGAAACAAAAGGGGTGTTTGGATTAGGGTTTAAGTTGGTTCAAATGACAAGGATCTTGGCTTAAAACTGGTTAGACACTCTCACTAGGTTGTCAATAGGTGGTAAGTGTAATTGGTTTTCAGTTTGAGTGAGTTTTATAGCAATTGCATGCTTAAAATTGGCCATATAGCAAAAAAATCAGAAAAATGCCTTGTTGACTGATTTTTGTGGGAATTTCTCATCATATCTTGGTATTTGCTAGTTGTCAGGTCTATCTAGGGTTTGCAATAGATTGTATGCTAATTGGTCAGCTTAAATGCAAGATTTGGCTTGTTAAAATTCATTTTTGTGCAAGTAATTTGTGTTTACTGTTCATCAGACCTACCATAGCTTAATCAGAAACTTTGTGGTGCATTCTGTGTGATTCTTGCTAAGAACTTGTGATTTTTTGTGTTTATATTGACTCCCTATACTCAACTGAGTATAGGGGTGCCTTTTGTTCCAAAAGAAACCAAGCATTGAGTTGTCCTAAGCTCAAAAGGTCACCAGACCTAGAATTTACACTAGCAGTGGGAAAAAGGTTCCCCCTGCTAGCTCACTTGTTAGTACTGCTATACAACAAGACAAATCCATTCAAGATGTCACTATCAGATTTTTGAAATTTTGTCTTTAGTGGGTAAAAATTAGAATTAGGATTTGAAACCAGTTTCTAAATTTTTCTAATTTTATTTCTGATTTTTCTGTTTAAATAAAAAATTTATTACTGTTCATTTGCTTTTTTTAGGTTTTATTGCTATTTTAATTACTTTTTATTAATCTGTTTTTGGAATTCAGTGGTAAAAGTTGTTATATTTCAGTTTTAACATTTTTCCTAGACTTAGAATATTATTTTAAGATTTTTAGTATAAAAAGTTTTTACTGTTCATCTTTTATTTATTTTTTATAATTAATTTAGTATAATTAGGGTTTAATTTAAATCAGTTTTGTCTTTTAGTGAAAAATTTAATATTTTTCAAACTTTTTCAATTTGCCACTATTCATTAGAGTAAATTAGGATTTTTAAAATTGGTAAATTATTTTTAGCATTATTTTATTATTTTTTATAATTATTTTAGTTTTAAAATAGTTTTTAGTAATTTAAAAATAGAAAAATAGTTTTTAAAAATCAGGAAAAATACTTTTTAGTCTTTAGATAATATAAGTAAGTTATTTGTTCAATAAAATAATATTTTGGACATTTTGATTAATTATATTTAATTTTAGGGCTTTAATTAGCATTTAAAATTGAATATTTAATTAATAAAAGGTTTTAAAATATTTTTATTGGATTTTTATTCTTATTTATATTATTTTAGACTTACTTTTAGCTTTTAATTAATTTTTAGGTTTAAAATTTTTTAATTTTGTAGTTTTTACGGTTTTACGTGAACGCTTTTTCGTCTTAGCTCGATCCGTCTTCGTAACCGTCAATTCTTTCTTATTTCTCTTTTCTTTCTTTTCTCAAATATAATCACAAACATTAATCAATCCATCACACAACACACTAGCCTCCTCGAGAACGAACTCACTTCATTTTAGGGTCATTCACACACGGTTTTCCTAAATCGTCGTGCCTACTTGCCCTATTTTGTTGCTCTTTTTCCTAAAAGGGTATACAAAAAGCTACATCAGTCAACATAACATGATCGCGTATCTTGAAGCTGATGATACTCTGTTTCCCCAATACACACAAATGGTGGCGTATTTGAACGCATCCCCCTTAAGGTATGCTCTTTCTCATGCACCACTCATTCCAGTCACACATATTAAACAGTTTTGGAACACTGTCAGTTCCTCAACAGTTAATAGAGTGACTACATTGACTTCTATTGTTCATGGGAGACCTTGGGTGGTTACTGAGGCTTTGGTACGCCAAGCCTTGCATCTTGATGATGCTGATGGTATAGCCACCCTTCCCATTAATGAAATAGAACAAGGGCTAAGGGCTTTGGGATATCCTTTTCCTGATGAAGGTACCTTAAACAAGTATCATAAACAGGAATTTCCCCCAGCCTGGAAGTACCTCATACATGTCCTCCTTCAATGTTTGAGTCCCAAATGCACTGCACACAATGAGATCAATAGATCTATTGCAAGTGCTATTGTGTGCATTGCAACAGGGCAAAATTTTAATTATTCTAAAATGATTTTTGAGGGCATGTGTAAAAATAAGGGGAACAAAATGACTTTAGCTTATCCCCGATTTTTACAAATGGTTTTTGATGTTTAAGGATATTGCACAAGGGATCATAATGATTTTTATAAGATCCCTGAGCAAAAGAAAGCTATTTTTATGAAGATGAACTCACCACCCCATCGTGACCTACCCTTAACCCAAGCTATGCTTGCTGTTATTGCAGCAGCACAACCCCAACCAGACCCCCAACCCCAAATTGACCCCCAACAACAACTTGACCCAATACCTGAACCCATACCTTCACCTGAACATATGCAAATTGACCAAGATCCCTTCAACGCTGACACATTAAATGTTGGCGTTGATGTGCCTATTTCCAACGTTGACACACAACCTTCACAAACCCAAACACCCCTTAACCAACCCACATCCACCCATTCTTCCACACCATCTTCCACACCCCCTGAATATAGGTTGATGAAACGCCAAAGGACTACTGGAGTGTTCTCCTCTGGTGGTCCTAGCCATGTAGCAGAGAGAACCACCACCACAAGTGTGGTTGGTGACCTGGATGAGGCTGGGACTATTGGTTCTGGCTTAGAAGCTGGCCAAGGCAGTCCCACCATCATTAAGTCCTCATCCATGCCCAATGAATCTGACTTGGGAGGTCAAATACCCATTTTAGAAGAGGGCAGACTGGAACCAATGACTCTTATGGAATTGACGGCAGTCTGCATGAGCTTGCAAAAGCAAAATGCAGATTTAGTACAAGTTGTCAGCTCCCAAGGCCTTGAACTCAAGCAATTGAGGGAGAGGATTGTTGTTTTGGAGAGTGCTAGTGCAAGGAGGGGTATGGAGGAATCTTCCAAAGGGGAGGAAGATCCAATAAATCTGAGTGATAAGGGCAGCCATGATGGTCAATCTTTGGATGTTGTTGAGGCCCTTACAACTTTGAAGAAACAAACAGGTTTTGATACGTCCTTAGTTTCTCCTACTAACTTGAATTTATCATTTACAGCCATGTTGGAAGAGGTTACAAAAGGCGCTGAGGCAGGATATTTGGGCGTTGACAAGGAGAATTTTGACGCTGACAGAAATATTTTAAGCGCTGATAGAACAAAATTGGGCGTTGACAGACCTGCACATGAGGGTGATGTATCCCAGTCATCATCTATCATCAAGGAGGTTTCTACACAGGTATCACCATCTACCTTACCAACAATTGCACCATTAGATAAGGGTAAAGGTATTATGGTAGAAGAGATTGTTCCAAAGGATGCAGCTCAAGTTGAGTTTGATAGAAGATTAGCTGCAAAAATCATGGAACAGGATAAAAAGGAGGTGAAAGAGTCACCATTTGTTGTGACTTCAGAAGAAGGAAGTGATGGAGCTAGCTCAGACTCAAGTGTGATGATTATAGAACCAGAAAGACTTGAGTATGGAGAAGAGTTGGCCAAGGAGAAATTGAGAGAATTGAAATTGCAGGTTGACTTTGACATGCCAGAGGTGGTTCAAATGTACAATGCTTGGGAAGAAAGATGTATGGAGAATCCACACTTGACCACTTCAGATCAAATATGGGGTTTGGAGATTCTCCTCAGAGTTCAGAAAGATTGCCAGGTAATTTTGAAACACAAGGCAAGTAATATTCTCTCAGAATTGAAAAGGGATAGAAGGGAGCTATACTGCATGTTGCTCAGATGTCATGGAGTAGGATGGACTTATCAGAAGTTGAAGGCATTGACATTTGATGAGTTGGAATGCAAGGCTTATCCCATTTGGGTAAGAGTGCAGGAAGCAAACACTCTCAGACTTCTTTCTGATGAAAGGAAAGAAGAACTTGTAGAAGAAATGGAACTCAAGAAAGCTATGTTTATTCCCAGACCAGTGAAAAAGGGAGTTTCTCTTGAGTTTCCCAAAGATATGGATCCACTATATCCAAGTGAAGCTGTTATAAGAAAGAGCCTCAAGCTCTCACCATTAGAAGCTTCAGATATGGTCCAAGTGTTACCATTAGATTCCAGAAACCCAATTGTGAGCTATGAAGAAGATGAATGTGGGTTTTGGAAGATTGGTAGATATGGTAAAGAGGTACACACTTTTACCACTCTCATATCTTTGTTTGCAAGTTGTGATAGAGAATACTTGGTGGACCTATGGAGGTTGCTGGAGACCAAGAATGAGGCTGAAGCACCAACTTCAGGTAATGGAATAAAACTGTGGTCCACATTCAAAAGAATGTGTCAACCAAAAGATGAGGATCCTGCTATTTGGAAGGATCTTGAAGATGACCTCAGTGGTCTTCAATGGAGATTATATTCAGCTGCTGGTGTTTACCATTTGAGTTCTATAAAGTTTGCTGAGTATCTACTTGTGGATGGTCAGTATATCATATCCAAGGCTATTTTGGAGAAGATGAAGGACACTCAGCTGGAAATAGATTATTCAAGTGACGTGGCAAAAGATTTGATCAGATTTATTCATTACCAATATGAGAAGGTTTGTAAGATTTCTCCTAGTCCTTAATGCTTATTCAGAAACTTGATCATAAGAGTGGATATCAAGTTTAGGGGAGGATTGTTGGGAATAAATTAAGGCCAGATCACTTGAGCGCTGACAAGAGTAAAAAAAGCGTTGACAAGAACAAAACAAGCGCTGACAGCTCAAGCGTTGACAAGATAAAGTCAAGTGTTGACACACTGAAGACAAGCACTGATGGAAAGATATACTCTACGCGTTTATTGTAATCTAGATTACTTCTAGTAAAGATAAGAACAACAATGTATTTTCTATATTTATCTTTACCTAGAATAGCTGATACGTAGATTATTGTGCAAGGCTTCTTATGTCTATAAAAGAAGACCTTTAGGTTTATGTTTTATATAAGTTTTCATTCGTAAACTACTTTCATTGTAAGCAAGTTTGATATCATTAATCAAAGTGAAAGTTTGTTTATATCATTGTGTGTTCTTGTTTAAGTGTTAAATTCCGCATAACACTTAGATTCATAAGCATATACAAAGGTTTCTCTAAGTGTATTACTTGATCTAATCTCGTATACATAAAGCTAAATCGATCTAAGTTTAGGATCAACAATTACTACCACCGAGACCTTATGTGGTCTCGGTTTCCCATGTAAATCCGAACACAAATCAAACTAAACCCGATCCTTCCATGTTTTAGTTATTAATTTCATGTGTTTATCTTTTAAAGGAAGGATTCACGAATCAAAGAAGAAATTAAAAGATTAAGGCTATACTTGATTATCGAATGCGTACACGTTTAGGATTCAAGACACGAATGTAACCCGTAACCAAATCAACAATCCAAAACAGATTTTCCTCTCCCCTTTTCTTGAAGAAATCCGACGGCTACAAGGGCTGCTAGGGTTACTGTTGTTTTCTTTGTAATTATGATAAATGGGATTAATGTTTGCATTCTATATGTTATTTTCTACATGGGTCGGGCCAAAGGCCCCTTTTTCTTCTTGTTTTCTTTTGTTTCACACGCAGCCCACACACACACCCTATAGTTTTCGTTTTCATTATTGTTTCACGTGTTAATGTATATCGTGTGTGCTCGTGTTTTAAAAGTCGTGTCTTATTTCTTGGAGTGTTTAAATATCATACGTAATTATTAATAATGTATAAACAACATACTTAATGTTTGTAATCAATGTTCGTGATACGGGTTGCATATTATAAATAGAACGTTTTAATTTATCCGTGTATTTACGTAGTGTATTGTCCATGTTATTTTTATGCGGGTTTTACACCATACCTCCAAACACGACTAAAAACATTGTGTACACGGATTTCTTAGACAACACATAACAACAAGCATCTGCCAAAATCATATATGCTATAGTTTTTGTGTTCTAATTTTTTTAGTAGTTGATATGCTAAATCACATTTGGAGACTCTGTTGCTTACGTTATTCAGCCTAATTTGCTATATGTGCTTTGAATGCTATGTGTGCAATACATGCTCTGTGCTACCTGATATTTACTTTGCTAGCATTTAGTTGAAAACTTATGACACTACACGTCACATTAGGATAAAGTGCCTTCTGTGACTGACATGCTCAGGTCCATTCCCTACTTATTACTCGCGAGATATAACTTTTAAACATTATCCCAAAGGCCTGTCGATTTTCTCCTTGCTAAACAGCCTCTATTTTTTGTTGTTGTGCAGGTGAACCTTTCTCATGGCTGGCACAAGCACAAATGCATTGGTGGTCGCATCAACACCAATTTCTGATTTAGCGCCATAGAAAAGAGGATGTGTACTTGAAGCAATGGTGTATCGCAGATGGATGGCTAGAAGTCTGCCTACGAAAATTGACCCAACTATCAAAGACCTTATTTACTCATGCCTTCTTATCGTCAAACAGGTCAACTTTTTTTAACCACACGACACAAAATAGATTAAAACATACGTTCTTTTGTTAACATATATTCCTTTTGTGTAGCTGCAGGGAGATGCAATTCAAGCGAACATGGATGTTGCAAATGTGTTAATCCCATTTCAATCCATAACACAATATAAGATGATATTTAGAGAGAGAAATAGATGAAGGTAGAGAGAGAAACTAGAGAGATTATGGAAGGTTAAACATAAACTAGAGAAAGAAAGTGAATGTAACCAACACCCTCTTCCACACATGGAAGAGGGTATTTATATGCCACGCCATTAAGGACTTAGTGGGCTTGTTCATGGCCGGGCTAGGCTTTGCTTGGGCTTACGCCCCTAACTTATACAATATTAGCTTAAATCCAAGCCCGGATAACCTGACTAACCTATTACATTACAAGACCAATAACGACTAAGATGACCTATTACATTCTTGTTCGACTATATAAAATATAGGGCTAACAATCTCCCCCAATGTATCGGTCATCTTTAAATGCATAAGATGATTGAGTGAATACATCTTTGTGGAGGTGATCTTCATTCTTTAGTCTTGTATCTTGGTCTTGATCTTGTTTGCAATGGCTTTGTTCCTTCATCCTTTTGTGATCTTTATCTTGAGCCTTTGTCATTTGACTTTGAGTGCTTGAGATCTTCATCTTGTTTGCTCCTTGCGACTTAGATGACCTATTACATTCTTACATTCTTAGGTATCTTGATTATCGCCATCTTGTGCTCTTGTGACTTCTGAATCGACATCGGTTAGTACACAGCTACGCCACCTTCTTGATATGCAACAACATATATAGACACGGATAAAATGGCTTTGAACATTTCATCCTAACTCGGTAGCGTTTTACCTCAGGTCGGTGAAGACCGTTAGACGGTATCAGATACTGTACCTGTGATCGGGTAGATTCGATTAAGAACCTCCTTGACAGGGTTTCCCGATGGTAGTAGCCAGTTCTCTTTACTCGACCGTCTCAAAGCAGATTGCGAACGTAAAGAGTGAATCATAAGGATAAATTATCCGTCTAATTAGAGTCATCAATTCAGAATTCCTAGAACAAGTTTGATTCTATAAGAATCGTACCATTGTTGCTTCCTAGTTTGTCACGAGCTTGATTCATAGAGAATCTTGCGAGTTGCCTAACGTAATGCTGTTTGATATTGACACTAGAAGGATTTCCATTCGTCACTGTGAACACTAATGACTGTCACTCTGAATGTTCTGGCAAGATCACATGGATTTTGCGAAGAAACCTGGAATCAAGATTGAATCAATTAAGAATAGAAACTTAGTTGCTTTCCAGTTCTCACAAGTTTGATTCGTGTAGAATCGCACAAGTTACCTACCATGAGCTTTTTTAATGCTGGCTCAAGCATGATTTCCATCTTCATTGTGAATCGTATCACTCAGATGTTCTGGCAGTACCACAAGGATAATGCGTAGGAACCGATTGTGTCCTAATAAGATTATAGATTGATCTCTTTTGGCTCTAGACTCAATAAGTGCATTTTGGTAATCGGAGGCTGGAGCAGACTGCCACCTTTTCAATATTAACTAACTCGGAGTGAGAAAGTCAATAGATACATGTTGATCTCCATGACAGTGAGACAAGTTTCTTTTGAGAGAAACTCGAATAGCGGGGAAAGGGTTGTGCATCGCATCACTGGGTCTATGACACTAGTCTTCAAAAGATGTGTTAACCCGGTTTCTTCCTAATGGTTGCTAAGAATATTCAACTCCTTCAATGCTTACCAATACCTCATCACTAGCACCTTGTTGTGATTTTTCCAGTGTTAACTTAAGTAATTGGTCCGCATTCAGCTTCATTTAGCTCCATCTTTCCTAAGGACAACTATTTCTAGCTATGGAATGTCCTTGGGTAGATCCCTCCGGTTCTGGTTGGATCATAGGACTTAGTTTCCTATCCTAAACCACCTTTTGACTCCAACGTTCAGTCGTGGATAGTAGGTTGTTTTGGGTATAGATCGTAACCATAAACCATTGAAAACCATTCAATGTGCTTGATAAAAATCAAAACTTTTAACACTTGAAAGTTTTACATTTCCGAAAAGCTCCCCCTACACACATGCATCGATATACGAAATAGTTTAGCATGTGAAGGAAAGAGTTGCACTTGACTCTTTAAGATCACATGTTGCGATATATTACATTTTAATCACATTTTCTCCCCCTATCTCTAATATAAAAAGATAATATTAGAGATACCAATTAATTAAAATATGACAATTTTCTAAAAATCGACGGGAGAGAAACATGTGTGCACGCATGAATCATAGAACTTTTTCAGTCGGGAAGCTCCCCCTCAACAATATATGTGTGTCTTAAAACAAAAATTTTGACAAAATTTTGGAAAAACGACACCACAAAATATGTTGAGGTACGGAGTTGAGATGCCTTGTCCGATATAATTTATTACTTATGACAGTTTTAAACCATTTTCGGAACGTGTTGGATACATAAAATATGACAGTTTCTTAGATGTACCCAACAGCATTAAAGGCTTGATTTTAAAACGATCCCCCTCAAAAATTGATCAAAATAACATATGAAAATTTTAAGGAAGGGAGTGTTGAACACACAATTTTGAAAGATTTAGAAAAACCTTTTGAGAAATTCTTGAAAAATCGTGTTCAACGGTTTTAAAATAATCATGATAGAAGACTTCTCTTCTATTGCTTAGGGAAAGCGCACTGAAACGTACACTTCCCTTTCGGGTCCGATTTTCATGAGCTCAAAACGTTGATTGTTTTGTGACTAGCTCATGACCGAGAAAAATAAATTTCCCATTATGAAGGATAAGTTATCGTCCGTGATAAACTTTCCTTATTTGAGGTCCGAGTCCTAAGCTGTGATGCGCTTAGAAGTCATTATGAGAGTATCAAGCAACTTCATTTGCCAAAACCTTCAAGTCTTCTGGAGTCATATACTTTATACCAAGATGGCTAACGAGATATTGAAACCTATTTTGGGATAGGGCTTTAGTAAACAAGTCTGCTATCTGGTACTCAGTTCTGACAAAGTATAATTCCACGATACCACGTTCCACTTGTTCGTTGATGAAGTGATATCTGACTGCGATGTGCTTGGTACGGGAGTGTTGAACCAGATTGCAGGAGATGGCTATGGCCGACTTTGAGTCACAATACATAGGTATTTTATCAAAGTGGAAGCCATAATCCGTGAGTTGAGTTCCATCCAGAGGACTTGAGCACAACACGCGGATAGAGCCACATATTCTGCTTCAGCTGATGAGAGTGAAGTGCAATCCTGCTTCTTTGACGACTAGCTCACAAACTTGTGTTCCCCGAGAAATTATACGCTACCAGAAGTGCTTTTTCGACTATCAAGGCAACCTGCGTGATCAGAATCTGAAAAAGCTGTTAGATGAAAACCGGTTCCCTTCGGATACCAGAGTCCCATGTGAATGGTAATCTTAAGGTACCGAAAGATCCGTTTAACCTCTTTGAGGTGCTTTTGAGTAGGTCTGGCTTGATATCGTGCACAATAGCATGTGGCATGTTGATTATCAGGCCTGCTGGCTGTAAGGTACATAAGTGACCCGATCATACTGCGATATCGCGTTTGATCTACGGGATATGAGTACAAGTCAGCGTCTAGGGATTTGGTCGACAATGGTGTACCAACGCGAGCACATGAGGTCATACCATGCTTTTTAAGTATCTATTGAGCATACTTAGCTTGGTTTATAAAGATACCACGTGGGGATTGATGAATCTGGAGGCCTAAAAAGAATTTTAGCTCCCCCATCATTGACATTTCAAATCTGCTGTACATTAATTTTTCAAAACGTTTTGAAAGTTTTAGGTTCGTAGAACCAAAAATAATGTCATTAACATAAACTTGCACCAGCAGTATGTCATCCCCATATTTATTAATAAAGAGAGTAGGATCAATAGAACCTTTGGAGAATCCTTTGGAAACCAAGAAGTTGGATAGTTCTTCATACCATGCCCTTGGAGCTTGTTTAAGTCCATATACAACCTTCTTGAGATGATAGACTTTGTCAGGATGATGAGGATCGATGATTCCTTCCGGCTGATTCACATACACTTCTTCCTTCAAATGACCGTTGAGAAAATCAGTTTTAACGTCCATCTGAAAAACTGTGAAGACCTTATGTGCAGCATAAGCAATGAATATCCTGACTGCTTCCAAACGAGCGACTGGAGTGAATGATTCATCGCAATCTATTTCTTCTTGTTGACAATATCCCTTAACCACAAGACGAGATTTGTTTTTGATGATGGTTTGTTCTTCATCCAATTTGTTTTTCCAGATCCATTTAAAATCTAAAAGCGAAATTCCATAGGGTCTGTCAACAAGTTCCCAAACATTTAGGCGTTCAAACTGATGAATTTCGTCTTGCATTGATTTAATCCACACATGATCAGTCATGGCTTGCTTGATGTTTTTAGGTACAGTTGAACTCACGGTGAGTGCATACATATACACATCGCCATCGGTGTTGAGTTGTTTGCGTGTTCGAACCGGTTGTGAAGGATTTCCAATTACTTGCTCCAATGGATGATCACGAGTCCAATGGTGAGTGGATGGATATCTTTGGTAGAATGTATGCATGTTGGACGGATCAACATGTTGAGTAGAAGACTCTCCGACTTCGTGTACCGATGTACCAAATGGGTTGATAAATTCTTCTTCGTCAGGTTGTGCATCGACGGCTTGATTGTTGTTTCCTCTTTCAGCATTGATGGTTGGTGATGTTGGTTGTATCACAGTTTCTTGAGTTTGTTGAGTATATAATGGAATTGTCTCTTGAGCAAGGGTTGTTGAAGAAGATGCAGTTGTGTCTTGTTGACTTTGTTCGGGTGCATCAGCAGTATTGACAGCGGAAGGCTTTGACACAACTTGATTGTTTCCATAGTAATATTCATCAAACATTGGATCATATAAATCAACCAACTCATTCATTTGTGTCGTATCCGTCGAGTTTGCTGTAGGAGTACTTTCTTGACATTCTTGCACGGGACGTACACTGTTTTGTGTAGGTGTCATCGCTAGACAATGAGGTGCGGGACATGAGATGTTTTGTTCAAGTAAAATTTGTGGCAATTCGTCAAAGTTCACATGAATTGTTTCTACAATAATCTTTGTTCTCTTGTTGTAAACTCGATTTCCTTTTGACAATGTAGCATACCCCACAAAAATACATGCATCACCTTTTTCTTTCATCTTGTCGAGATTCTCACCGTCTTTAAGAATGTAGCATAAAGATCCAAATACGTGAAAGAATTTAATCGTAGGTTTCCTGCCATTGATGATGTGGTAAGGTGTCTTTTCATGTCTAGGGATGAAGAGAGAACGATTCTGAGTATAACAGGCGGTTGCAATAGCTTCAGCCCAGAAGAATAGTGGTAATTTTGAAGCAGAAAGCATTGTTCGAGCTGCCTCTACCAAAGTGCGGTTCCGTCTTTCGACAACGCCATTTTGTTCAGAAGTTCGAGCAATAGACGTTTGATGTTCGATGCCTTCTTCCTGAAAGTAAGATTGCAAAGTCTTGTTCAAAAATTCAGTACCCCTATCCGTTCTTACGGTTAAGACTTGAGCTTGAAGATTGCGTTGTATCATCTTGAGAAAGTTTTTGATAACCTCTAGTGTTTCATCTTTGGACCTTAAGAAGAAAGTCCATGTGTATCTAGAGTAATCATCAACAACCACGAGAATATACTTTTTCCCGTTAATACTCTCTCCACGCATGGGACCACATAAATCCATGTGTAGAAGTTCCAATCGTCCTTTTGAGCTTGGGCTAGTTGATGTGAGCGTGATAGTATAGTGATAATTAAGATACGTTATAGGGTAAATTAGAAAATTACCTTTAGGAAAAAGTAATAGACTAATATTACCAAAGACGAATTCAATTAAACACGTGATGAACCAAGTTCGTTGTACACGAAGATCTTATGAATTTGAGACGTTTTGCTTTGATTTGGACAATTGATTCGAATTGGTTTTCGGTTTTTAAACTAAAGATTAAATCTACCAATTTTAAAACTAATTTTATCCTAAAGTGCATGAATCGTAAACCCCAAGTTAATTAATCTAGAAATAATTACTTAAAATTTAGACAATTAAAATTTAAACTATTTAATAATCTATAAAAAATTAATCTATTTAATAAAAATAACTTTTAAACTATTTTTAGAAATCTAATTAACTTTTTAAACTAATTAACTTTATTAAAATTTACTTATACCAAATCTACTTTTTTTAAACTAATTTTATTTAAATCTAAAATAGTAGAAATCTAATAATTTGAAAATTAATTAAACTAATAAAATATTTTTATTTTTATCTTTATTTTTATTTTAAAACTATTTAATATTATTTAAAATTCAAAATTTACTTTAATGAAAATACTAATTAAATTATCTCTAAACGTAATTAAAGTTGAAAATACTACTAAATGAAATCTGCCAGATCAACATTACTATATTAATTAAATGTAAGTCAGTTAAATCAAAAGAGCATTGAGCTCAGATGGATAACACACTATGCTATTGCCCTTGAGGTCAAGGGGTCGAATCACAAGAGTGGTTTTTTTGGACGTTTTATTTTTGCAAATGATAATATGTGATAGATTAGTAATACAGTAACCCAAACAATACGTTTGGACTGCTGATATATATCAGCAGTGCAAGCAATTAAAAACAGTAATCAAAATTCTAATTTATCCGTAAACCTAATATCTAAATCATTCTATCAGTCAACCAAATTTTAAAAAAATAAGCAAGCACAAACTTAATAAATCGTGAACGAAAAGTACTCATTCAATCAAGAACAGATAAATCAACTTTTAATTCCTCATATTCAAATAGATTCAGCTAAACAATTATGGAAATTTAAAGCAGAACTCGAATATCAGCAGATAAACTTTCAACTTTCACAGCTCAATCACAACAAATATTTTAACAACAAACGACTCATTCTAAATCTAAATCACAGCAAATTAGTCCGATCAGCAAATGATACCCTGATCTTGATGTAAATTAGAAACTAATATTTAAAAAGCTAACAATCAAAATCATGTAAAAAGGCTCGTTCACAATAATAAATCAGCTTTATGAACAAACATAACAGTAACATCACAATTTCTAAATCAGCTAGCTTAAACGAACATATCACAGATCAGTCACAATACCTACGCATAAATCGTACCTTAAACAGAGCAGACACAGTTCCTACGCATCTAAAGCAAATTAAGCAGTAGGCTGATAGAAGCAACAAAATACATTAGTAGATTACTAATGAAGCAGTTATAAACAATTATACTCATGAAATCATATTAATTCTAAATTTAAACAGTTAAAAACTAGCAACTCAGATTTAAAACAGATCACACAAGAGCAACTCAAACACCCCTATTCCATTAATCATATGACTAAAGAAATTACACTTAAACAGCTTTATTCTAAATTATAAGTAACATATAAATAAAAGGAATTAAAACCTATTTGAAGAATGCCTTTGTGAAGTAGAGCGGCGCTGAGCCGTCTATGAACCCGAATCAACTCCATCATTCACCTTAACTCGAACCAACATCACCATCACAATAACATCAACCAGTTCCAATATGTTTCGAACCAGTACACTAAATTCTTCAACGTTATTATTATTTTTATATTTTCCACAATCTATCAATTAGATAGAAAGTCTCCCTTAACTAGATTATAAGATTATAATTATCATTCATTAATTAGATTCATTTAAATCATAACTCAAGTTGAAAGAGATCAGAAATATTAAGAGAGCAAATATAACAAAACAAGAATTTTATTAAATTGAAAGTTGATTACAAAATTGAAAATTAAACCTACTTACAAACTACCATTATAACATTATAAACTAAAAAAGGGATAATGAATACAATAAAAAGAAGGGTATTTATAGCTAAAACCAGAGGGTTGGGGTGATGTTGTTGTTGAGGCTGATAACTCATCTTGGCCCTTCAAAGGGTATCTTGATCTTCTCTCTCTTTCTTGTTATCATCGTAGGGCTGAAAATCACACACTAGCACACGGATTGCCAATGTGGCATCCGTTTGTGCTAGTTGTGTTAGTTTGAGGCTGATTTGGCACTCAATGATTGGCTGATGATGAAAGATGAGGTGTCTTGGCCAGTAAAAAGCTGCCATGTACCCCTGCTTCGTCCACTCTTCTCTTCGTAAAACTTAGGGAATTTAATTCTCCCACGCTTGAATCACACGTGGGATGTGAAAGCCCCAATTAATTTGAACGAATTAATAAACTAGGGTTGGTGAACAATGGATTTGTCTGGTTATTATTTTTGGGGAAGAAAGGAGAACATAGAATGTATCGTTATTTATTTATTGTGTGGAAAGAAAAACGTGTGGTGGTAGGAGTGAATAAATGAGTGGGGTTTTATTATTTATGTGTGTGGTGAATAAGTATGTGAATGTGCGAGAGTAAATGAAACGTTTGTGGGTAACTATTGACCAAAAACTTTGTCCACCAAAAATCTATATACTTCACCGTGACCTAACTTGTGAAAATGGGCTTGGGCTCCTTAACAATCCTTCTTTGTTTCTTCATTAAAAATTTGGGCTCGGGCCTTTATTTTTTTTCACATATCTCACAATATAACATTGTTTAGTGAACTTGGGCTTAAGCCCAAGTAATTCCATCCATTTGTCTTTTGGCCTTTGTTGATATGGGCTTTAACCAAAAATGAATGCTTGTTTCCCAATATTGGGCTTTCAGGCCCAATAAGCATTTGTGGAACCCACTTAGCCCAAAATGCTTTCGTAAAGTTAAATCCTCTAAAAATGACTTGATTCTTGGCTTCTTCAATCTTTTCTTCATTCTCGTGTCGATTTCGCCGGTTTTTGTGAACTTGGTACCTACACACATCAAACAACAAAACATGCATATACAAGGCAATAATCATGACATTTATGCATTTATTGATTGTTTTAAGATATAATTGATATGAGTAAAATCACTCATATCAAACTCCCCCTTGCTAAGCAATTGCCGTGTCCTCACGCAATGATAAAATTAAACTCTAGCTACACCATTATTCAACTTTTGACATTTTATTTTGCAAAGACATAATGAATTGCTTTCATTATTTGAAAAATAACTTTTAGGATCATTAAACTCAAATAGATTCATCGTCCCCGACTTTTCACTTTTCCATGCCAAGTGCAAAAACAAGATCATTGTCAATCATAAGCCCCAAAATTAAATCAACTCATACAAGTAATTTGTGTTAAACTCGATCTCCTATTATTCCTAATTGTATCTCTAGATTTTATTTGTCATTCACCCAAAGGCTCATTTGACTTTATTTTGATATTTATTAGTCCAAAAATGAAGGCAAGAATGGTGTAAACTCAACACTCAAAACCTAACCTCGACTTCAAAAAACGTTGTCACTAAAGAAAGCCCACATCAAGGATAACTTAACACGATTTAGGGATAAATACCCGGACCCGAAATTTGGCTAATATGGCTACTTAAAAGCAACAAATAAAACCTCTAAAGTCAATCTTGACCTTATTAATGGAGTTAGCAACAATCACATCATAACACCTTTTGGCTCTTTAAGATGCAATTGTGCTCCTTATTTAAAATCCACACCCTAAGGCTCCTTGGACAAAAATAAGGGAATTGACATCACCATCCCACCTTACGGATCATGATGATGAAGCAATTTTTATTCAACACGCCCCTTGACATACACCCTAAGGCTCTAATGACAAGGTTAGTGCTACATGACTCCCACCCGAAGGCTCCTAGAGAACATGTTTTTATTTATTCTTCTTTATTAATATGATATTTATAGTAAGCCAAATTTCCGCAATCCCATGATCAAAAGTCCATGACGTTGACACCCTTAATGTGTTCTCACTTTAATTACAAGGGAAGAAAAAGAAGGAGCTACGAGCTAAGATATCAAGCCTAGACCGCTAAAAACTTCATTTACTAAGCAATTATTATTCAAGCGAGGAAAGTAAATACGAGGAGATTAAATCAAACACAAAAATACTTGCACAAAGAAGAATTTAACCTTAGAAACTTATGATTGAACTCTATCATCTCTTATTCTCCATATTGTAAAATTCCAAAAATGTGAAATCAATGGATACTTAGCCTATTAAATCAAAGTTTTGGGTTTTCAAGTCATCTATAGGATCTTACATCTTCTTATACTCTTTCAAGTTTTAGAATTTGTGTTTTAAAGTTCCCTTGATAAACGACTTTCTAGGATCAATTATAGGAACTTGCGAAAAGTTCTTGTTCTTAACTCGTATGAATTAAGACTTTCGCGTTTTAAAGCTCCCTATATAAAAGCCTAGCAAAACTTAATTCAAATACGTTAAGGAAAAGCTAAGGTTAAAAACTGAGTCGAGTCAAAAACTATTTTTATTTTCACCAACGGAAAGCCTACATTTGTGTCAAAAGCACTTATTTTATTTATTAAAACTTAAAAATAACACTAAAAATTTAAAATTTTATTGAAAAATGAGAAAAACAATTACGTTTGGACACGGAAAAAGCAATTACAAGCGATTATATCGATTGACTCCCCCATGCTAAAACCAAACATTGTCCTCAATGTTTCTTAGCTCAAGAGTAACACCCCCTTGCTAAAATACGAAGAGTCTAATGCAAATTCCTAGCATGGAAAGAGCACGCAAATCTATAAGCCGTTTATTAATTATGCCTCAAGATAAAAAGTTAGTCGATAAAAATCAAGGGATAGAAAGTGTGCCCCTTTTGGCATTCAAAGAATGGAAGATCAAGTGGACCGGAAAAAACCGAACACGAGAATCTTCAAATATTAGGGTCATACCTAAGATTCACAACACAACAAATCACGAGTACGAGCTTGAAAGATCAAGCCTTATTAGTGTTAGAAAATAGAAAGAAAATAGAATGTATGGGACTCCCCCACAAGGCACCTCGTTTTTGTTAACCGAGTCATGAGCTCGACTCGATCCCCGCATTCATTGGTCCTTAGGGAAAGTGGTGAAAACCGGCATATTGGAATAAAATCCAACATAAAGCACGATGCCGGGGTCAAAGATCTCATCCTCGTTGTCGGATGAAAAACGAAAGGATAAAACTCGAACACAAATCTCTAAAAAGAGATGGTAGTCACAAATCACTAAATGGATGTAGCATGCTCCCCGAGATAAACTCGCACCAAGATGATTAAAAAGTCTTTCAATTATTGCATCGGTGAAAGGCCGAGATTTCCCTAAATCAACGATTCCGGGGTCGAATACCTCGTCCTCGGTGGAGAAAGGAATAGACAACACGGTGCCGTCCCCCCATGCTAATCCAAAATCATATGAAGCACATGATAATGGTGGTATAAAAGTCTCAACACAAGTGGTTTCAACTTGCATGACTTTGTTGACCTTATCACTCTTATGAATGTGAACAAAGGGATCATGGTACTCAAAATGAGTCGCATGAAAAACCCGCACATTAAGATCAAAGCGAGTGGGAAGGATAATTGGAGCAAAAGTAATTTCTCCCTCTGGGTCAACATTATCATCATCATAAATCGGGTGATCAAACCAAGAATTTTCATCACCGTCATTAGACTCTTCCTCAAATTCCGAAGGAATGTCTATATAAAGAAACTCATCAACCTCCTTCATGAGAAGATCATCATCACAAAGGTTGTGAGATTTAGGAGGTATGATGCTCTCAAAATCCTCTTGAAACAATGGATTATTGTTCATTGAAGCTTCAAAGAGAGGATTTGAGTAAGTCACAAAAGTGTCATCAATCTTGTCATCACAAGAAATATCCGACAAAGTATCAAGTGTATCACACTCGGATACAAGATCATCATTCTCATTAGAAGGCAATTCATCGGCGAATTCCTCGAGAATTTTAGGTAAAACATGAGAATCACGTTCGATCTCGAGATCAGAAACGTCTTCACTTCCCCGTGGAAGTGGATCAATGATAGCAAAAAGTTCATCGATGAACTTATCACATAAATAGTCGCTAACCTCACTCGGTGTGAAGTTAGGAATCAAAGGCTCTTCAATTGAAGATTGTGCCTTAGGAACATCAACATGATCCTTCGAAGAAAGTGAAAATGAGTCCATTTTCAAAGATTGTTCAATTAGAGCAATATCACTCTCGGGATCAAAATTCTCACTATTAAACTCACTAGCATCAAATGGCTCACTTAAGTAATCATCAATTTGTTTTTCAATCTTATCATCCTCGTGTGGAGTGAGTGGAGATGAGGAAATATTACAACATGATTCAACAAAGCAAGCTTCTTCATTTGAATTTAACTTTTCATTTTCACAAAATGGAGTTTCTAAAATTGGAAAAACACCTTTATCAAAAAGATCTTTCTTATTACTTTCAATTGTTTCAACAAGTTTTACACTTTCAATTTTCTTAGAAGTAAATCTTGGAATCTTTTCCGGTTTGAAAACAATACTTTTATCTCCATAAAACAATTTAATTTCCTCTTTCCTCATATAAACTTGAATTTGAGCCATGCACAAAAATGGACGTCCTAAAATAATAGGCACACGAGGATTTGTCTCATAATCAACTATAGCAAAATCGGCTAAGTACAAAAAAATTTCCCACTTTCATAATGACATTTTCCGCTATACCAACCGGTCGAGTGGTGGTTCCATTAGCAAGCTCAATGATCATTCGAGTGGTACTAAGTGGTGCATAATCAATAGTTTTCCAAAGAGCTGGGGGCATTAAGTTAATGCTAGCTCCTAGATCGGCTAGGCCTTTGCAAACCCTAAGCTCATTAAAAACACAAGGTATCAAGAATTGACCCGGATCTTTATACTTCTCGGGAAAGAAATCAAAGAAAACTGAGGTACTAATCACATTCAAAGTAGCCTTAGTGACATCTAGAAAAGTTTCCTTAGGTGGAGGATTAAACTCAATCACTTCAACTTCATCTAAATTATCACAATCATCATAAACGGTTATGGCCTTAAGCTCTCCCTTCGGGTTTGGAATGGTATTACTAGGTAAGCAACCCGAAGAAGTAGATGGTTTAGACATAAATCTCTCAAACATCGAAAGCAATTTATTTTGACCTTGTTCCAAACTTTGTTGCATACGATTATGACTTTGCTCTAATCTTTGCTCAAAACGGTTTTGGTTTTGTTCAAGTCTTTGTTGATTAAGCTCAATCTTATTGTTTTGCCCTTTAATTGTATTTTGAAACTCATTTTTTAAAGTTTCCATTTGTCCTTGAATGTTATTTTGAAAAGCCTTTAAATTTGCATCATTTGACTTGATGTAGCTTGACAAATCATTTTGGTTATTGTGAAAACTTTGATTGTTTTGATTAGCATTAAACCCATTTCCTTGATTGTAATTCCCTTGGTTACCACGGTTAAAATTATTCCCATTGTTTCCATTGTTGTACCTATTTTGAACCGGTGGAAAACCCGGTGGAGCAACATGATTTTGAAGAGGAACTTGACCGTTGGAGCCATAAGTTCCCGTCGCGGCAAAAGCACTAGCTTGATCAAACCCCGTGGTCGAACAAGCATAATTAGGATGTGCTTCACCACATGATACACAAACATTCTCAACCATATTAATGGATCCATGAGGATTCTTCCTAATCTCATTCAACAAAGTCGCGAATCCACTATCAATCTTAGAGTCCAATCTAGCAATCTCGGGATTTAATGAATTCACATTGGAAACACTCGGTGTGTTTCGTGAATATTGTGCTCTAGACTTATCCTCAATTATTCTCCACGCGTCTCTCGGAGTTTTTCTTAAAATATTACCACCCGCGGTGGCATTTAAAGAATCTTGTTCAATTATATTAAGCCCATTATAAAAAGTATTTATTTGATGCAATTCCGAGAAACCGTGGTGTGGACATTGTCTTAACAAACCTTTAAATCTTTCCCAAGCAACCCCAAACGATTCATGCACTTTCTGCTCAAATTTAGTGATCTCGTTCTTAAAGTGTGTTGTCTTAGATGGTGGAAAGAAATAATTCATGAACTTAGACACTAAATCATCCCATGTTAAGATCGAACCCGTTGGTTCTTTCTCATACCAAATCTTAGCATTACCCTCGAGCGAGTACGGAAAAAGCATGAGCTTAATCGCGTCATTCGGCACATCTCTAAACTTGAGAGTCGAGGTAATTCGAAGAAAATTCCGAATGTGAGAATGCGGGCTATCGGTCTCATTGCCATGAAATTGGTCGGCACGAATGAGCGATAAAAGACCCGTCTTAATCTCAAAATGATCCGCCAAAATAGCCGGCACAACGATTGCTTCCCCATACCCTTCGGTGGGTGCACGGAGCAATTCCTCCATTGTTCGGTTATCGGCCATCTCTACAACAATAGGTGGAAGCTCGGGTTCCACTATTCGTTGTTGACGATTTCTATTTCTACGAGGAATATTTTCAAGCCTATTAAAATCAATCACAAGACGAGAAGAACGTAATTGCATACACTACAAAGACGAGAATTTAGAGGATTGAAGAAAAGAAATTAGACAAGAAGAAGATTATTTTTGGTATTTTATTTGGTATTGCTCAACCAAAAAATGATCGATAAAAACAAGGAATAAGGATAACTACTATGGAAGTAAATTACCCTCGGTCGACTTTGAAACGATAAGTGAAAACCTAAACGTCTCGAGGTTCAATAAGTAAACTACAAAAATAAGATTTATTACCACTTGAGTCGGCAAACCAATAATAGGTTGTCCCTCTCAATATACGCACAAGCAAGCGGGGAAACGAGGTGGCACAAAGCACTCAAAAACCTTTTTCCTTAGACGGCCTTTTATAGCACGTCGCCTTATACCCACCTTATAGTTTGTATAAATCGAGTTCAAACTTCTTATTAGTATTTATCTATTTTGCCTTTATTTTGTTTTGGATTCGACTACAATAGCTAGGTGATGAAATCTCAACTAAGGCCTTATTTGAAAAGTATGTAATTTTATTGTTCTACGTAATACAATATATTATTCACAAAAAACGAGAAAAACGATACATACTATATAATAGAAAAATAACAAAACTTTCCGAGGACAGAAAGGGTCTTCAAATCAACGATCAACAAATCTCCACGAAAGCGAATCATACACAAGATCTCCGGCAGCGGCGCCAAAATTTTTGATGTGATCGTGATAGTATAGTGATAATTAAGATACGTTATAGGGTAAATTAGAAAATTACCTTTAGGACAAGGTAATAGACTAATATTACCAAAGACGAATTCAATTAAACACGTGATGAACCAAGTTCGTTGTACACGAAGATCTTATGAATTTGAGACGTTTTGCTTTGATTTGGACAATTGATTCGAATTGGTTTTCGATTTTTAAACTAAAGATTAAATCTACCAATTTTAAAACTAATTTTATCCTAAAGTGCATGAATCGTAAACCCCAAATTAATTAATCTAGAAACAAATACTTATAATTAAGACAATTAAAATTTAAACTATTTAATAATCTATAAAAATTTAATCTAATAAAAATAACTTTTAAACTATTTTTAGAAATCTAATTAATTTTTAAAACTAATAAACTTTATTAAAATTTTCTTGTACCAAATCTATTTTTTTTTAAAACTAATTTTATTTAAATCTAAAATAGTAGAAATCTAATAATTTGAAAATTAATTAAACTAATAAAATATTTTTATTTTTATCTTTATTTTTATTTTAAAACTCTTTAATATTTATTTAAAATTCAAAATTTACTTTAATGAAAATACTAATTAAATTATCTCTAAACGTAATTAAAGTTGAAAATACTACTAAATGAAATCTGCCAGATCAACATTACTATATTAATTAAATGTAAGTCAGTTAAATCAAAAGAGCATTGAGCTCAGATGGATAACACACTATGCTGTTGCCCTTGAGGTCAAGGGGTCGAACCACAGGAGTGGTTATTTTGGACGTTTTATTTTTGCAAATGATAAAATGTGACAGATTAGTAATACAGTAACCCAAACAATACGTTTGGACTGCTGATATATATCATCAGTGCAAGCAATTAAAAACAGTAATCAAAATTCTAATATATCCGTAAACCGAATATCTAAATCATTCTATCAGTCAACCAAATTTTAAAAAAAAATAAGCAAGCACAAACTTAATAAATCGTGAACGAAAAGTACTCATTCAATCAAGAACAGATAAATCAACTTTTAATTCCTCATATTCAAATAGATTCAGCTAAACAATTATGGAAATTTAAAGCAGAACTCGAATATCAGCAGATAAACTTTCAACTTTCACAGCTCAATCACAACAAATATTTTAACAACAAACGACTCATTCTAAATCTAAATCACAGCAAATTAGTCCGATCAGCAAATGATACCCATATCTTAATGTAAATTAGAAACTAATATTTAAAAAGCTAACAATCAAAATCATGTAAAAAGGCTCGTTCACAATAATAAATCGGCTTTATGAACAAACATAACAGTAACATCACAATTTCTAAATCAGCTAGCTTAAACGAACATATCACAGATCAGTCACAATACCTACGCAATACCTACGCATAAATCGTACCTTAAACAGAGCAGACACAGTTCCTACGCATCTAAAGCAAATTAAGCAGTAGGCTGATAGAAGCAACAAAATACAATAGCAGATTACTAATGAAGCAGTTATAAATAATTATACTCATGAAATCAGATTAATTCTAAATTTAAACAGTTAAAAACTAGCAACTCAGATTTAAAACAGATCACACAAGAGCAGATTCAAACACCCCTATTCCATTAATCATATGACTAAAGAAATTACACTTAAACAGCTTTATTCTAAATTATAAGTAACATATAAATAAAAGGAATTAAAACCTATTTGAAGAATGCCTTTGTGAAGTAGAGCGGCGCTGAGCCGTCTATGAACCCGAATCAACTCCACCATTCACCTTAACTCGAACCAACATCACAAAATTTTTGATGTGATCGTGATAGTATAGTGATAATTAAGATACGTTATAGGGTAAATTAGAAAATTACCTTTAGGAAAAAGTAATAGACTAATATTACCAAAGACGAATTCAATTAAACACGTTGGTGAACCAAGTTCGTTGTACACGAAGATCGAGTGAATTTGAAACGTTTTGCTTTGATTTGGACAATTGATTTGAATTGGTTTTCGGTTTTTAAACTAAAAATTAAATCTACCAATTTAAAACTTATTTTAATCCTAAAGTGCATGAATCGTAAACCTAAATTATTTAAATCTATAAACAATTACTTAAAAATTAAAACTAATTAAAAATTAAACTATTAATAAATCTATAAAAATTAATCTATTTAATTTAAAATAACTTTTTCACTATTTTTAAATCTTTTGAAAACTATTTTACTTCTACAAATTTATTAAATCTAAATTTTTTAAGATAAACAAATTAAATTCTAAAATTAATAAAAACATTTTTTTATATTTTTATTTTATTATATTTATTTTGAAACTAATTAATATTCTAAAAACTCAAAATTTACTATAATAAAAATATTACTAAAACTAGATATTTGAAAACGTAAATCTAATTAAAACAAACTTAAAGTCAAAATCTGCCAAACACAGTTCCACTATATTAATCAACTAACTAATAATGAAATCAAACAAGCATGTAGCTCAGTTGGCTAACACGCATGACCCATGACCAGGAGGTCATGGGTTCGAGTCCTAGGAAGGACAACATTTTTGTGATTTATATTCTTATTGACAGATTAAACTGCACGTCACAGGAGGTGACTTTTTGTTACAAGATTTATGAAAAGCTGAACAGGAATTCAACTTATGAGCTAATCAGATCAATGAATCTAATAGCTGATAGCTGATAGCTACATAAATTCAGCAACACCAAATAATAAACTCTAAAACTCAAATTCCAGCCAAACTCGTACGCCTCAGCTAAGAAATCAGAAACAGACCAAATTTTAACAATCAGAAATGGAAGCTCAGCTATATTAGAACTAGTTACAGCACAAAACGTAAACAAACATTAAACTCTAGCCCATCAGGAATGAACAAAACTCAGCAATAACTCTAAACTTAACACTCAAAGTTATCCGCAATCCTATATCATTTTAGCAAAATTATACCAGCAGGTCATTAACAAGCAGATATTCTAAATCTATCAGTTAAACACGGTAAATCAAATACTGCAAAAATCAATGGCAGACTACCAAACGAGTACTATCTTAGCAATGACGATTCACTCAAGCATCTAAACAAACTGCAGTTCAGATTTATAATTAACTCAAATGTTTCACAGAGTTTAAATGAATAAACAAAATCCTAAACCCATCAACAATCATCAAAACTTTTATCAGCCTCAATCCATTAATCAATTGCTACAGCATAATCAGCAAGATAAATAACATTCAGAAAACTCATATGCAACCAAACATTAACAGATTCAAACATTCACGTTCGAAATCAATCAAACAATACTCAAACTTAAGCTAATACGTAAATCAAAGCAGATTACATCATAAAACTTAGAACAGAATCCTACCAAATAAATCCAGTTATCTCAAAATCAATTAAACTAGCAGATTCTAACAAATTAACTAAATCATATAAATAGAGCATAAAATTAAAAAGGGTTTAAAACCTTTTGGAGATTTCCATTGAGTAGTAGATAAGCGCTGAGCTATCTAATGAACCAAAACGAACCACCATTTATCACCATTCGAACATCATCAATAATTATATCTGAACCATCATATTTGATTTTTCGAACCAAATACTCCTCGAAACCATAACCATAACTCGATCTAACAGCTTATTTTTAATTATTCAGTAGGAATAATTATTAATCCCTTTCTCTAACATATCATCCAGTTAAGCTATTATTCAAGCTTAATGAACAAATTTATCAATTATTATATTCAATTTATAAAGAAAGTTGTAAGTTACTTTAACTGTTGTAAAAATAAAACGTGAACAGGAAGATAATAAAACTGAAAAGAACTTTTTCATTAATCAAACTATCATTAAAAGATTTAATAAAAGAGAAATACAAGATTCTAACTAAATTTAAACATAATAACAGTGCTAGAAAAAGGAAATGCATGAATTACAGGAAGAAAGAGGGTTTTTATAGCCATCCCAAAGGCTGTTGAGGAATAATATTTATATTTGAATCTTCAATAGCATATTCCATCTTCATATTGGCCCTTAGATCATCTATTATTCTTTCTCTCTCTTGTTTGTTTTCATCGTATGGCTGAAAATACACAACTAGCACACGGATTGCCAACGTGGCATCTGTTTGTGCTAGTTGTGTTAGTTTGATGCTGATTTGTCCTCTTATGATAGGCTGATTGAGGAGGGTGAGGTGTTTCATCCAGTGATTTGCTGCCACGTATCTACTCGCCTCCATCATTCTCTTCCTTAAAACATGGGGGATTTAATTCCCCCATGCTTGAATTACACGTGGGAGTGAAAAGCCCCATTTTATTTAAATGATTTCTTGCACTAGGGTTTTGGAACAGTGATATATTTTGTCTGGTTATTTTGGTAAGATGGGGAAGAAACACATAGAAACTAACGAAAGTAATTGTGTGGTGTGGGATTAAGTTAAAATGTTTATTTATTCCATGTATGTGTAGCGTGAATGGAAAACGTGTGGGAGTGAAAAGTTGGGATCACGTTTGACTGAGTATTGTGTTTAAATAAACACATATCGTTTCTAGTGTATTAGTTGACCTAATGGGCTTTAAAACCCATACTCCACCAATATCAAATTCTTCTTGGCCTTTTTGAGGACCCAAATCTTTATTTTTTCGTTAATTTTCTTTGAGTGAATGGGCTTTTAGCCCATATTTGCCCAATCTGTCACATATTACTTTGTTATTGGGCCTGGATTTGGGCTAGTAAGCTGAAATTGAAAAGTTTATTTCCTCCAATGGGCTTTTGGGCCCATTAACCCAAATGTGGGTCCCACTTGCCCACTTTCTTTCATAATTATCAAATCCACTTAAGTCGAGCTAGAATCTTGGCTTTGTCGATATTTTCTTCAAACTCGTGCTGGTTTTGCCGGTTTTGCCGGTTTTCGCGATCTTTGGTACCTACACACATTAAAACAAGAAACATGCAAATACAAGATAATAATGATACATTTTATGCACTTATTCATTGTTTTAAGATACAATTGATATGAGTAAAATCACTCATATCAGTAGTCTTTGTTTTGAAAGACTTCCGTTTTGCTTTCCCCAACTCACAAGAAGAACAAAGATGGTCTTTGACGAATTATAACTTAGGAAGACTGGTCACAATATCATTCTTCGAAAGCAAGTTGATGGTGTCAAAGTTGAGATGTGACAATCATTGATGCCATAACCATGCTTGAGAGGATGTAGCTTTCTTCATTAAGCAAATTGGATTTGATGAAGATGTATCTTGAAGAGTTACTGTGTAGAGATCAGAACCACGAGAACCTGTAAGAAGGTCATTCCCATCGTAGTCTCTAACATAGCAAGTAGTTTTCCGAAAAGCCACTTCCAAATCCGCATCACAAAATTGACCAACCGAGAATAAATTGTGATTCAGTCCCTCAACGTAATAAGCCCGTTTTATAGTGAGATTCCCTTGAACCAAGTCTCCATATCCGAGTATCGGTGCAAACTGATCATTTCCAAGCCGTACCGTACCCAGAAACTTCTCCACGAAGTTAATTAGAAGCTTGAGATTGCCCTTCATGTGCTTTTGTGCACCCAGAGTCCATTATGAAGAGAATGATCTCGACGAGCTGCATAAGCATTAGAAGACAATATAGAGTTTGACAAATGGGAGTCCTTGATAGAAGTGGGTTCCAAAATATTAGTAGGCCTAGATTTTAAAGGCAAGCTAACATTCATAGACCCAATTAGAATAGTGGTTGTCTTAGGTACCCCTTTGTATCCGGGTGGTGTAAATCTTGAGTACCCCCGTTTACATGTCCTATTCATGTTCTCATAAAGCTTCTTTAACATGTTTTGTTTACGTGGAGTAGTGGATTCTAACGCACTTAGCTTCTTAAGTGGTTGAGCAGTTGGTTGGTTCAAAGTTCTTGTGGGTTTTCTAGTACTAGTGGGCACAAGAATAGGCTTCCTAGTTCTAGCATTCACGTCATTATGATTAAAAGCACAAGCATCATGATTGAAAGTACGAACACATTTTCCACAAACAAATTCAACATTCGAAGTCTTAACATTCAACTGTCATTACGTGCAGTTACAAACGTTTTATTCTTAGAAAACTTAAAATTCCTACGGTGGTCTTCTACTTCCATCTTCTTCCCTTAACTATTGTTAGGCATGACTCTATCTTCAATTATAGTGCTCTTAAGTTGTGGTCCGCTAACGCTAGTGGTGGGAGTTACTCCTGTAGAAGAACACACACGTTGATTAGTTTTCCTAGTATTCTGAGGTAACCGCGATGTTCCAGTTTGAGTGGACCTAGTGTTCATCTTATACATTCCAGGTGCTATCGCATTTGTGCTCTTATCAGTTCCTAACTTAGGCAAAGTCTTTGGGGGTTTGCCCAAAATAGATGATTTAGGGCATTTACCTGCATTCGGCTGACGAACGACGGATGGTTTACCCAATTCAGACTTTCCTTTCATTTTCTCAATGAGTTTTTGTAACTCACTGATGGCCATGTCCCTTTCTTGTAGCTGAGCTTTCAAATCATTTATTTCGAAACCTTTTTCATTTAATTGTCGAACCGAAGAAGCTGCCATTTCTTGACACTTTTTATGATTATGAGATTTTTCACCTTTTTGTAAAGCAAGTTCAAGAGAAATGGAGTGTTTCTCAAGTTGGGAAAAACTTTTCGAAAGTTTTTTATATGACTGAATTTGTTCCGAAAGCTCTACTTCAAGATTGCGACATTTCTTGTTCGTTTCTGACATTAGACATGCTACATGAAAATATTGATCAAGATCGGTATACACACCAAGTATAGCATTCATATGGTCAGCATAAAAGTATTCCTTAGAAAGTCGATCAATTTCGTTAGAAAGTTGGTGTTCTTGTGTCTTTAATTTAATTTGAAGAAAATCAACTTCATCTTCAAGAGATTTAACATAACTTAAATCAGTTAACATTTCCTCCGTGAGAGCGTTATAAAACATTTCCACATTTTTTGAAAGATCATCAATGGTTGGAACAATGCATTGTTGAATGATGACTTCTACTTGTGGGTTAGGTTTAATATTCCAAACGGTATCCCTAGAAACTTTTTCATAGTCGACGACGCCTTTGTACAAATTTAAAACCCTTGTTTTATAAACTCAAATTGCTGAACACTTTTACTTTTCTCATCCCATTTTCGTTTTTCTTCTAAAATTTGTTTTTCTAAAAAATTGATTGCTTTTTGAAACTCCTTTTTAAAGAAACTTTCTTTTAGGGTTCATCACTTGGTGGTGGAACTCTATTATACATCTTTTGTTCTTTGGAAAGTTCTTTTTGAGGAACAAACTTAATATAATGATCAGAATCAGAAAGGTTTATTAAGTCACTTAAGTTCGATCGACTTTCTTCTTGTTGACGAATGATTTCGTCGCATTCAGGGGAAAGCATAAGAGCAAGATTATCAACATAACAACCAATATCCTAAAGATCAGGCTTGGTACTTTGAACTTTCTTGAGATATTCAGGCTTGACAAAACTCGTTTTCATATTTCTATTGAGCATATTCATGGTTTGAATAGACTGACCCGTTTTGTACACAATGTTGTTTAACGTTTCGAATCTCTTTTCCAAAGCAAGAATTTTTTAAATATCCTTTTCTTCACGAGTTTTATAAAGCTCAGTTTGTTCTTTGTTAACCGACTCTAACTCAGTAATTTGGAGTTTATGTAGCAGCAGTTGTTCTTCAAGTTCTGATATCTTTTGTTTTGACATATGAATTTCGTGTGTTACTTCAGAACAATATTGTTCGTTGAGCACCTTACGTTCATATACCAAACCATTAGCTATTGCAACTCGTCGATCAGCTTCTTTTACATAATCACACTCTTTAAGCCTGTCTATCTCCTCGGTTAAGGATGTGTTTGCTTGCTTCAAACGTTTATTAGCCTCTTTGTTTTCCTCAATTTCATGTTTTAAAGAATCAATTATAGACGTAAGCAAATCACGGTCCTCATCCGAGTCAGTATCCTGAGCAGCATTACTATCATCATTACACATATGCTGTGAATCCGTAGAGATATTGCTATCCTCCGTGTCCATTACATACGTGTCATAGATGCTTTCTGGTTGCTCAGGATGTCGTCATTCATTAGCAGACACATTATAATTATCATATGTTGGTACCTTTTCAATTGGATCAGTATCAAAGATAGGTCCAGAAGTATCAGCAGTCTCTGGAAGCACTTCTTGAATCTTTTCCATGTACACATAATGTGCCTCTAACTCTTGATCATCGGCTTCATCATCAGTGTCATCACGCCAGTCAACTTCATCTGCTATGAGTGGAATTCCTGCTTCTTCTTTCTTACACAACAACATCTTTTCCTTGTGATATCCCGAATCCTTAACCCGTTGTGGCTTCTTGCATTCCCTAGCCATGTGCCCAAATCCCTTGCAATTGAAGCATTGAATCCCAGTCTTCTGCACAACCGGAGTGCCTACAGTATCTCTAGCCCCAACTTGATTCTGCATCCTCTGATTATCATACCTAGCCTCACGATCATACCTAGGTGCATGATCAACTTCCTTATATCGAGCATTGGATGATGATCTGAGGTTGTTGTTGGTAGGTTTGTAGATCTTCTTATAAGTTGTGGTGAGTAAAGACATGAGTTCTTCAATCTTCTTGTCCCTTGAAGTTTGTTCATCATCACTGTCTCCATCTGACTCGATGTCATACTTTGGAGGTGGAGTGGGGACAATTTCTTTTGCCTTTTTAGCAACTAGAGGTTTGATGGATGAGCTTGATGACTTTGAGGAATGAGTAGGTGGTTGTTGACGGGGAACGGGTTTTGTTAAAGTAGCAGCCACAAAAGCAATAGAGTTAGCAGACCGTTCTGCCTTTTCAACCCTTAGTTCATTCACTTCATTCTGATGTTGTTTCAGGATATCATAAAGTTTGTGATAGGAGATGGTCTTGATATCTTCCCTTTGTTTAACCAAACTCACAAACCTTTGCCATTCCGATTTGAGTTGAAGTAGAAACTGAACATTGGCATGATGATTGGAGATGGTGCACTAATTTCTAACAAGCTCATTCATCATTTTGTAAAATCTCGAGTAATATGAGTCAATGGATTCACCACCTTCGGATGTGAATTTTCCAAACTCCCAAAGTAAATTAGTCTCGAGATCTTGAACATTGATTGACTCACCTTGCTTCAATCGGTGAATTGCATTCCACATTTCCATAGCATTAGGGCATTCATCAACCGTGGAATAGATATCGTTATCAATCCCAGTGAGTATGTAGTTCACAACATCAGCTTCAACTTGGAGGAGTTTGTTTTTCTCAGCAGGACAAGTATCGAAATTCTCCATGGCTCGTGTAGTTGATGAAGTACCATCCTCTGCTTGTGTGGTAATGGGTCTAAATTCAAAAACTGGAGGTGGATTCTCAAGGCAGTGACGAAGAGCAGTTCGGTTCTCTTTTCCGTCGAGAAATCTGAGAAAATGAGATCTCTATTAAACATAACAACCGGCAGTGAGCACAGGTGGATTACCATTGCCACCTTGTTCCAAACGAATTTGATTTATAGTCGCATTGCTGATATTGTTGTTAGACAATGTCGATGATTGTGAATGGATTATGATCTTAGTGGATGTGTTGTGATGAGGTGTGGTTGATGTTGTCGAGAAAAGATGTTAAAATCCCCTAAGAATTGTTTCTCCAGAAACCAAAAATTCCAAGGCCAAAAATTTCACTTTTTCGGAAAAAATTGCTATTTTCGGATAATTGAGTATTTTCAGAAAATTTGAACTTATTCGGAATAATTGAGATCTTCGGATAAATGCAATGTTTTCGGAGAAATGAGGTTTTTCGGGAAAATTGCACTTCTTCGGAATGTGTGACAATCTTCGGAATATAGGTTGGTCTTCGGAATATTGACAATCATAGGAATAATGAACAGTCTTCGGAATAAGTGACACTCTTCGGAATAATGTTGGGTTTTCGGATAAACGAGGTTTTTCGGAATACTTGAGTTTTTCGGATAAATTAGGTTTTCGGAATAAATGGGTTTTTCGGAATAATGGAGATATTCGGATAAAGTAGTATTTTCGGAATAAATGAGATACTCGGAAAAATGACAGATCTTCGGATAAATCAATCTTTGGAATAATCACCACTTTTCGGATAAAACCTACTTCTTCGGATAAATCTTCTTCGGATAACCCTTCTTTTTCGGAATAAGCACACTTTTTCGGATAAACAACAAATCTTCGGAAAACAGAAACCCTTTTCTGAAAATAGTATTTCGGAATAAACCCACTTCTTCGGATAACCAAAACCCTTTTCCGAATATAGCTACTGTTGATCGACAAACCCCTTTTCCCGGATCAAACTTGTAAAAAACGTAACTTTTTGCCAAAAATCGATCCAAAAACCCAAATTTTTTGTGTTTTTACCCAAATAAACAATACTAAATCTCTACCACTACTATGTAGAAGATTTGTATCAAGATTAAACCATAAAAAACAAAAAAAATTTGGATCAAGGATTATGGATCAAATACCTCAGAAAATCAATAAGAACATAAACCACGGATCTTCAATCACCTATCCACTATAGGCTCTTGATACCAAATGTTAATCCTATTTCAATCCATAACACAATATAAGATGATATTTTAGAGAGAGAAATAGATGAAGGTAGAGAGAGAAACTAGAGAGATTATGGAAGGTTAAACATAAACTAGAGAGAGAAAGTGAATGTAACCAACACCCTCTTCTACACATGGAAGATGGTATTTATATGCCACGCCATTAAGGCTTTAGTGTGCTTGTTCATGGGCCGGGCTTGGCTTTGCTTGCGCTTACGCCCCTAACTTATACAATATTAGCTTAAATCCAAGCCCGGTTAACCCGACTAACCTATTACATTACAAGACCAATAACGACTAAGATGACCTATTACATTCTTGTTCGACTATATAAAATATAGGGCTAACAAAATGCTTCGCACTTTGAAGCTCTGCTTGGCTATGGAAAGGTTTATCGCATCACAGACTTCTTTTGTGAGAATACAAACCCTTACCAACAAACACTCGACAGGGCGACAACGCTTAGGTTTGGGAAAATCACAAAATTCGAACACCTAGAGGGACAGGAGAAAAACTACCCACAACATTTTTATTATTTCGTCCCATACGACCGACTTGGTACCAGAAAACCCTTTAAGGACGCGTATAACATATGGGTTTATCCACGCCTTACAGGTATAACTAAAAAGACCACTCTTTATACTTAAACTACAGCTGCCTAACAGATCCCCTTTTGTTGTTTTAATATTACTTTGGGTGCATACGATCCATAGCAGACCTGCCTTGGGACATAAACATTAGAAGAAAGATTACCATTGAAAACTTAGAGTGAGTCTGCGTTTCACTAATTTTCCTGCATAACATGTTGCCTCTGCAATTACCTCTCGTTTTCATTATCTTTCACATTTTAACCTTTCTTTTTCAACCCTTTTTTTTCACATTTGCCAAGTGGGAGCGCTATAGAATTAACTCTGTGGGACAACCTTGCTATCAAATTTGACAAGGAAGGTATTGAAAAACGCCATCCTCCTATCATGTTTGCGGTTGATGCTGCCGAGTTACTGATTACAGAGGTTTGTTATAACCTACCGTATGTCTGACCACCAAATAGTGTTTAAGGAATGCACCTAATGTTCACCCGTTGCAAGTTTGGGACTTTCTAGCACATCTGCCACCTTTTGTTACATTGACCCTGACGTACCGGTGGTTCAGCAAGCAAAACAAGCGTACTGTTTCCTATTTAGCTAAAAAAAGTTACGAAAGAATACAAACACTTGCATATGTTCTGGCCCATTGTAACACACTCACTAACACGCAGGTATCTTGAGCGTTTTAAATCAACTCCAATGCTATAGGTAAGTAGACACCACCTCAGAGCACCAGATGCACAACAAAAACCTAACATTGAACCTCTCTCCTCTTTGCTGTTACAAAACCTTGGTGGTTACAAGGTACACTCAAATACTAGACCATATAATACCCACACATGTTAGCCATAATTAAATACATATTGTTTTTTACTCAGGGGGTTCAATTCTAGTGTACTGAAACTATAACGGACATCGTAGGCAACGGAATTTGGTACTATGTATTATGCAAAAAATGCTCAAAAACAACTAAGGATTTTGAAGGAAGGTTTGTCTGTGAAGACAACGGAGAACTACAGGACCCCTTATTCAGGTATGCCAACGATACTCACAAGAAACCCACAATAACTAACCAACATACTAAAACAATCATACTGTGCGACACACCAGGTACAATTTCAAAGCACGTGTTTACAACGACACTGCCCAGGGGAATTTCATGTTCTTCGATGAATCTGGCTTGCAAGTCGTCGTCAGCCCTTGCGCTGAATTGGCTGCCAAATACAGACAGGTTGATAGGCGCACAATTCCAACCGAACTTGAAGACCTGATTGGACAAACACATACATTTAAAATACGGTTTACTCCAAACACGAAGAAAGGTTCAGGTGAGTTCATTGTCGGCAAGCTCGTCAACACCGAAAAGGTGCTCGAATTGGAACGACCGAAAACATTAATAGAAGCAGAAAAACCCTTTGCACGTCACGAACGAAAAACTGCTTGAATTGGAACAACCAAAACCATTAGAAGACGTTACTCCAAAATCAGATGTCATAGAAATGGCAAGCGCAAAGGAAGTAGAAAACCCTTTGACCCTGACGGACGACCCTCGGCTACAAATACCCAACAGCATCGCACAGGAAATGCAGGAGCATGAACCAGGTATCTCTCTCTCCTACAACATTGTTAGAGCTCACCCGTTCACTTTGTATGTATGCAATCAAAATAATAAACCATTTGAACAAAACAAACATACGAGTACATACCCATATATTAATTAACTAAATAATACATAGCCCTGACAGTCCAACAACATGACTGTCAGTACAGAAATTAGACTAGCACCATAACAATGGGAAGATTAAAGAACTACAAAGTTAAACACGCTTGTCACAGTCTGTTTATTATTCGACACACTTTGGCACATTGATGGCCAAAATTCAGTCTGACACGTCGCCGTGCAACCTTTGATGAATCTTTCCATCCGCTTGATGCGGTTGCTAGCCGCAGCTGCTTCAGTCGCGAGCTGGTCGCGGAACGAGCAATCTCCATCTTGCAAAGTCTGTAAAAAAGCCACCATCTGGTTGACGACCGGTTCCCCTTGAACGGTCCGCAACTCATAAACAAGGTGTGTCCTATCAACAATGCCGTTATTCAACTGCCGCCACATCTGTTCCAACTTCTCCTTCCAGCTCATTTCTCCTTGCATCTCATTCTACAAGTGGGAAACAAACATGTCTGCCCAATCATCGGATTGGGCATCTTCCTCCAAAGCAGCGCACTTGGGCCGATATGCCATTTGCAATTTCCTTTTAGTAAGTTACCTACAAATCTGTGTGAGAATGTGTGAAAACAAACATGTTACCACCCCATTATATACCACTACCTCCTTACTTGCATCATCTAATGTCAAGCACTAACAACGTCCACAATCAACACAAACAATACCCACATCCTAAATTTCGTGGTTCTGTACGCACCTTTCCAAAAGTAGAAAAAAAGTCGCAATACCATCAGCCACAAACTGTTCCCCTACTCAATAAATATGCCTTATATTTTTTCCCCAAAAATAAATACATCACAAATTTGATGCCTATATGCAGATTTTTCCAAAGATAGATAAAAAACCCACAGCAACACCACTAAATAACTGTTCACATACTCCATTATTATGCCTTATCTTTTTTCCAAAAAAAGTATATGATATTATATTGTAGAAACAAGAACCATGCATTTTTTTGGATAGCCAAACATGCTTGCTGATGCCATTTGAGAAATTCTAGACATATAGACTAACACATAGGAACAACTCGATTCCAACATTAAATGACAGATAAAATATATTAAAAGAAGACGGAATACATTTTTAAAAGAAAGAACATACATCGTGCTTACAACACGTAAAACGTAAAGAACAACACATCACAGACACACATTCCACATACGAATGGCTGCTGCCGTTTATTGAAACATTCAAAACACGTTCCTTCCTGTTGATCACAAAGATCGCATAAAAACCTCCATTTCATGAATTCGAGCATCCGATTCATCCATCAGCCCTCTCAGCTTACAAAGCTCAGGAACGTCACGCTCTTGCATCGCATTCAAAAGGCCAACCATTCGGTGCACGCGACGGTCATATGTTAGAAAAGAGAGCTCCAAAATGAAAACAGCCCTGTCATCAATAGCACCGCTCTTCTCGCGATGCAGAGATTAAATCCTAGCCCTCCAATCCCTCTCCTCTTCAACCCTCTGATTCAAATAGAAGTAGAAACAATGCCCATGGTCGCTTGAGCTGCATAGCAATTGCAAGGCCTAAAGCACAACTCGCCAAGTCATTCTTTCTGGCTTAAATGTCTTGGTATACCTGTTGCCTGCAATGACACACTTAAATAGAGGCTTTCCACTACACTGTTGCCATGTGACATTGGATCCCTTTCTTTTACTTAGTAGCTCTAGACACCAAACCATACAACAGTTGCAGACTCAAAACTATAGACCTCATTCAACCATATACTAAGAACCACAGATACCCCACTCCTAGCAGCAGGCTTGCTATGTGCATCCAAAGAAGTGTCAACAGACTCAGTTAGAACCACACATAACCCACTGTTACCAGTAGGCCTACTTTCTTTACTTTAATCATACATGTCCTGAACATATTCATAAACTCCGATGCATTAACCTATTGTATGCTTCTATCCCATTAACATTCTTATTATATTCTTACATTTTTATCTTTCTAACCCTGTATAATTATGAAATAAGAACATCTCCGAAGAGAAGACACCGTTGCTACCACTACTAGAACCCAAAGCCCACCCGTACCCCTGCATAACAAATCAAGAAAGCAGAACCAGGTATGTTTCTGTTGCACTCGGACCCTAAACGTAGCATTTACTTTCCTTTAGACTTGCTTCGTATACATACGGACAAACACTAAAAAAACAAACTTAAAATAAACGTATTAGCACACACAACAACATTTTTAAATTAACAGCATGCAAATGCCAATACATTGCCCGCACAGCGCACAAGTCACGGTATGCGTACTAAACAACCAAAATCAAGGGTAAACACACACTACCCTTACTTATTATACACATGCGCTCCCAAAAAGCTTAACTATGACATTGACAGAAAACGAAAGACAAAAAAAACAACAAAGTAATTAATAATGGGCCCACCACGAGACCTCCCACTTTATCAACGTTCCACACGACTACACTTTCATAGACCTTCAAACACGAACACTCAACCAGACCCACTTTTTGTTAGCTTTGCCATGTACCCCTCCTTTTCACGGATGCGCTTCGCAGCTGCCTCAACCTCCCTTGCAAGTTTGTCATAAAATGGACACTCAGTGTCCATTGTTTTACTCAGATAGTCCACCATACGGTCAACATCCCGGTCACCTTTGACCATTCTAAGCTCTTGGCGCAAATGCTCACGGGCCACAACACCCATATTTGCCTCCACGTACAAAGCTTCCATCTTAGTCTTCCAAGCCTTCTCAGCTGCAATGTCTTTACTGATGTAGCAAATAAACATGTCAGGCCATTTATCTGACTGGGCTTCTTACTGTAATTCATCACACCTAGGACGAACGGCCATGCTTTTTTTAACGATTTCGTACACAAGAACTCCTTAGATTGTGAAAAACAAATACTATTTCCATGCTTTAAATAGAAAAACTCCCTTCATTCCTACACTCAATAAACACAATTCACTATCGTTCTTATCTTTAACTACAGTCTCCACCTACACCCCACAATACCACCACTTGCCATTTATATGGTAGTGTCCCAATAATTTAAAAAGCTAAAACACAACTAGCGCTTGCAAACAAACATATCCACATTTGAAAAAAATTGCTTTATATGACCAAACACACAAACCTGTACCAATATTCACAGTCTCCCACTGTTCCCCACACCCTTTTGTCTTTTCAATCTTTAAGATATTAAATTTGGAATTTAAAAAGTAAAACATGCCTCCAATTAAAATACGCACAACTAGAACTTAAATATTTCACATTACAAAGGCCCTAAGCTACCATTAATACACAATACAGTAAAAAAATACAACACAAACAACACATAAACAAAACACAAACAAGCAGCAGGCATGTTGGCAAACAACACAGCTACAGGTACCGGCCTATGCAGCCACCTAACAACCAACTTTATTAAGAAGTTAAGAAACTCACATCCTTACACCAACCATCACCTAGACACCTCCCACCGATCACATGCTTTGGATAAAGGACTCAATGCCATTTTCACGAGCATCGCACGCGTCCATCAATCCCTGTAGGTGGAGAAGCTTCGCTTCGTCACGATCTTACATGTCCAATAACAAACACACCATTCTGCTCACAAGCGCTTATGGGCTGGTGCTGGACAACTCGCTTATAAAAGCATCCCTCTCAGCAACAACAGCTTTCTTCCGCCCATACAGAGATTCAAACCTACCTCTCCAAACCATCTCATCGTCCACCTTCTGCCGCAAATACAAGTAGAAACAGCTTACGAACTCATCAGAACCACATTGCCTTTGCAAAGAGTATAGAATTTGCCTCCAAGCCATTTTTCATGAAACTTATTGGTACCTATCTTATGTAAGCTCTATTGCACTTGCCTGTCCTATCACAGTTATATACAATTACATGACCCCAACTGTAGCCACAACACATTGGATACCTTACATTATTTTAAAGTATATGGACAACAAAATCTGCCAACCCTTTCACAACCCTCTTTGACAGGATCATTCAATGATATGTCACACATGCCACACATTCCAACCAAGGCATTGCACATGTGAATCTACAGTCATAAAACTTAATGACAGTTTGACTAAATTGTAACCACAAATAAACACTGTCAACAATAGTTGTGGCATGTATTCATACTAACCTTGGTATACATAACATTACAGTCCATCGTTTTTTTAAAACCAGCAAATACATTAACAGTCACTGGTTCCATCTAAATCCTTATTGTTATGTATCTATAAACAGGTACCCCAACAACATATGTTATTAGCAAAGTCGCAAAAGCAGTTGTAGACGCCTTCAAGACAACATAACATCTGGCCAAACCAAGGTCCTAAAAAAGAGCCCTCTTCACTGACTTAGAACAACCACCGAAGAAAGAAAAGAAAAACTAGAACAACGAACAACAGAAATCAACAATCTTTTGGGGAAAAAACTTATTATGCAAACTGTAGAAACTAGAAGGGGGGGGGTTGAATAGTTTCTCATCGATTTATCTCCTAATTAAAATTCCTTTCAATTAGGTGAGTGTCAAAACTATCTTTTACTTGAGAGCTAGTTGCATAATGATTAGGTTCAATTCTAATGCATTAACAATAAGTAATAAGTGTAATGATGTTGAATGTAAGTAATGAGTAAGGAAAGAAACAACCTAGTAGGAAGACACCAAGATTTATAGTGGTTCGGCAACGAGGCTTGATATGAGTGTATTTACTCATATCATTTGTATCAAATAACAATGAAATATTGCACATAATGTATCAAATATGCCTTGGATATGCTTGTTTCTTGTTTTCATGTGTGTAGGTACCAAGTTCGCGAAAACCAACGAAAACCGACACGAGATTGATGAAAAAGATCAAGGAAGCCAAAATCGAGTTTGATTTAGAGGATTTAATATTTAAATAAGAAATTTGAGCCAAGTGGGTCCCACATGGGCTTATTGGGCCTGAAGAGCCCAAATTTGGATACAAATGATATTGCTTTTGAAAGCCCAAACCATTAGGCCCATATGGATGAAGTATATACGACTGATGGGAATTTGTTTATGGACCCAAGCCCAATTCAATAAACAACAACGAACGGATTCTTAATGGGCTTTTAGGGTTTGTATAACCAAAGTTTTGTGATTTGTGTGTCTGTTACTTTATATACCATGACACAACGCTTTCATCTTTTCACACAAATAAATAAACTGTTTTTCATCCACTTAATATCCTTAACCACAACCTTATTCTACACCACACACGTGTTCCACAAAGAATAAATAAAACCAATTCTTCTATCACAATTTAACCACTCGTTTTGTTTATTCACCCCACACACACATATTTTAAGCTTCGATACAAACTATGAGAGTTTCTCTCATCTTCCTCATCAAACCCTAACCAGTAACAAAAAGTTACTATTCCCACAAACCCTAAGTTAATTAAATCGCAAATTGATATGGGGTTTTTGTTCACACACTTGATTCATACGTGTGGGAATTAAAAGCCCCATTTTTAAGGAAGAGAAGGATTGGAGAAAAGGAGCTACGTGGCCGATGTTGATTCGAAGAAACACCTCATCTTACCTATCCCACCAATCACAGGCCCCAAAAGAAGCACAACTAGCACACGGATGCCACGTTGGCGATCCGTGTGCTAGATTGAATCACCTCATCCGTCCGATCAAAGAAAGAGAGAGAAAGAGAAGATCGAATGCTGGAAATCAAAAGGAATATCCTTTGGAAGATGCGAATATCCTCTCATCAGCAGCCCTGGGAAGGCTATAAAAACCCCCATTTTCTACTTGTAAAATCATCCCATTTTTTTTATTACTGTTATAATGTTAATTTAGGTGTAGAATTAATGTAATTTCTTTTACAGTATTGTAACTCATTTTCTGATATTAATAAAAGTGATTTTAATTTCAATCTGTTTTTTTACTGTTAAATCTTACTGCATTTTATTCTGCTACTATTCTATCTTGATATTATATAAAAAGTTATTCTATTAAGTTTTTCAATAGCTTAATGGAATAATTAATGAGATTTGGGATAAACTCTAAACCTACTGTTTAGATTAAAATATTGTGGATCGTAAGATTTTAAGGATTGTTGGTGGTTCGTTTGGTGTTGTAATGGTGAATGGAGGTTCCAGTTTTGGTTCATAGGCAGCACAGCGCTGACCTACTTCCCAATGGGCTCATCAAAAGGTGCTACTCCTTTTTAATTTCATGTTTTTCTTTTTATGCTATATGATTTTAATCTGCTTGAATTTTAGATGAGAATTTTAGATAATAACTTGTTAGCTGATATGCACGTTACTGTTTGATCATCTCATTGGAATGACTTAAATCTGCTTAGTGTATTTGATTTTACATGTTACTGCTTTCTTTTTGTTTATCTGCTGTCATTGTTAGAATTTGCTTATATCTAATTTGATTGAGGGTTTAGAACTGAACGTATTATAGCTGAATAATTTGAAGTTAGTTTACTTTTAATTTGTTTGGAAACTTTGTTAGGATTCAGTCAGAATGGGGTAATAAGATTGTAATAACTGCTTGTTTGTGATTTAATTTGACTGAGAATCTGGATAGTTTTTCTTTTCGAATAACATTGTCTTGCTGAGAATTTATCTGATTTTTTTGAGTAATTGGTTTTAGCTTATAAATATGTGTCATCTATTCGTTGGATATTTGAAGTTTTGTGTTACTGTTTAATGTTCAGTAATATTTGATTTTAGCTGAATATAGATTTTGTCAAACTCAGTTTGAATTTGGAATTGTTTTGCTGATTTATCTGCTTAATTGGAATTTTGATTTTGACTGTTGTATCTTGTTTCTTAATTATGCAATTTTTGTTCAAGTTAACAGCTTATCAGGTTCCATTAACCTGATAAGCTCAATAAGCTGTGTCATCACAATTTTAAAGCAAATAAGCTGCTCAGAAAGTCTCTCCTGAGACTTTGTTTTAGTCATTTGTCAAAAAGAAATATTCCAAAAAAATTATGTCATGTGTAGGATTCGACCTCGAGACCCCCTGCTTGAATGTCCAACGTGAAACCCAACTGAGCTGATAGCTCTTTTGGTTTTGTTTTCTTTCAGCTAATTAATATAGTGCGTTCTTCTTTGGCAGATTTATTTTAATTACGTTAAATTTTCCTTAAATTCGTTTTTCAAACATTTTTCTTAATTAAATTTTTAAATAAATATGTTTTAGTTAAATAAAAAATAATAATAATAAAAAAATAAATAAAACAAAATAAAAAATGTCTTAATTAAATTAGTTTATTTTTAATTAAATAGATTTTTATAATTTTAGATTTATATAAAATTAGTTTTTAAATAAATTTGTTTTAGGTGAATTTTAAAAGTAAATTAGTTTAAAAGTCATTTTTATTAAATAGATTAATTTTTAGATATTTTTAATTAGTCTAATTTTTAAATAGTGTTAACTTTTAAGTAGTTAATTGTTTGCTTAGTTTTTAAATAGGCGGGGTTTACGATTCATGCACTTTAGGATAATTTTAAATAGCTTAAAATTTGTAGATTTAATTTGTAGTTTAAAAACCGAAAACCAATTCAAATCGATTGTCCAAATCAAAACAAAACGTCTCAAATTCATAAGATCTTCGTGTACAACGAACTCGACTCACTCACGTGTTTAATTGAATTCGTCATTGGTATTATTAGACTATTACTTTTTCCTAAAGGTAATTTTCTAATTTACCCTATAACGTAATATCAAATAAATCACTATACTATCCACGACACATCAAAAATTTTGGCGCCGCTGCCGGGGATCTTGTGTACGATTCGCTTTTGTGGAGATTTGTTGATCGTGGATTTGAAGACCCTTTCCGTCCTCGGAAAGTTTTGTTATTTTTCTATTATATAGTATGTATCGTTTTTCTCGTTTTTTGTGATTAATATATTGTATTACGTAGCACAATAAATTTTAAATATCTTTCAAATAAGCCTTAGTTGGGATTTCATCACCTAGCTATTGTAGTCAAATCCAAAACAAAAATAAAAGGCAAAATAGATAAATACTAATAAGAAGTTTGAACTCGATTTATACAAACTATAAGGTGGGCATAAGGCGACGTGCTATAAAAGGTCGTCTAAGGAAAAAGGTTTTTAAGTGCTTTGTGCCACCTCGTTTCCCCGCTTGCTTGTGCGTATATTGAGAGGGACAACCTATTATTGTTTTGCCGACTCAAGTAGTAATAAATCTTATTTTTTGTTGTTTACTTATTGAACCTCGAGACGTTTAGGTTTTCACCTATCGTTTCAAAGTCGACCGAGGGTAATTTACTTCCATAGTAGTTATCCTTATTCCTTGTTTTTTTTTATCGATCATTATTGATTGAGCAATACCAAATAAATACCAAAAATAATCTTCTTCTTGTCTAATTTCTTTTCTTCAACCCTCTAAATTCTCGTCTTTGTAGTGTATGCAATTACGTTCTTTTCGTCTTGTGATTGATTTTAATAGGCTTGAAAATATTCCTCGTAGAAATAAAAATCGTCAACAACGAATAGTGGAACCCGAGCTTCCACCTATTGTTGTAGAGATGGCCGATAACCGAACAATGGAGGAATTGCTCCATGCACCCACCGAAGGGTATGGGGAAGCAATCGTTGTGCCGGCTATTTTGGCGGATCAATTTGAGATTAAGACGGGTCTTTTATCGCTCATTCGTGCCGACCAATTTCGTGGCAATGAGGCCGATAGCCCGCATTCTCACATTCGGAATTTTAATCGAATTACCTCGACTCTCAAGTTTAGAGATGTGTCGAATGACGTGATTAAGCTCATGCTTTTTCCGTACTCGCTCGAGGGTAATGCTAAGCTTTGGTATGAGAAAGAACCACCGGGTTCAATTTTAACATGGGATGATTTAGTGTCTAAGTTTATGAATTATTTCTTTCCACCTTCTAAGACAAAACACTTTAAGAACGAGATCACTAGATTTGAACAAAAAGTGCATGAATCGTTTGGGGTTGCTTGGGAAAGATTTAAAGATTTGTTGAGAGAATGTCCACACCACGGTTTCTCGGAATTGCATCAAATTAATACTTTCTATAATGGGCTTAATATGATTGAACAAGATTCTTTAAATGCCGCCGCGGGTGGTAATCTTTTAAGAAAAACTCCAAGAGACACGTGGAGAATAATTGAGGATAAGTCTAGAGCACAATATTCACGAAACACACCGGGTGTTTCCAATGTGAATTCATCTAATCCTGAGATTTCTAGATTGGACTCTAAAACTAATAGTGGATTTGCGACTTTGTTGAGTGAGATTAGGAAGAATCCTCATGGATCGATTAATATGGTTGAGAATGTTTGTGTATCATGTGGTGGAGCACATCCTAATTATGCTTGTTTAAACATGGGTTTTGATCAAGCTAGTGCTTTTGCCGCGACGGGAACTTATGGCTCCAACGGTCAAGTTCCTCGTCAAAATCATGTTGCTCCACCGGGTTTTCCACCGGTTCAAAATAGGTACAACAATGGAAATAATGGGAATAATTTTAACCGTGGTAACCAAGGGAATTTCAATCAAGGAAATGGGTTTAATGCTAATCAAAACAATCAAGGTTTTCAAGGGAATAATCAAAATGATTTGTCAAGCTATATCAAGTCGAATGAGGCAAATTTGAAAGCTTTTCAAAATAATCTTCAAGGACAAATGGCAACTTTGAAAAACGAGTTTCAAAATACGATTAAAGGACAAAATAACAAGATTGAGCTTAATCAACAAAGGCTAGAACAAAACCAAAACCGTTTTGAGCAAAGATTAGAGCAAAGTCATAATCGTATGCAACAAAGTTTGGAACAAGGTCAAAATAAATTGCTTTCGATGTTTGAGGGATTCATGTCTAAACCGTCATCTTCTTCGGGTTGCTTACCTAGCAATACTATTCCAAACCCGAAGGGAGAGCTTAAGGCCATAACCGTTTATGATGATTGTGATAATTTAGATGAAGTTGAAGTGATTGAGTTTAAGCCTCCACCTAAGGAAACTTTTCTAGAAGTCACTAGGGCTACTTTGAATGTGATTAGTACCTCGGTTTTCTTTGATTACTTTCCCGAGAAGTATAAAGATCCGGGTCAATTATTGATACCTTGTGTTTTCAATGAGCTTGGGGTTTGCAAAGGCCTAGCCGATCTAGGAGCTAGCATTAACATCATGCCCCTAGCCCTTTGGAAGACCATTGATTATGCACCTCTTAGTTCCACTCGTATGATCATTGAGCTTGCTAATGGAACCACCACTCGACCGGTTGGTATAGCGGAAAATGTCATAATGAAAGTGGGAAACTTCTTGTACTTAGCCGATTTTGCTATAGTCGATTATGAGACCAATCCTCGTGTGCAAATTATTCTAGGAAGACCATTTTTGTGCACAGCTCAAATTCAAGTTGATATGAGGAAAGAGGAAATTAAATTGTTTTATGGAGATAAAAGCATTGTTTTTAAACCGGAAAAGATTCCAAGATTTGTTCCTAAGAAAGTTGAAAGTGTTAAGCTTGTTGAAACAATTGAAAGTGATAAAAAATCTCTTTTCAATAAAGGTGTTTTTCCAATTTTGGAAACTTCTATTTGTGATAAAGGAAAGTTAAAATCAAATGAAGAAGCTTGCTTTGTTGAAACATGTTGTAACCTTTCCTCATCTACACTTACTCCACACGAGGATGCTAAGATTGAAAAACAAATAGATGATTACTTGAGTGAGCCATTTGATGCTAGTGTGTTTGTTAGTGAAAATTTTGATCCCGAGAGTGACATTGCTTTAATTGAACAATCTTTGAAAATGGACTCATTTTCACTCTCTTCTAAGGATCATGTTGATGGTCCTAAGGCACAGTCTTCAATTGAAGAGCCTTTGATTCCTAACTTCACACCGAGTGAGGTTAGTGACTATTCATGTGATAAGTTCATCGATGAACTTTTTGCTATCATTGATCCACTTCCACGGGGAAGTGAAGACGTTTCCGATCTCGAGATCGAACGTGATTCTTGTGTTTTACCTACTGATACACGCATTTTGTGTGGGGTTCAAAATATTTCTCGGAATCCTCTCGAATTGATCTCAGTTAAAAGTGGAATGATTTGTTCTTGGTGACAAAAAGTGGATTTGGTTTTCTATTCTACTAAACAGATAAATGAATAAAATGGTAATGAATAAACTTAAAACTAGCAACAAACAAAACTTAGATTAATACTTGGAAAAATACCCTTACAGTAAAATACCCTATGCGGAATGTTGGGCTTATGCGGAAAGTATGGCCATTCGGAAAGTTCCCTATGCGGAATGATTGCTATGCTGAATAAAAATCTCAATTCGGAAAACTTGCCCTATGCGGAAAAAATAAGTTCTATGCGGAAAATAAGGACCATTCGGAAAAACCGGGCTATTCGGAATATTTGGCTTATGCGGAAAAATGCTGCTCTATGCGGAAAGTAAGGACCATTCGGAAAGTTAGCTCTTATGCGGAAAATACTTCTATTCGGAAAAATCAAGTCTATGCGGAAAGATAGGTTCTATGCGGAAAAATGTGGCTATTCCGAAAAACTAACCCTATGCGGAAAATCAACACCATTCGGAATATTTCAAATATTCCGAGTAAAAGAAAGTTAAAAACTCCATTCGGAATACCCAAAATTCCGAATAAGGCAAATGGAAGTCTCACCTATTCGGAATATTGGGTCTGTTCGGAAAGTTTTGAAATGAAAGAACAGTAACAGTAGAGACGGAACAGGGGATACGAATTACAACCAAAATCTAACCAAATACTCAAAAAGGTTTTACCAAACTAACCAATAATCATTAACATACCATAAGAAACAAATCCCACCAATAAAAACACTAAATCAACAACTTTTTAAGATCAAACTAAAATCAAATAAAAGCTTAAGAACTTGCAATAAAAATGATGAAGAACAAGATGAATAGAAAGATGGAATGGATTGATTAATGTAAAAGTAACAAGGTTAATGATTTAGGATTACAAGATTGAAAGAAAAAGATGAAAATCACCAAACTCCCTAATGAAGTTGGTGATGGAACGAACAAAAGCCTGGGAAAGAAAGAAAAATGAACTAACTCCCTCATTGTGTGAAGGGAGTGTCTATTTATACTCCTAGTGGTTGGTTGGTGAGTGGGCTTTCTCCCTTTCTTCTTGTCTTCTCGTCTTTTCAGAAAAGTTGACATTTTCGATTCTGATTCGGGATTTGTCGTCGATTAAATCCAACTCGTCTTTTAATTTCTTCGTTAAATAGACTTGAGTTTCTTCGACTTATGAAAATCTTCCGTCTTTAGTCCTTTTCTTCGATAAATCTTCGAATAGGCCCAGTGACTTCAAATCTTTTGCATCTCTTGGACAATAGACTTCGTCTTGAGTCTTTTTCCTTGGTAAATCCCGTGCAATCCTATGTTTTCTTTAATATTCATCCGGTTAGCTCTGAAAACACAATAAACACAAAAACCACGCATAATTCCAAACAAATGATATTAAATACGTGTTTTGGTCTTGTTTTAGCCCGAATTAAGTGGTAAAAGGATGGGTGTTTACACACCTATCAAATCCCCTACACTTAACCATTGCCATGCCCTCATGCAATGCTTAGTGATAAAGCAATTTTACATTTTTCTCATAATTAATCAACCTTGGCCTTATTTAAACTCTACTAAACAACAATTAAAATACTAAGAGAACTTAAAACTTTAAAGTAAACAAAAGAATGGAAATAACTTGTAAAGAAATCAAGGACTTACATTAGGGCTTTGGTGTTGCGAAGATTTATCACCCTCAAGTTTCACGTTCCCCAAACTAAGCTTAAAAACGAGATCATTGTTATTATAAGTTAGTAAATCAAACACTTACACCCATGGCTTAATTAAATGCTTAAACTCCCTTATTCCTAAGTGTATCTCTTATATTTTATTTTTGTCTTAGAATGATCATGAAGATACATTTTTGGACTTATTTCGATAGTTTATTAAGGCTGAAAGCAAAGTAGGACGATTTGATCAATAGTTAGCTAAAGGACAAAATCTCTTAAAACTGCTTCTCGGGATATCAAAAAGTTCATATCTTGGCATAACTTGGTTCACGATTTGAGACCTTTCTCAGGCCGATATTTGGCATGTACTTCATACTTCATATCTTCGAGAGACGTTCTTGAGATAATGGTCTTCTCATCATAATAGAGTTTCTTCACTTTGGAGACTTTTGAGGGGTACTCCAACTTTGTTGACCACGACTTCATGATTATTTCTTCAATCTCTAATTGGGATTTTGAGATACAACGATCCGCCTCCTTTTCGGACTTGGATCTATTTATCCTCATACCTTGTTAGGGTCTTTTCGGATAGACTTCTCCATGATCTTTATGGGAGTTGATTGCTTTTCGTCGTGAGTCTTGATCCTTCATATTGACTTTAGGAATAATGCTTTTCACATCACTTTGGATCTTCAGCAATAAAATTGAATCCTCATGCCTTGTTAGGGCCTTTTCGGACTCGCCAATCTTCGCACCCCGCTTCATAAGTTATGCCTTGGCTATGAACTCTTATCATTACCGAGCAACTTTTAAACGATCTTGGGCTAGAAGCTAAGTAACTTTTCAAATCGTAAGACCTTACTTATTGCAGATAAATTATTAGCAAGTGATGGGAGAATAGGCAAATAATTACACCAAGTGAGCTTGCGCAAGAATACCGACTTATAATTGGCTCTATCATTTCTCGTCCTCCACAATTTAAAATCTCAAGTAATGAGACTCGTGGACACTTAGCCTAATAAACCAATTAAGGTCTATATGGTTAAGGATACTAGCTAGAATAAACTTGGATAAGTCTATTCGGGTTGAGTCAAAATAAACGCAACGGGCCTAATAGATCAAAGATTCCTAAACTAGCTACACCACTTTATTAATATTTTTGACTTTATTGCGGGATATATACATATGAAAGAAACGATAAAAAATTTTAAAAAATTACAACTAAATGGCCAAAGTTAATAAAAAATTTGAAAAATGTTGAAAAATAGGATTTTCTGGTTAAATGAAGGCATTTTCATGGAAAAGTCCACTTAAAACTTCGATAGAAGTCTCCCCTACACTTAAGATAAACATTGTCCTCAATGTTTAAGCATGTGGGAAAAGTCTCCCCTACACTTATGACATTGTGCACGTTGGTTAACTCGAGTTAAGGAAGAGACGACTAAAGTGATCAATTTCAATGTGAGTATGAAGAAAATTGAATCACGATAGTTGAGAGATAGAACCGGATTTCGGATAATACGGGAACACGGTTCTTCAAAGATGTCCAAGATTGCAGTAATCCCTGTAATCACATCACCACACAAACACAAATGACCAAAATAGGTTCGCCCTTACACTTAAGGGGTTAAAGGGATAGATACTCGGGCTGCCTCCCGAGGAGCGCTTGTTTTTGATAACCGAGTCACGAGCCTGACTCGACCCAAATTCAGTTCATGGGGAACGTGGTGAGGGATGGAATCACCTCCTGAGAGGTGTCCTCACCAAAGTATAACTTCACTCGTTGGCCATTCACCTTAAAATTCGGTCCATTAGGTTGAGCGAGCTCGAGAGTACCATATGGAAAAATTTGGGTGATGGTGAATGGGCCGGACCAACGAGATTTGAGCTTGCCCGAAAAGATTTTCAACCAAGAGTTAAAAAGTAAGATTTTGTCTCCAACATGGAACTCTCGGTTTTTGATCTTGGAGTCGTGAATGAGCTTAGTTCGTTCCTTATAGATCAAAGAATTTTCATAAGCCTCATTCCGAAGTTCATTCAGCTCATTGAGTTGGATCTTACGTAGGTCACCGGCTTTGTTTATATCAAAATTAGCCCACTTCAAGGCCCAGTAAGCCTTGTGCTCCAACTCAATGGGGAGGTGGCACGCTTTCCCGTACACAAGACGATAAGGCGTACAGCCGATCGGGGTCTTGTAAGCAGTACGGAAAGCCCACAAAGCATCATCGAGTTTATCAGCCCATGCGGCACGATGCTCTCCCACGGTTCTTTCCAAAATTCGCTTAAGACCGCGGTTGGATATTTCAGCCTGGCCATTAGTTTGTGGGTGATAGGCTGTGGAAAGACGATGGTTTACACCGTACTTAGCCATGACTCGAGCAAATTGGTCATTGCAGAAATGAGTCCCACGATCACTAATAATGGCACGAGGCACACCGAATCTAGCGAAATAGCTTTCAAAAAGTTACAAACCACCCTTGCGTCATTAGTAGGCAAAGCTTTGGCTTCAACCCACTTAGAAACGTAGTCAACGGCTACAAGGATGTATTTGTTTCCTTTAGACGAAGGGAATGGCCCCATAAAGTCGATACCCCAAACATCAAAAATTTCACATTCTTGAATGAAATTTTGAGGCATCTCGTCTTTATGTGTGATTTTGCCTTGCTTTTGGCAAACATCACATCGTTTGACCATATCGTGAGCGTCACGGTATATGGAGGGCCAATAAAATCCCGAATCAAGCACTTTTTTAGCGGTGTAGTTGGGACCAAAGTGACCACCGGTGGGTCCTTTGTGGCAAGCATCAAGGATGTTCGACGCTGCCGGTCCATCAACACATCGGCGAATTATCAGATCAGCACATTGTTTGAATAGGTAAGGGTCGTCCCAAAAGTAAGTCTTAATGTCGGTGAAGAACTTCTTCTTTTGTTGAGACGTCAAACCTTCCTTGAGAATTCCACCCGCCAAGTAGTTTGCAAAGTCCGCAAACCACGGGGTTTCATTCGGCTTCGAGTTTATAAACATTAAGGTCTCCAAGGAAAAAGAATCATTGATTTCCTTGGTCGGATGATCCCCTTGGTATGGATCCTCAAGTCTACTAAGATGGTCCGCGGCTAGGTTTTCTGCTCCTTTTTTATCGCGGATGTCGATTTTAAATTCCTGGAGCAGCAAAACCCAGCGAAGAAGTCTTGGTTTGGAATCTTGCTTTGTCAACAAGTACTTCAACGCGGAATGATCGGTATACACGATGGTGGTAGAAAGGACAAGATAGGGGCGGAATTTTTCAAAAGCATAGACAACAGCTAAAAGCTCTTTTCGGTTGTCGTATAATGCAATTGTGCCCCAGTCATTGTCTTGCTAGCGTAGTGGATCGGTTGGAAGTGTTTGTTCACTCTTTGTCCAAGAACCGCTCCAATAGCAAAATCGCTAGCATCGCACATCAACTCAAAGGGCAGCTCCCAATTAGGGGTAACCAAGACGGGTGCCTTAGTTAGCTTATCCTTAAGCGAGTTAAAGGCTTCAAGGCACTCTGTGGAAAAGATAAAAGGAGTATCTTTTTCCAAGAGATGGGTCATCGGGCGAGCGATTTGGGAAAAATCTTTGATGAATCGACGGTAAAAGCCCGCATGACCCAAGAAACTTCTCACACCCTTCACAGTTGAAGGTGGAGGCAACTTAGCGATTACATCGACTTTAGCACGGTCAACTTCAAGACCGGCTTTCGAGATCTTATGTCCAAGCACGACGCCTTCTTTTACCATAAAATGGCATTTTTCCCAAATTAGAACAAGGCGAGTGTCCTCGCACCGCTTTAGCATACGTTCTAAATTGGCAAGGCAAGAAGAGAATGAATCTCCGAAGACCGAGAAATCATCCATGAAGACTTCCATGGTTTGTTCAACCATGTCATGGAAGATAGCTAACATACATCTTTGGAAAGTCCCTGGCGCATTACATAAGCCAAAAGGCATTCTTTTGTAAGCGAAAGTGCCATAGGGACAAGTGAATGTAGTCTTCTCTTGATCTTGGGGATCGATGGGTATTTGGAAATAACCCGAGAAACCATCAAGAAAGCAGTAATATTCATTACCGGCTAATCGTTCAAGCATTTGGTCCATGAAAGGTAGAGGGAAATGATCCTTTCTCGTGGCATCATTGAGTTTGCGGTAGTCTATACAAACTCTCCATCCAGTAACGAGACGAGTGGGAATCAACTCGTTGTGTTCATTGGGAACAACGGTTATTCCGCCCTTCTTGGGCACACAATGGATTGGACTAACCCATGGGGAATCCGAAATAGGGTAAATCATACCCGCATCAAGAAGTTTGATAACCTCTGTTTTGATGACTTCATGAATTTTTGGATTCACCCTTCGTTGGCTTTGAATAGTGGGCTTGAAGTCGTCCTCCATGAGAATTTTGTGCGTGCAGAAGTGAGGATCAATTCCACGAATATCCGAGATTTTCCACGCAATAGCTTTCTTGTGAGCTTTTAACACAGCAACGAGGCGAGTCTTCTCTTGATCTTTCAAATCCTTCGCAATAATGACGGGCGACTTCTTGTTGTCGTCAAGGAACACATATTCGAGATGTGGCGGCAACTCCTTAAGTTCCAAATCCGGAGGATTTTCGACGGGAGGCGTTTTCAAAGTCGTGGCATCGATAGCAATGACCGTGGGAGATGGAGGCGAAGGATTGTCTTCGGTGAGAAGATTGTCAAAGAAACTGATGTCTTCATCCCCCTCGGTGGGAGAATCATTAGTAGCTAAATGCACATCTCCCATGGTAGCTTCAAGATTGTTCCAGAATAAATCACTATCTCCAAATAGAGACAACGATGAATCAATAGAGGACACGGTCTCAACAGTGGGAAGAGAGGTAGGAATACTTTTGCAAGCATCATTAAAGTGTTCTTCACAAGCCTCATCAAGAACGTCAATACAATTAACGCTCTCATATGAATAAGGTTGTTTAGACAACTTTCCCATGTTGAAGACTACTTTGTCGTCACCTACTCTCATGATAAGCTCTCCGGCTTCAACATCAATAAGAGTGCGACCGGTCCTCAAGAATGGACGACCAACAATAAGTGGCACACGGGGGTCCATCTCGTAGTCGACGACAACAAAATCAGCAGGGAAGGTGAATTTGTCGACTCCTACAATGACGTCTTCGGCTATCCCCACTGGATAAGCAACCGTACGGTTGGCCAATTCCAAAGTCATTTTGGTGGGGACTAGCTCTGGGAGAGATAATTGCTTCCAAACACTTAGAGGCATGAGATTAATACTGGCACCTAGATCGGCTAGGGCCATGCAATTCTCTACTCCCGGGAAATTGCAAGGGATAAGAAAACGACCCGGATCACCAAGCTTGGTTGGCAATTTCCTTAAGAGCACTGCGGAGCAGTTCTCATTAAGTTGGGTGTTGGCAATATCGAAGAGCTTTTCCTTGTCGCTTAAAAGATCTTTAAACATTTTTGCATATTTGGGCATGTGAGCGAGAGCCTCAGCGAAGGAGATATTGAAATTCAGTTGTTTGAACATTTTAAGAAAGTTAGAAACCTGAATATCATCCTTGATCTTTTGCTTCTCTTTCCTCAACCTAGAAGGATAAGGTATATTGGAAGAAGAGGAAGGCTTTAGAGGAATAGGATCACTCACAACCACGGGTGGAGGAGGGGTAGAAAGAAGAGGTGGAGAAATTGGGGAAGGAGAAGGATGAGGAATAGGAGCAGGTGACTCGTTCTCCTTAGTCACAATCACCGGTGGAGGTATAGGAGTCTCGGGTTCCTTGGTACCTTTACCACTCCGAGTAGTGATTGCTTTCATCTCCCCTCTTGGGTTTGCAACGGTGTTACTCGGAAGAGTACCCGAAGAAGAGGGTTGACTACTTTGGAAGAAACTAGCCATCATGTTCCTCAGATCATTAGTCTGGCTATCCAACGTATTTCTCATGTCAGCTCGCAAATCATTTCCTTGCTTGACCAAGTCTGCCTTCAAATTGCGCACTTCCTCTTGAAGATTGCCCACTATCACATCATTGGTTCTCATGTAGGTTGCGACCTCTTGGTGTAAAGCAGTGGTGGTTTGGTTGGAAGGAGCATTGTATGCAGGTGGTTGGTAAGCAGGTTGTTGGTAGACTGGATTGTTTCTTTGAGGTGGTTGTTGTTGCTTGTGAGGAGGGATGTAAGGTTGTCGAGATTGTTGTTGTTGTTGAGGAGAGCGGTTAAGGTTTTGTTGTTGGTTTGGGTTGGTAGGAGGGAAGCCAGGTGGTGAAAGATAGTTGTTGTTGCGATAGCTAAGCAAGTTACGGTCACCTTGGGGTTTTGCTTGATAAGCAGGTTGTTGATAGGTGCCATATGCCGCATTCACATTCTCAGCAGGGTAATCTTGGGTGGCGGTACAAGTTGTGTAAGAGTGGGGACCACCGCATATCTCACAAGGTTGGCTGACAGCGTTCACTTGTGCATTTTTGGCGTTGTTGCTGTTGTTGTTGCTGACGGTGTGGGTGACAAGCGATTCAAGAAGCGTGGTGATTTTGTCTAATCGCTTGTCGCTGTCATTAGTGCTAGCACTAGCAACATTGGTCCTAACACTCTTGGTTTGAACACGAGATTTGTTCTCAATGATGTCCCAAGCAGCATTGGAAGTCTTAGCCAATAAATTACCCCCTGAGGCACTGTTCAGTGAATCTTGGTCACTCATGCTTAAACCATTGTAAAAAGTATTAATTTGATGTACTTTGGTAAAACCATGTTGTGGGCATTTTCTTAAAAGATCTTTAAAACGATCCCAAGATTCACTGAATGACTCATCGTACTTTTGTTCAAAGTTTATAATCTCATTCCGCAAAGCGGTAGTACGAGAGGGTGGAAAAAAGTAATTGATGAACTTTGTTTCCAAATCCGTCCACGAGAGAATACTCTGTGGCGGTTCCTTAGCAAGCCAATGCCGGGCTTGTCCCTCTAAAGAAAAGGGAAAAAGTTGTAACCTTATAACCTCCTGTGGAACTCCATTGAACTTGACCGTGTTAGTGAGTTGTAGAAATCTCTTGATGTGGTCGTGTGGGTCATCAATGGTTCGTCCCAAGAATGGTTGAGCTGAGACCATCTGGATAAAGCCTGACTTGAGCTCGAAATTGTTGGCGGCGATTGGTGGTATAACAATTGGATCCGTGTTGCCATCGACATGAGCTTGCAGCAGTTCAATCATTGGGCGATTATCCGGAAGGGGCTCATTGTTGTTGTTATTCATGTTGTTGAAAGGCGGGTTGTTGTTGTTATTATTGTTGTTTGGAGGTGGTATGTTATTGTTGTTTTGTACACCAGCCATGTCTAAGTTATCGAGAGGCTCGGGCTCTTGATAAGACGTGGATCGAGTGCGCATACACCTGCAAAAGAACGAACAAAGAAAGACAAAGCAAAAATATTTTTGGTTTTTATTGTTTTTTACTTTTTAGGATTTTTGAAAATTTTATATTTTTTAGTGTTTTTGAAAATTTTTAGGAAAAAGTAACGTTCACGGGGAACGGATCCCAAAATCCAAATTCTCACAAAAAACTTTTGATCTTAACGAGAGGAGCCGGCAGCGGCGCCATTTGATACACGCATTTTGTGTGGGGTTCAAAATATTTCTCGGAATCCTCTCGAATTGATCTCAGTTAAAAGTGGAATGATTTGTTCTTGGTGACAAAAAGTGGATTTGGTTTTCTATTCTACTAAACAGATAAATGAATAAAATGGTAATGAAATAAACTTAAAACTAGCAACAAACAAAACTTAGATTAATACTTGGAAAAATACCCTTACAGTAAAATACCCTATGCGGAATGTTGGGCTTATGCGGAAAGTATGGCCATTCGGAAAGTTCCCTATGCGGAATGATTGCTATGCTGAATAAAAAGCTCAATTCGAAAAACTTGCCCTATGCGGAAAAAATAAGTTCTATGCGGAAAATAAGGACCATTCGGAAAAACCGGGCTATTCGGAATATTTGGCTTATGCGGAAAAATGCTGCTCTATGCGGAAAGTAAGGACCATTCGGAAAGTTAGCTCTTATGCGGAAAATACTTCTATTCGGAAAAATCAAGTCTATGCGGAAAGATAGGTTCTATGCGGAAAAATGTGGCTATTCGGAAAAACTAACCCTATGCGGAAAATCAACACCATTCGGAATATTTCAAATATTCCGAGTAAAAGAAAGTTAAAAACTCCATTCGGAATACCCAAAATTCCGAATAAGGCAAATGGAAGTCTCACCTATTCGGAATATTGGGTCTGTTCGGAAAGTTTTGAAATGAAAGAACAGTAACAGTAGAGACGGAACAGGGGATACGAATTACAACCAAAATCTAACCAAATACTCAAAAAGGTTTTACCAAACTAACCAATAATCATTAACATACCATAAGAAACAAATCCCACCAATAAAAACACTAAATCAACAACTTTTTAAGATCAAACTAAAATCAAATAAAAGCTTAAGAACTTGCAATAAAAATGATGAAGAACAAGATGAATAGAAAGATGGAATGGATTGATTAATGTAAAAGTAACAAGGTTAATGATTTAGGATTACAAGATTGAAAGAAAAAGATGAAAATCACCAAACTCCCTAATGGAGTTGGTGATGGAACGAACAAAAGCCTGGGAAAGAAAGAAAAATGAACTAACTCCCTAATTGTGTGAAGGGAGTGTCTATTTATACTCCTAGTGGTTGGTTGGTGAGTGGGCTTTCTCCCTTTCTTCTTGTCTTCTCGTCTTTTCAGAAAAGTTGACGTTTTCGATTCTGATTCGGGATTTGTCGTCGATTAAATCCAACTCGTCTTTTAATTTCTTCGTTAAATAGACTTGAGTTTCTTCGACTTATGAAAATCTTCCGTCTTTAGTCCTTTTCTTCGATAAATCTTCGAATAGGCCCAGTGACTTCAAATCTTTTGCATCTCTTGGACAATAGACTTCGTCTTGAGTCTTTTTCCTTGGTAAATCCCGTGCAATCCCATGTTTTCTTTAATATTCATCCGGTTAGCTCTGAAAACACAATAAACACAAAAACCACGCATAATTCCAAACAAATGATATTAAATACGTGTTTTGGTCTTGTTTTAGCCCGAATTAAGTGGTAAAAGGATGGGTGTTTACACACCTATCACCTACCATTCTCGAGGAATTCGCCGATGAATTGCCTTTAAATGAGAATGATGATCTTGTATCCGAGTGTGATACACTTGATACTTTGTCGGATATTTCTTGTGATGACAAGGATGACGACACTTTTGTGACTTACTCAAATCCTCTCTTTGAAGTTTCATTGAACAATAATCCGTTGTTTCAAGAGGATTTTGAGAGCATCATACCTCCTACATCTCACAACCTTTGTGACGATGAGCTTCTTATGAAGGAGGTTGATGAGTTTCTTTATATAGACATTCCTTCGGAATTTGAGGAAGAGTCTAATGACGGTGATGAATACTCTTGGTTTGATCACCTGATTTATGATGATGACAATGTTGACCCGGAGGGAGAAATTACCTTTGCTCCAATTATCCTTCCCACTCGCTTTGATCTTAATGTGCGAGTTTTTCATGCGACTCGTTTTGAGTACCATGACCCCTTTATTCACATTCATAAGAGTGAAAAGGTCAACAAAGTCATGCAAGTTGAAACCACTATGGTTGAGACTTTTGTACCACCATTACTATGTGCTTCATATGACTTAGGATTAGCATGGGGGGACGACACCTTGTTGTCTATTCCTTTCTCCACCGAGGACGAGGTATTCGACCCCGGAATCGTTGATTTAGGGAAATCTCGGCCTTTCACCGATGCAATAATTGAAAGACTTTTCTATCATCTTGGTGCGAGTTTATCTAGTGGAGCATGCTACATCCATACCATTGCTTGTGACTACCATCTCTTGTTAAAGATTTGTGTTGGAGTTTTATCCTTTCGTTTATCATCCGACAACGAGGATGAGATCTTTGACCCCGGCATCGCGCTTTATGTTGGATTTTATTCCATTATGCCGGTTTTCACCACTTTCCCTAAGGACCAATGAATGCGGGGATCGAGTCGAGCTCATGACTCGGTGAACAAAAACGAGTGTATTCTATCTTCTTTCTCTTTTCTAACATTAATAAGGTTTGATCTTTCAAGCTCGTGCTCGTGATTTGTTGTGTTGTGATCTTAGGTATGACCCTAATTTTTGAAGACTCTCGTGTTCGATTTTTGCCGGTCCACTTGATCTTCTATTCTTTGAATGCCAAAAAGGGGCACACTTTCTATCCCTTGATTTTTATCGACTAACGTTTTATCTTGAGGCATAATTAATAAATGGCTTATAGATTTGCGTGCTCTTTCCATGCTAGGATTTTGCATTAGACTCTTCGTGTTTTAGCAAGGGGGTGTTACTCTTGAGCTAAGAAATATTGAGGACAATGTTTGGTTTTAGCATGGGGGAGTCAATCGATATAATCGCTTGCAATTGCTTTTGTCGTGTCCAAACGTATATTTTCTCATTTTTCAATAAATTTTTAAATTTTTTGTGTTATTTTTAAGTTTTAATAAAGAAAATAAGTGTATTTGACACGAATGTAGGCTTTCAATAAGAATAGTTTTTGACTCGACTCGGTTTTTAACCTTAGCTTTTCCTTAACGTATTTGAATTAAGTTTTGCTAGGCTTTTATATAGGGAGCTTTAAAACGCGAAAGTCTTAATTCATACGAGTTAAGAACAAGAACTTTTCGCAAGCTTCTATAATTGATCCTAGAAAGTCGTTTATCAAGGGAACTTTAAAACGCAAATTCTAAAACTTGCAAAAGTATAAGAAGATGCAAGATCCTATAGATGACTTGAAAACCCAAAACTTTGATTTAATAGGCTAAGTATCCATTGATTTCACATTTTTGAAATTTTACAATATGGAGAACAAGAGATGATAGAGCCAATTATAAATTTGGTATTCTTTCGGGAATTTATGTGAGTTAATTATGAGCCTATTCTCCCATCGCTTGTTAATAAATTTAATTGCAATAAATAAGGTTGAACGATTTGAAAAGTTACTTAGCTTCTAGCCCAAGATCGTTTAAAAGTTGCTCGGTATAGATTAGAGTTCATAACCAAGGCATAACTTATTGAAGCGGGATGCGAAGATTGGCAAGTCCAAAAAGGTCCTAACAAGACATGAGGGCTATGTTTTATTGCTAAAGATCTCAAGTGATGTGAAGAATCATTTATCAAAAATCAATATGAAGGATCGAGACACACGACGAAAAGCAAATACTCCCAAAAAGTCATGGAGAAGTCTATCCAAAAAGACCAAAATAAGGTATGAGGATAAATGAAGCCAAGTCCAAAAAGGAGGCGGATCGTTGTATATCAAAATCCCAAATAAAGATTGGAGAAAAATGAAGAATTCGTGGTCCAAGTATGAATCTCTCAAAACTTCAAGTGAAGAAATTCCTTTATGAAGAGAAGAACATTATTTCATGAACGTCTCTCAAGGTTGGAAGTATTAAGTCACTGCCAAATATCGGTCCGAGAAAGGTCTCAAATCGCGAAGCAAGTTATGCCAAGATATGAACTTTATGAGATCCCGAGAAGCAGTTTTAAAAGATTTTGTCCTTTAGCTAACTATTGATTAAATCGTTCACTTTATTTTCGGCCTAATAAATTATCGAAATAAGTCAACAATGCATCCTCGTGATCATTCAAGACAACAATAAAATATAAGAGAAACACCTAGGAATAAGGGAGTCTAAGTGAATAATTGGCCCACATGAGTTCTGTAAGAACTAATCACACGACTTATAAGATTAAGAAATATAGAAGAATAAGATCAAGATTAAAACTAAGAATGGAATATTAGATTAGATGACGAAGAACTAGAAAGATACAAGGTAGATGATTCTAGTGAGAGAAACTAAGGAGAGTTTCTCTCTCTAAAACAAGAAGAAGAGAAAAGATACAATGGGAGACACACACACAAATGAGGATGGTTATGCCTTTTATACTAAGGCTTACATGAATAGGAGGCCTTCCTCATTTGTGTGTTCGGGACTAATTCCCGTTTCATGCATAATAATGACATAGAACTCTCGACACTGTTGAATAGCATTTTCCACGATCTTCGCAACGGTATATTATATGACCATCACTTTAAATACTTCTAACAATCTCCCCCTAAGGGGTGGTCATATAATATGTGACTTCACTTCTTTGACCATCACTTTAAATACTTCTAACAATCTCCCCCTAAGTGGTGGTCATGTATTATGTGACTTCACTTCTTTATTGTTGCAGACTTTGAAGCTCGTTGTCTTGAGAGTTCTTTCATCGATCCTTTCATGACTTGTGATCTTGGATCTTTGATCTTTTCCTTGACTTGATCTTGTAACTTTGCCAGGTTGTGTTCTTGTGTCTTTACCCACATACTCATGTTTTGTGTTGACATGACAGCTTATTGACATTCTCCCTTGATTATCAGAGTAGCGGAAGTCTTTGTCTTTAGATGTTCTTGAGCTTTCTTCAATAATCCTGAATATGTGGCCTTGAATTGCTACTCTTGAGATAACGCCACCGTTTGCATTCCACCGGTTTCCCGTTATACAGTAAGAATACTGTACCTGTGATCAGGTAAGTTCAAAGAACTTCATTGACAGGATTTCCAGCTATGGTAGCCGTTCTCAATACTTGAATATATCGAAAGATAATTCATAGTAAGGAGTGAATCATACAGTTACATTCTGCTGATTAAGTCGTCAATTCAGTTTCCTGGAACAAGTTTGAATCAATTAAGAATCAGACCATCGTTGCTTTCCAGTTGACACAAGTTTGATTCATATATAATCGCACAAGTTACCTACCGCAGTGCTGTTTGATGATGACACTGGAAGGATTTCCATTCGTCACTGTAAATACTGAAAAGTATTACTCTGAATGTTCTGGCAAGATCATAAAGATATTGCGTCGAGACCTGGAACGAGTTTGAATCAATTAAGAATCAAACCACTGTTTCTTTCCAGTTAACATATGTTTAATTCAAGTGAATCTTACATATGACCTACCGCAGTGCTGTTTGATGTTAACACTGGAAGGATTTCCATTCATCACTGTAAATACTAAAGAGTATCACTCTGAATGTTCTAGCAATACCACAAGGATAGAGCGTAGGACTCTGTAAATCATCGCTTGTGTTCTAATGATGAACAACAATTGATCTATGGAATAGGTGTCCTAATGAGATTTTTGATGAATCTCGTTGGCTCTAGACTCTATAAGTGCACGTTTATTTGGTGATCGGAGGCTGGAGCAGACTGCCACCTATTCAATATCTACTATCTCGGAGTGAGAAAGTTGATAGAAATGAGTTGAACTCCGTGACAATAAAACAAACTTCTTTTGAGAGAAGCTTGAGTAGGCTGGGAAGGGTTGTGCATTGCATCACTGGGTCCATGATGCTTTGTCTTCAGTATCAGAAATCATCAAAGTGATTCTGATAATAGATGTATTGACCCGGTTTCTGCCTAAGTTGTATGGAGGGCTTCTTTCTTTACACCCTTTATCCTTACATTTCTTTTTCATTCTTCAACCCCTTCAATGCTTACCAAGACGTCATAACTAGCACCTTGTTGTGATTGTTCCAGTGCTAGCTTAAGTCATTAGTCGGCATTATTCCCGTACACTCAACTACTCCATCTTTCCTAAGGACTTCTAAGTTCTAATGGATTGTCCCTGGGAAGATCCCTCCGGTTCTGGTTGGATCATAGGACGAATACCTAGCCACCTTTTGACACCAATATCGTCGTGAATAATTGTGTTGAAGGTATAGATATCGTAACCAGAAAAAGACTTTCTTAATCACCAAAAATGCTCCCCCTACATATGTGCATCATAAAAGGAAAGGTTTTTGCACATATTAGGAAGAGAAAGTACTTACATCAAAGATCTTATCCAAGATAACACATTTTAATCACTATTCTCCCCCTCAAAAATTGCATGACATTGGAATTTTTGTGAAATTAGTGATGAAACATGGAGAGAATAATGTTGCATGAAAGTTTGTACTCCCCCTCGAAAAGAAATTCTATTTAAAATTAGGGGAGTATATGAGCACACAGTTTTGAAATACATTTGAAAAATTATGCTCAAAAGTCCGAGAAAAATTATGTTCATGAGCTTAAAACTTAGAATGTTTTGATATAAGCTCATGACCGAGAAAAATGAATTTCTCGTTGTTGAGGATAAGTCGAAGACTTTCCTTTATTTAGGGACCGGTTTATAGTCTGACATGTGACTATAAGCCATTATGTTGAGCTCCAAACGTTGAATGTTTTGTGACAAGCTCAACCCGAGATAGATTACTCTACCCGTTATTAGGATAAGTTATCTTTAAAAATACACTCTCCTTTATTTGAAGTTCGAGTTACAGTCTGACATTTAACTGTAAGTCGTTTACATGAGCTTAAAACATGGAATGTTTTTATCGGAAGCTCATGACCGAGGAAGTTTTATTTTCTCGTTGTTAAGGATAAGTTATCATCCGTGATCAACTTTCCTTTCTTTGAGGCACGAGTCACAATCTGAGGTAATTGCAAATCATTTGAAGTAAGAGGAAATGACATGTTTTGAAAAACATTTAAACTCTCATTCGAACTTTATGTACGTACCCGTGTCGTTTTTGAACAACATTTCTAAGTGCGTCCATATTATCGATGCTGAGAGACATGTCGAAGAAGAATATTTTTTGGTATTTTTGAAAAAATTTCACATTTTTTATTTTGTTTCTATAAGTTTTATATTTTTGTATTTTGATTTTCAATGTTTTCGAAAATAATCCAAAATAGACCTTTGTACAGCAGAAGAGGGTGATGTTGTATGTACATAATTGGAACCCTTTGAAGAAATGGATTTAGAATCCGCTGAAGTACCTGCAATGACAGAAGAAGAATTTGCACAAATACTAGTGTTAGGAGTAACAAATGCATTTTCTACATTCAAGACACTCGCATTAGTGCTGGAGCAGGTGTCATCACTCTTCTTGATGGGAATCCACTTAAGACCGACTTCCTTAAAGATCCTACCCGTGGGTTTCCACTGAAGACTAGATCTAGGATTAGTGTTCTCTTGCACATCGGAAGACTTCTTTGGAGAGAAACTAGGTCCTGCATTGATCCGCCTTGAGGATTTATTGTCATTGCTTTTCTTTGTGACGGGTGGGAGTCTCCTTGTTGTCTTATGGGATTCTGCATTCTTTCTCTGTATGAAAGCACGAGAGTTTACCTCATAGAGGTATTGCAGAATGCAATGAGCATGATTTCCATGGTGAATGCCCTTTTTGCACGTGGGGCATACAGGGAGTTTGGGATTCTCGAAAGGTCTTGTGTACCTAGGGTTTGCTGACCGTTCAGGCACTATGTTCGAAACACGGCTACTCATTGGTGATTGCCAATTCCTAGGTTGTTGGGAAGGGGTCCTAGGTTTTGGTTGATTACCATTAGGTGTATGTTGAACTCTAGTGGTTGTTGGTTTACTAGGTTTTGAATACACATGGTTTACTTTCGGAATGTTCCCTTTTTGCTTACCATCCCCTAGGTTTTTGGTTTGACCAACGTCATTTGAACCATTAGATTCCTTTGTAGGTGTAAGAGTCACACACTTGGGATTACTCTTAGGAGTAGTGCAGGGTGCATTCACAGAGTTGTGTTTAGCAAGAGTGGGTTTTCTAAATGGAGGAACATAGGGTGATATGGCTGGTTTTGGAATAGTTGATTGCACATCGGTATTAGGAGGTAACCTAGAAACATTAGAAGGCGGTTTTCCTAAGATAGATGGCTTTGGTACTTTGTACGCATTGGGTTGTCTAACAACTGATTTTACAACCTTAGCTTCCACAGTTTTCCCACCCATCTTTCCAACAAGTTTCTGCAACTCATCAATCGCGATGTCTTTGTCTTGCAACTGAGCTTTCAGATCAGAAATATCCTTACTCTTTTCATTCAATTCACGAAATGATTCAGAGAGTTTTACTTGTAAATTATTGTCATCAGGAACTTTTCCAACTTTGGTTTGCAAGGCAAGTTCAAGAGAATGACAATGTTTCTGAAGAAAATCATATCGGTGTTGAAGAATCGTGAACTCTTTTTGATTAACATTTGTTGAAGGCTCACTGTCGCGACATGCACCTCCTAACTGAGCTCGTAGCTGTTCGATTGTTTGTTGCAGTTCATTGTAAGCTTTATCATACGAGAGTTTGTCATCCTTACATTCATCACATTTTTTGACATATTTATTCCAAAGATCGGTGAATTCGTTGTCCTTTTTGATGACATAAGACTCCATTTTCTCTTTCGTACGATCAAGCTCATTTTGGAGGGTTTCATTGTCTGACACAGAGATGTTTACCGCAACGGGGTTACTATCAACACAATCACCACTGTCACTTGATTTCGAGAGACATGCGAGGTCGCTTTCCAAAACTTTAATTCTATCAAGAGATTCATCAGCCTCCTTCGCCAAAGATTTAAAGTCTTCAACAAATTTGGCTAGTTCTTTTAGAAAAGCGTTCTCAAGATTGCCTATCCTCGCATCAACTTGATTAATAATCGGATTGATTTCAGTATGAAGCACTTTTTGTAACTCGACATGAACGGGTGATGTAAAGTTTCCTCCAGTCATTTTGGCGTTAACAACCCGTTGGAGAATGACAAAATTATCTTTGAGCTCGTTAAGAAATCGTCGTGCAACACTCGGTTTAGGAGGATCCTCTGTCAATTCCTCACTAGGTAGCAAAAGCAATTCGGTACTAGTTTTAGATCGAACAAAAACCGTTGGAGGATTAACTTTTGGATAGTAAACAGGTGTCACTTCTTTATCAAGCTTTTTCATTCTTAAACGAGTTTCTTCAGCAAGTTCAGTAGTTTCCTCAGAATCATGCACACTAGGAGGATCATGCTCATCAGACAGGAGCACACTACCATTATATAGAGTTTGATTTGTGGCCTGAACCTGCTTAAGATATTCTGGATTGGGAGGAAGAGGACAACCTAAAGCCATTTTGTAACGGGTGTAATTTATCTCATTAACTTTAGGTGCGAGCATATTTATCGTCTCAGAGGAACCGTCTGAATCATACACAGGAGCTCTGTCAGGTTGAACTACCGATGTGGATGATTGTTGCGAATTAGCCATCAAGATGGAGTCGGGAGTCACCTCTTCTGCCTCATCATATGCTGCTGCAGATGCCATGATATCAAACTCTTCAGCTAGAAGTGGAATTCCTGCTTCTTCCTTTTGTGCTATAAGAAGCTGAGACTGGAGATGGGCAAGATTCCTCTTCTTTCTTACATGTCTATCACGATGCTCAAAACCCGCAGCATCACTATCTTGTTGATAACTCATAGTAGAAGTCGTGTGATAAACAGGATCTCAATTCGTAGAAAGCGTGTGTTGGGGTGTCAACAAAATCAAACTTTGCCTAAATTTTCCAGCCCGACAAAAAATTCCTCAGTCCGACAAAACGGTAATCCGAAAAAATTTTGAAACACTAAATTTTGAAATTGAGTTAGAAATAGCCAATAACTAGTAGGGAAAAAATTTGAAAAAATGAAATTTTTAATGAAAAATAAAACCTAAAAAATTTGAAATTTGGCCTAAAAATTTGAATTTTGGTCCGAAAATTTGAATTTTTGGTCGAAATTTTTTTCGCATAGCCAAAATTTGAAATTGAAGCTTAAATGGCCTAAAAATGGTCTAGGAAAAATTAAATTTTACTATGGTTTTCCCGCCAAAAAACTCTTTTTTTTTTTTTTTTTTTTTTTTTTTTTTATTTTTAATCTTCGTGTAAACTATGTTCCGAGACTAGTCTAGATAGTGGCTAAGTCTAAAAATTAATCAAACAAAATTTCCATCGGAATGTTGATCGGAATGATCCATCGGAATGTCCCTCTATCGGAATGTGCAGATCGGAATCCTAGATCGGAATGTGTAGATCGAAATCCTAGATCGGAATGTGTAGATCGGAATCCTAGATCGGAATGTGCTTCTATCGGAATGTCCTACTATCGGAATCCTAGATCGCAATGATGACCTGTCGGAATGCTTAGATCGGAATGTGGCTAAGATCAATTTGGCAGAGTAGCGTCTCAAAGTTCCTTAAAAACCGTCGGAATCCCAGATCGCAAAGAACGATCGGAATGTCCAGATCGGAATAGGTATCGAAATCTTTAGATCGCAAAGTAGAACCTAGAGGTTATTGCGATCTGGCCACACTCCCTTTGTACATTCCGATGGTGAAACTTGCAAGAATTTCGGAAAGATGAAAAAACAAGAAATTTCTCAACTTTTGATCCAAAAGACTTGTTTTTAAGCCAAAACCAAGATGCCCAAATCACTACTACACGATTAAGGAAGGTATACGACTTGAAGAACACCAACGAGCTATCCACGAATCCCTTGGCGAATGATACCACTTGTAAGAACTAATCACACGACTTATAAGATTAAGAAATATAGAAGAATAAGATCAAGATTAAAACTAAGAATGGAATATTAGATTAGATGAAGAAGAACTAGAAAGATACAAGGTAGATGATTCTAGTGAGAGAAACTAAGGAGAGTTTCTCTCTCTAAAACAAGAAGAAGAGAAAAGATACAATGGGAGACACACACACAAATGAGGATGGTTATGCCTTTTATACTAAGGCTTACATGAATAGGAGGCCTTCCTCATTTGTGTGTTCGGGACTAATTCCCGTTTCATGCATAATAATGACATAGAACTCTCGACACTGTTGAATAGCATTTTCCACGATCTTCGCAACGGTATATTATATGACCATCACTTTAAATACTTCTAACAAGTTCGTGTTAGTCTACCAACTTATAATAACAATGATCTTGTTTTTGCACTTGGCATGGAAAAGTGAAAAGTCGGGGACGATGAATCTATTTTAGCTTTTATGATCCATAAAGTTATTTTATGTTTTTGCAAAATAAAATGTCAAAAGTTGAATAATGGTTTAGCTATAGTTTTATTTTATCATTGCGTGAGGACACGGCAATTGCTTAGCATGGGGGAATTTGATATGAGTGTATTTACTCATATCATTTGTATCAAATAACAATGAAATATTGCACATAATGTATCAAATATGCCTTGGATATGCTTGTTTCTTGTTTTCATGTGTGTAGGTACCAAGTTCACGAAAACCGACGAAAACCGACACGAGATTGATGAAAAAGATCGAGGAAGCCAAAATCGAGTTCGATTTAGAGGATTTAATATTTAAATAAGAAATTTGAGCCAAGTGGGTCCCACATGGGCTTATTGGGCCTGAAGAGCCCAAATTTGGATACAAATGATATTGCTTTTGAAAGCCCAAACCATTAAGCCCATATGGATGAAGTATATACGACTGATGGGAATTTGTTTATGGGCCCAAGCCCAATTCAATAAACAACAACGAACGGATTCTTAATGGGCTTTTAGGGTTTGTATAACCAAAGTTTTGTGATTTGTGTGTCTGTTACTTTATATACCATGACACAACGCTTTCATCCTTTCACACAAATAAATAAACTGTTTTTCATCCACTTAATATCCTCAACCACAACCTTATTCTACACCACACACGTGTTCCACAAAGAATAAATAAAACCAATTCTTCTATCAAAATTTAACCACTCGTTTTGTTTATTCACCCCACACACACATATTTTAAGCTTCGATACAAACTATGAGAGTTTCTCTCATCTTCCTCATCAAACCCTAACCAGTAACTAAAAGTTACTATTTCCACAAACCCTAAGTTAATTAAATCGCAAATTGATATGGGGTTTTGGTTCACACACTTGATTCATACGTGTGGGAATTAAAAGCCCCATTTTTAAGGAAGAGAAGGATTGGAGAAAAGGAGCTACGTGGCCGATGTTGATTCGAAGAAACACCTCATCTTACCTATCCCACCAATCACAGGCCCCCAAAGAAGCACAACTAGCACACGGATGCCACGTTGGCGATCCGTGTGCTAGATTGAATCACCTCATCCGTCCGATCAAAGAAAGAGAGAGAAAGAGAAGATCGAAGGCTGGAAATCAAAAGGAATATCCCTTGGAAGATGCGAATATCCTCTCATCAGCAGCCCTGGGAAGGCTATAAAAACCCCCATTTTCTACTTGTAAAATCATCCCATTTTTTTATTACTGTTATAATGTTAATTTAGGTGTAGAATTAATGTAATTTCTTTTACAGTATTGTAACTCATTTTCTGATATTAATAAAAGTGATTTTAATTTCAATCTGTTTTTTTCTTACTGTTAAATCTTACTGCATTTTATTCTGCTACTATTCTATCTTGATATTATATAAAAAGTTATTCTATCAAGTTTTTCAATAGCTTAATGGAATAATTAATGAGATTTGGGATAAACTCTAAACCTACTGTTTAGATTAAAATATTGTGGATCGTAAGATTTTAAGGATTGTTGGTGGTTCGTTTGGTGTTGTAATGGTGAATGGAGGTTCCAGTTTTGGTTCATAGGCAGCACAACGCTGACCTACTTCCCAATGGGCTCATCAAAAGGTGCTACTCCTTTTTAATTTCATGTTTTTCTTTTTATGCTATATGATTTTAATCTGCTTGAATTTTAGATGAGAATTTTAGATAATAACTTGTTAGCTGATATGCACGTTACTGTTTGATCATCTCATTGGAATGACTTAAATCTGCTTAGTGTATTTGATTTTACATGTTACTGCTTTCTTTTTGTTTATCTGCTGTCATTGTTAGAATTTGCTTATATCTAATTTGATTGAGGGTTTAGAACTGAACGTATTATAGCTGAATAATTTGAAGTTAGTTTACTTTTAATTTGTTTGGAAACTTTGTTAGGATTCAGTCAGAATGGGGTAATAGGATTGTAATAACTGCTTGTTTGTGATTTAATTTGACTGAGAATCTGGATAGTTTTTCTTTTCGAATAACATTGTCTTGCTGAGAATTTATCTGATTTTTTTGAGTAATTGGTTTTAGCTTATATATATATGTGTCATCTATTCGTTGGATATTTGAAGTTTTGTGTTACTGTTTAATGTTCAGTAATATTTGATTTTAGCTGAATATAGATTTTGTCAAACTCAGTTTGAATTTGGAATTGTTTTGCTGATTTATCTGCTTAATTGGAATTTTGATTTTGACTGTTGTATCTTGTTTCTTAATTATGCAATTTTTGTTCAAGTTAACAGCTTATCAGGTTCCATTAACCTGATAAGCTCAATAAGTTGTGTCATCACAGTTTTAAAGCAAATAAGTTGCTCAGAAAGTCTCTCCTGAGACTTTGTTTTAGTCATTTGTCAAAAAGAAATATTCCAAAAAAATTATGTCATGTGTGGGATTCGACCTCGAGACCCCCTGCTTGAATGTCCAACGTGATACCCAACTGAGCTGATAGCTCTTTTGGTTTTGTTTTCTTTCAGCTAATTAATATAGTGCGTTCTTCTTTGGCAGATTTATTTTAATTACGTTAAATTTTCTTTAAATTCGTTTTTCAAACATTTTTCTTAATTAAAGTTTTAAATTAAAATATGTTTTAGTTAAATAATAATAAAATAATATTAATAATAATAAAATAAATAAAATAAATAAAAAATGTCTTAATTAAATTAGTTTATTTTTAATTAAATAGATTTTTATAATTTTAGATTTATATAAAATTAGTTTTTAAATAAATTTGTTTTAGGTGAATTTTAAAAGTAAATTAGTTTAAAAGTCATTTTTATTAAATAGATTAATTCTTAGAGATTTTTAATTAGTCTAATTTTTAAATAGTGTTAACTTTTAAGTAGTTAATTGTTTGCTTAGTTTTTAAATAGGCGGGGTTTACGATTCATGCACTTTAGGATAATTTTAAATAGCTTAAAATTTGTAGATTTAATTTGTAGTTTAAAAATCGAAAACCAATTCAAATTGATTGTCCAAATCAAAACAAAACGTCTCAAATTCATAAGATCTTCGTGTACAACGAACTCGACTCACTCACGTGTTTAATTGAATTCATCATTGGTATTATTAGACTATTACTTTTCCTAAAGGTAATTTTCTAATTTATCCTATAACGTATATAAAATAAATCACATATACTTATCTCCACTACATCAAGGCTCTATCCTCGTTCCCACTCCACTCCTCGAGTACACTTTACTCGAGATTTCCACTATATCCACATGCTCCCTTCTTGGCGGAGAAAACCTTACAACGTCGCTTACATTATTTTCCGACACTAAGCTAAATGTCGAGACCTAATCTTAGCTAGGACCAATCTACACAACGTCGCCCACTTCACCATTTTACGACACAAGGCTAGATGTCGAGTTATAATCCAAAGCTAGAACCAATCTTCACAACGTTGCCTAATTCACCATTTTCTGACACAAGGCTAGATGTCGAGTTCTAATCCAAAGCTAGAACCAATCTTCACGACTCTTCACTTTGAAGCTAAGTGAGAACTTCACACAACACAACTACACTTCACTTTATAGTTTAGTGAGAACTCATAAGACACAACCACATCACTTTATAGTTTAGTGAGAACTAACACAACTTATACAACTCAACTAAACATATCCAAGTACACACATGTAGCTTGGATCTACACAACATAAATCCAAGCACACAAATATGCAAAGGATTTACACAATCTCTAATCCAAGTATTCACACATAGCTTGGATGAACACAACTAGTCCATGTATTCACAAATACATTGGATCTACACAAGACACAAATAAACAAATGATGAACATGACTAGATCTTTAGGAAAGGATGATCTTCATCAAGGCTTCATCCTTAACCGCATCACAAGTGTATGAGTGATCTTCTCTTTGGACAAGGTAAAGAATGAGATCAAGAGGATAATCATAAGTAAACATACTTAACACATTAAGTGATCATTTACAAATGACTAGGATTAGATAGGAGAAAGAAGGCTGAAAAAGATGTCCAAAAAGGGTTGATGAAAATGCAGATTTGATCCACTATTTATAGAAGACAAATGCCAACGGCTATCTGAGGGCTGTTCCTTAACTACCCTGGCGGTTCCTTATCGATAGGGAACCGCGTAGGCACTTAAGGAACCGCGGAGTGTAGACTCCGCTCCTTTTTGTCTTTTAGTGAATTTGAAATATTTGAGGCTGTTTAAACCTTCAAAGGATATAACTTCCCCAACTAATTTTGAAAAGAGTAAATTGCATAAATCGTCCTTAAAGTTTGGTTAAATTGTATGTTTCGTCCTAAACGTTACAAAAGTGCAAGGATCATTCATGTGGAGAAACTTTAATGCAAGTATCGTCCTTATGAGGAAAATTCTTGGGACGAAACTTGCAAAATTGCCAAAACTTTTAGGACGAAACATGCAACATGACTAAACATTAAGGATGAAAATTTGTGAAATAGTTTGATTTTAAGATAATATCAGCACCTTCAAAATATATAGGACGAAACATGCAAAATGATTAAACTTAAAGGACGATTTATGCAATTCTCCTCTATTTTGAAAAACATAGTGTCTCCTCTCCTCTCCTTGGTTAACTCCGCCCTTTTTCATTTCAGCGGAACTATCTAAAGCTTTGATTTCATTTCATCATCTCCATATATATATATATACACACATTCCATTCATTCATTTTTGTTCATCTGTTAAACCCATTATTTCAAAATGCAATCACTCTCACTCTCTTCTTCAGCATCATCATTATCTTCTTCACAATTTACAACAACTTCTACTACTGTTAGATCATCTAACAACGCGGGCCCCACGTCCATCACTCCTAATCAACTCCGCTTTTGTGGACTCAGAAGAGACGCATTATTATTATTATCTTCTTCTTCTTCTTCTTCTAGCAATGCATCGTCGTCTCGGTTATTTTTCAACAGAACGATTGCGGCTTCTTTAAATGGTAACGGTAACGGAGCTACCACGACTAAAGGTTACGATTACGATTTGGTCATAATTGGAGCTGGCGTTGGTGGTCATGGTGCTGCTCTTCATGCCGTTCAAAAGGTTGCTTTTCTAATAACTTAAGCTTACCTTTATTTATACATTCTTGGATCACCCACAAAGTTACGTTACGGTGTAGGGCCTAACTTTTACAAGAGTAAAATGGTACCTGTCTGTGGTATGCCTTTTTTGCAAATTTAGTAATCTGAAGGCGGTGTTTGTGTTTCTTATCATTTTCATACTTTGACTTAACCATTGCTAAAAGTTGATCCTTACTAAAAGGACTATTTTATCTTTTTCTTTGTCTTCTTCCCCAAAACACCACAAACATCACTTCTAGCCGCCCATCGTCTTCTTCACCACCATCGCCATGAAAAGACTTAAATGCCATTGTCTTCTTCACCGCCATCAATTAACCACCGCCACCACTTTTAACCGTCATCACCACCACCGCCACATTGAACCGACATCACCTCCGCCACCACTTCCAGCAGGATAACATCACCAATTCGTACATATGATTTCCCACCCAGATCAAAAGTAGTACCATAATCATAGTATTTTATAATCAAAATACAGTTTTTTCCTAACCCAAAAAGCTTAAAAATATATTTTCTGATTCAGAATCAGAATCAACATCAAGTATTAATCATCAGGCTTATCGCTTTGAATCATTCCTTATCTATATGGCTTATATATTCTGAATATATGTTGGATTCCTATTATTACACGTAGATGATATTTGAAGAATCATCGAATCTGTGTTTAAATAACTACCTACATATTTATATATGGATCGGATCAAATTTACATATAGGTTGTTTTGGGGAATAAGACAAAGAAAAAGACAAAATAGTCCCTTTAGTAACGGTCAACTTGTAACAATCGTTAAGTCAAATTATGAAAATGATAGTACAAAACACAAACACCAAGTAGGCCGCCTGCACTTTCGAAACAAAGGTTACTAAATCTGCAAAAATGGCATACCACAGGTATGATTTCTGCATTTTACTCCTTTTACAAACTACACTACAAATTGGTTCGGCAGGGAGCCAAATTACAAAAATAGCCAGATATGTTAAATTGTTAAGTAAGCTTGCACTGCATTTTTATTTGGCTAGGGGGCACATGTCCAACCTGCCCCCTCCTGTCTCCACCACTGCATTGGATAGAGATTCATTGCTGGAAATATAATAACTTTAGGTCAATTACTACCGTATGTAACCAGATACCTGATGTTGACCAGCCATCAGTTGTGCTGACTTGGCAGCTAATATCTCAATAGCGGCAGATTACAAGTTCATTACATACGAAAGAACGTTATTTAGTACTATACATGCGCCATGCCTGAATTTTTTAAATCTTTGAGGGCCCTGGACGAAATAACATAACGTGGCCTTTCGAGAAGGAATGATATATATAGTGTCACCGTTTATGAAATATAATGCAGTTAGTTATCTAAACGTTAAACATATTACCCATTTAAGATATTTTCTCATTTAAATACTTTTTTCTTCGTCAAAAATATGTCTACACATGCATATAATCGTTAATGGGACAAATTTTGGGGTTACACGTCCTCAAAGACACCGATGCAGTAGGAATTGATCAAAAGTTGAATGCATTTTCAAGAAATTTGTTCCAGAAAATAACTTGTTTACAGTGAAACAACATTCTACTTTTTTTGTTTTTTGTGGTAACCATGGATTCGGACCTTTTCGGTGATTGAACCCATTGCCGCAGTTAAGGTGTAGAACTGATCATCTGCATATGTATTCGATAAATTAGCCAAGTATGTCAACTGAAGTAGCAAGCTTTAGTTTATCCGACCACGATATCTGTTGAAACATCACATGTTATTTTAGAATGCATATGAGATAAAAAATATATATATTCTATCTAGCCTATAGTTATTGTTTCTGGTGTAATGTAGTTTATTTGTGGTCAGTTATTTTGAGAATAAGTTGTAATTTGCTCGTCATTCTACCCTGCATTTCATTTGTATTGAACGTGAAATTGAAATCTGCAGGGTCTAAAAACGGCTATCATCGAAGGTGATGTGGTGGGTGGAACATGTGTTAATCGTGGTTGTGTTCCTTCCAAGGCACTTCTTGCTGTCAGTGGTCGCATGAGGGAGCTTCAAAATGAACACCATATGAAGTCTTTTGGTTTACAGGTATATCTTTCACTTACTTTATAAAAGTTTTCTTGTTAGTAGCTTCTATACAAATTTCCGTCAGTACAGTCTACCATATATCTCTAGTGCTCAAAAAGAACTTCTCCACTTAATTCTTCTTTAATTTATTTGTTCTATTAAATCTGCTAGACCTTCTATCTATAGTTATGCAAAGTATGTCTAAGGATATATATATAGGTAATGCTAGTTTGAGCAAGGTCTTGTTGTGTGCACTCAACGTCTTTCTGTTAATAATAAATAATAGGAGATCATCATGTAAAAGAAACATGTAGCATATAAAAGTTAAGTAATTTACCTTAACAGAACACTCATTCTTAAGGGGTTGTTTAGCTCTTTTACACGTTTTAAAAATGGTGACATCAATATACGCGATAATCATGTAAAAGAACAGGAGAATAGCATATTGAAGTTTAGTATTTTATCTCAGAAGAAAGTCAAATATAGCTAGCCGGACTCATTCTTATTTCTTAAACCTCTGTTTAGTTTTTCCGTGCTTGGGGGGTATATTTGTCATTATCAATGCAGTAGTTCTTTGCTTGTGGTATATTCGAATCAAACACAAGACCCGTTTCACAAAATCCCTCCCTTTCCCGGCCCACAATGACTTCTTCCAACCATAAATGGTTCAAACAGATAGATTATTCTTTAAGCATTCAGCACCAGAATTAGTACATAAACCTTGGCATTTGAATAGAATGTACTGAAGTGTAATAATTTATTCTGGCAGGTTGCAGCTGCTGGTTATGACAGACAGGGGGTTGCTGATCACGCCGAAAATCTTGCCACCAAAATTCGAAATAATTTAACCAATTCTTTGAAATCTCTTGGTGTGGACATATTGACCGGAGTTGGCTCTGTTGTGGTATGTCCCTGTAATGGATGAGCGGTCCCGGAGACCTTGTTTGTATAATTATAAACACCTTGAGTTCAATCTGTTATGAATATATATGCAGGGCCCACAAAAGGTGAAATTTGGAAAGGCTGGGGACAGTGAGACAGTTATTACTGCAAAAGACATAATTATAGCTACCGGATCAATACCATTTGTCCCTAAGGGAGTTGAAGTTGATGGTAAGTGATTGTGTCTCAGTTGTCAGTTCATTTCCCCTAATCATAACCTTCTAGATAGCGGAAAATGTTTAAAACTTAAAATAATTATCGAGAAGTATTCAATGAATATTCTGATTCGAAAGCCTTCGAAGTCATCTCGGCTTTCAGTAATTGTCTTATATTGTAAGAAGTTGCTACAATTGTGAAAACCGAATGAGTAGCTCATTAACTAGTTGGGTCATGGCTACTGACTAGTAAATTTATCAATGTGGATTGCAAGTACAAACAAGTAATCTGTTGGTTTACTTGATACAATTTTGTTTCAGTTGAATATATATGTTGTTGATTTGTATGTACTTAGCCTTCCTATTTGCAAGACCATATGAATCTTATGCAGAACATAGCTGTTTAAATACCTTCAGAATTGGTTACTGATTAGCCACCTGCAGGTAAAACCGTAATTACCAGTGATCATGCTCTCAAATTGGAGACCGTACCAGAGTGGATAGTTATTGTTGGAAGTGGTTACATCGGTCTTGAATTCAGTGATGTTTATACAGCACTTGGAAGTGAGGTGAGTATTGCTGATCCTTTTTAGCCTATCTTATTGGATAAAGTTGTTTCAAGCTTTCTTCCCTTTTTTTCTCTTATATAGTTTGACCCCATACATGAAAACTGTTTATTACTCTCTCATAATCAGTTGAACTCAAGAAACAAGACTGATGTGGAAACAATATGTACATCTCTTTGTGTTGCGTTATTTGTATTTGTTGTTTAATTTGAATTTTCAGTAAATGTCTAAATGATGTAATCCAGGACTTCTGGTCGTCAAGGTTATGATTATAGGATGAGCATATAGACCCGAATCCCGGTACCAACCGAAACCGTACTGGTTCCGAAATGGTATCGAATCCTGGTACACGGTACAGGACCGGTACCATGATTCGAGTGAAAAAAAAAATCGGGACCTCTAATTCGGTACCGGTACCAATTGGGGATAGTACCCAAAATACCCGAATCCCTAATAATCATGTTTTTTCCCCCTAAAATACTTATCCAAACAATCAGTGAGCCCTTTACATGCAAAATAAAGTCCCTTTTTTTTGCTAAGAAAACCAAACGTCAAAAATTTTCAGGAAATAAAAACTATCACAGTAGCCATTTATACTTTTAGCTGCTATATGCAAACTCAAACTCTGTAGTAAACTTATTGGGACAACTAATTATCCATTTCGAGTGTTAGGCCCACAATGAACATATTTTCAGTTATTTACTACAAATACTAAACATGTATAAGATTTAAATTTCAACAGGAGCTAAGAATTATCTTTTGGTAGAATTTTATAAGTTTAGGAATGTTTGTAAGTTACGACTATCTTGGTGATATGTTATTTAATTGTTGGTTACGTTTTATAACATGATGTAGTTGGAAATAACTCGAAAAGGCACGCTTTGTCATGTTTTTTTTTGTTGTTGTCACATAAAATTACTAGCAAGTAATCTGAATTGTTTATGGTTTAAAAAAATCGGGAAGAACCGTACGGGTACCGATTTCCCGGTACCCGAGTACCGTTACTGGTTCCGGTACCCCTTTTTATGCTCGACAAATTCGGTACCACAAATTCACTACGGGTTCGGTATGGTACTGGGACCGTGCTCATCCCTAATTATAGGGTGCTTGTTATATGATCTTTTGAACAGACATATACATGTTATTTATACATCTAAACCTCTGTCAGTTATAAGATTTGCTGTGTTTCTAGAAATAAACTAATGCACAATATATGATAACTTTTCTCATTCTCTCACAGGTGACGTTTGTAGAAGCTTTAGATCAGTTGATGCCTGGTTTTGACCCCGAAATTGGAAAATTGGCTCAAAGAGTTCTGATAAATCCTCGAAAGATTGACTATCATACTGGTGTATTTGCAACCAAGGTTCTTACCTGATCCTTTTTCTATTCGGCTTGGCACGACATCAATGCATCAACGTTCAAATTTTGTTAAGATCTCCCTACTTAACTTTCTTATTGACAGATCACTCCAGCAAAGGACGGTAACCCTGTAAGAATTGAGCTTATTGATGCCAAGACAAAGGAACCAAAAGATACACTAGAGGTGGATATCACCATGCTCAACTTAAAGTTGTCACATTTTTATAAAATTGTATCTTAGTAGCTACTATCTATTTTATTGCATCTTAGCATTGTGCTTTGTTATTTGCTACAGGTAGACGCTGCTCTCATCGCAACAGGAAGAGCTCCATTTACACAGGGGCTTGGTTTGGAGAATGTATGTGAATCTAATAATACTCCTATATCTAAGTTCCTACGAGTAAAATAAAAGATTAAATAATGCTGTTCGGGATCTCTTATTACAGGTCAATGTAGGAACACAACGTGGTTTCATTCCTGTCGATGAACGCATGCGTGTTATTGACACAAAGGGAGAATTGGTACTTAACATTTCAATTTCTCCTCACGTATCTCATCATACTAGACATATGCGTTTCCTTGACTTGTGTTTTGTTGATCAGGTCCCTCACTTGTATTGTATCGGTGATGCTAATGGAAAAATGATGCTTGCTCATGCAGCAAGTGCCCAGGGAATCTCAGGTGACCATTTTGTTTACTTTTCATTGGTCACTTTGTACCGTTGTAGTCTCACCTGTCTGAATTGGATATTGTTTTTGTAACATAGTTGTCGAGCAAGTTTCTGGTAAAGACCATGTTCTAAATCATCTGAGCATCCCAGCTGCTTGTTTTACACATCCTGAAATCAGTATGGTTGGATTAACAGAGGTATGTTCTTTCTGGGATTGAGTATTGTTATTTTGTTGCAAATCTATATCTTTAATGGGAAATATTTATCCTTAAAGGCAGATAATGATCATAGATTGCGTTTCAACAGAGCACTCTCTTGTTCCTGGGCATATAATTTTCCAACCTTAAAAAATGTTTAATGCTTTGGTGTTTGATTAATGAAAAAGCATCTACTTGTGATTTTCAGCCTCAAGCAAGAGAAAAGGCTGAGAAGGAAGGATTTGAAATTGGTATTGCCAAGACTAGCTTCAAGGCCAACACCAAAGCCCTTGCCGAAAATGAAGGAGACGGGATTGCTAAGGTAACCATGCATCTTTTAAACAAATTTTAGAAATGTTTTTCCAAGTTTCGTTTCCCTTATGGTAAGTTCACTCATTTGTGACCGGAAAGGCAATTTCCCCCAATGTGTTTGCTACAAAATGTGTGCCCTTTTGTTAATGATTACACATTGCTCAAGCTGTTTGCTTTTGCCTGCAGATGATCTATAGGCCTGATAATGGAGAGATCCTTGGGGTTCATATATTTGGCATGCACGCTGCAGACCTCATTCATGAAGCATCAAATGCTATTGCGTTAGGAACACGTATACAGGTTTGCATTTATCTACATTGGTGTTCCATTCGATCTTACTACTTCCAACCTTTTGCTTGAAAATCGGTTGATTTAGGTATCTACAGCTCAGAAACTTCTAAATCACTTTATTCATATTGTTATTTTAAAGTGAAGTTTTTGCGATTCGATTCAGTATATTTATTACAACAACAACAAACCAACTGTGATGCAGCAACAATTTTTATGTTGTCTATCAGTTTTGGAAGTCTAGTAGTCTTGTCATAAGTGCTAGTAGTCTAAAGGTTTGTCTAAAATAAATAAGGGTCTGATAGGTTACTTTTGGGTCTATATAATGACCTGATCCTAGAAGTAGTGGCAGACAACCAAAATATTATGTTTATGTAATAAGCTTTTGAGCTTGATTATCCATATAATAGGAATCGTCTTTCTACTCCGGTCACTGTTCTTCTCTAGTCGCAGTTTACTGCATCAGTTGGCATCAGAGCAGGTTGTGGTTGGTGCTTTTGCTTCATCATGCCTCCTAAACATAGGCATCCAAGAGCACATACCAACGTACATGTCGATCCAAGAGAAGAGGTGAATGAACTAAGGAGACAAGTAGAGATTCTGACCCAGTGTTTGGCCCAACTCGAACCTTCTCAGGATGAAGAAGAATTCGAGTCAGACGATGCCTTCCAAAACCCATTTCATAGGCATGCTCGTCAACGTGAACCACCTATGCGTAATGACCGTAGGTGGGAGGCTAGCATCAAGGTCGAAATTCCAGAATTTTCTGGAACCTTGAAGGCCGAGGAGTTCGTTGATTGGTTAAACACCGTTGAGCGGGTGTTTGAATTTAAGGATGCACCTGAAAATAGGAAGGTAAAATGGGTAGCCATAAAGTTGAAGGGCCGAGCATCTGCTTGGTGGGAACAACTCCAGTTGATGCGAGAAAGAAGAGGAAAACAGAAAATAGTAAATTGGAACAAGATGAAAAAGAAGCTCCAAGAGAATTTCCTTCCGTTCAATTATACGCAAACAATGTTCCAGCGTTTGCAAAATCTTAGACAAGGAAACAGGTCCGTGGAGGAGTATACCGAAGAATTCTATGAGTTGGTAGCACGTAACGACTTATCTGATAGTGAACAACAACTTGTTTCAAGGTACCTGGGTGGTTTGCGGCAAAATATTCAAGACGTGTTATGTCTCTACACCTTCTGGACAGTTTCTGAGGTATTCCAAAGGGCGTTAGCAGTAGAGAAACAACAAACAAGATCCGGAAATCGTGATGGGGGATCACAAAATAAATTTGTTGGAGCGAAGCAAGCTGACCATGGTGCTAAAAGTCAAGAACCTGATGTTGGTGTATCCAAGAGACCGGTGCGTGGAAGTGGAGTTGGAAACACTACTAGCTCATCAAGTAGAACCTTTAAATGCTTTAAGTGCGGAGAACCAGGCCATAAGTCTTCAGATTGTAGGAAAGAAAGAGGTAAGCAACTAATGATGGAAAATGAGAAGCTTGAAAGCTATGATTATGAAGAGGAGGTAGAGTATACCGTTAAACCAAGTTATGATGAGGACGAAGAAAACAACGAAGACAGTTTTGTTTATGGTGATATTGGTCAAATGTTAGTTATTAGAAAGACCCTTTTGCTGCCCAAAGAGGAGGAGTCTAGTGATTGGCTTCGAAACAACATCTTCTACACGACTTGTACTATTAAAGATAAGGTTTGCAAACTCATCATTGATAGTGGAAGTTGTGAGAATGTCATTTCACAAGCCGCTGAAGCTGAATTTAAAGCAAGAGAAACACCCGAAACCGTACAAGCTGAGTTGGTTTAAGAAAGGAAACGAGGTGAATGTCGATACTCGGTGTTTGGTTTCTTTCTCAATTGGTTGTAAGTACTTTGATAATGTATGGTGTGATGTAGTTTTGATGGATGCTTGTCACATCCTTCTAGGAAGGCCTTGGCAGTTTGATCGTTGCACAACTCACGATGGAAGATCGAATACATACAGCTTCAACAAAGACAATGTTAAAGTGACGTTGGTTCCATCAAAAGCAATGGGTCTTTCCAAACCGATTAAGAAAGGCAATGAGAATCTTCTCTCAATCTCTAATTTCATGGAGGAAGCAGATGAGTCCGGGATCATGTATGCTCTAGTTGTTCGTGACAACGAACCTCTTGCTTCAGCCCCTCATTTTGTGCAACCACTAATGGAAAAGTACGCTGATGTGATGCCAAATGAACTTCCTTCGGGGCTGCCACCTATGAGGGATATTCAACATCACATAGATCTCATTCCAGGCTCAAGTTTACCTAATAAAGCAGCCTATCGCATGAGCCCAAAAGAGCACGAGGAATTACAACGCCAAGTAGAAGAAGCTATGTCAAAAGGACTCATTAGAATAAGTATGAGTCCTTGTGCCGTGCCTGCACTTTTGACTCCCAAGCAAGATGGTACGTGGCGTATGTGCGTGGATAGTCGGTCAATAAATAAAATCACTGTCAAGTATCGTTATCCCATTCCCCGCTTAGATGATATGTTGGATCAGCTTGCTGGTTCAAGGGTATATTCAAAGATCGATTTACGGAGTGGGTACCACCAAATTCGTATACGACCCGGGGATGAATGGAAAACAGCATTTAAAACTCGAGAGGGTCTGTATGAATGGCTTGTGATGCCATTTGGGTTGTCAAACGCTCCAAGTACGTTCATGCGAGTCATGAACCACGTCCTTAAGCCATTTCTTCAAAAGTGTGTCGTCGTCTACTTCGATGATATCTTGGTATACTCACACTCCTTAGAAGAGCATTATGAACACTTGGAAGAGGTACTTAAAACTTTGAGAAAAGAGAAATTGTATGTAAATCTAAAGAAATGCAGTTTTGCAACTGCATCCGTGTTGTTTCTCGGGTTCGGGTTTGTTATTTCAGCTGAAGGAGTAACGGTTGATCAATCCAAGGTTCAGGCTATTGTTGAATGGCGTACCCCTCGTTCAATTCATGATGTTCGAAGTTTCCATGGACTAGCCTCATTTTATCGGCGCTTCATTCAGAACTTTAGTAGCTTAATGGCACCCATTACCGAATGTATGAAGGCTGGTATGAAGTTTGTGTGGTCTCCTGAAGCAAGTGAAAGTTTCGAACTTATCAAGAAGAAAATGTGTGAAGCTCCGGTTCTCGTGTTACCAGATTTTGGAAAGGTTTTTGAAGTGGACTGTGACGCATCTAAGGTTGGAATAGGTGCTGTCCTAAGTCAAGAAGGACATCCGGTTGCCTTCTTTAGTGAAAAACTAAGTCAATCAAGGCTGAATTATACCACGTATGATGTCGAGTTTTATGCTATAATTCGAGCCTTGCGCCATTGGCAACATTATTTGGTGCACAGAGAGTTCATCCTAAATTCGGACCACGAAGCGCTAAAGTACATTAATAACCAACAAAAGTTGAGTCCTAGACATGCCAAGTGGGTAAGCTTCTTGCAAAACTTCAACTTTACATTAAAATACAAGGCTGGAACTCTAAACAAAGTTGCTGATGCTTTGAGTCAGAAAGCTTCCTACCTCTCAATATTGAGGGCAGAGGTGCAAGGGTTTGACACCTTCAAGGAAATGTATTTGGAGGATCGTTATTTCGGGCCTGTTATGCAAGAGGTATTGAAGGGACAACGTTATGACTATCAAATTCTAGATGGCTTTTTGTTTAAAGGTCTGCGGTTGTGCATTCCAGATTGCTCCTTAAAGGAAAAGATAGTTGCTGAACTACACGCTTTGGGACATTTTGGTCGTGACAAAAGTGTCGAGTTGGTGGAAAGAAAGTATTTTTGGCCAAAGTTGAGGCGTGACGTTACCAAACATGTAGAAAGGTGTCAGGTATGCCAACGATCAAAGGGAGTTTCCACTAATGCGGGGCTTTACACTCCTCTGCCTGTCCTATCTTCCCCTTGGAGCGATGTGAGTATGGATTTCGTTTTAGGCCTTCCATGTACTCAAAGGAGAAAGGATTCCATTATGGTGGTAGTGGATAGGTTCTCCAAGATGGCCCATTTTATACCATGTCGAAAGACCATGGATGCTTCAAACATAGCAGATTTGTACTTCAAAGAGGTTTTTCGTTTGCATGGACTCCCGCACACTATAACTTCGGATCGTGATCCCAAGTTTATGGGGCATTTTTGGAGGACTTTATGGAAAAAGATGGGTACTCAGTTGTGTTTCAGTACCTCGTATCATCCCGAGACAGACGGACAAACGGAAGTCGTGAACAGGAGTCTAGGAAACTTATTACGTTGTTTGGCAGGTGACAAACCAAATCAGTGGGATTTGGTACTTCCACATGCTGAGTTTGCTTACAACAATTCAAAGAATCGAACAACTCAACGATGTCCATTTGAAGTTGTCTATGGACTTAGTCCTAATAGCATCACTCAACTGACCCCAATTCCAATTACAAAGAACGTCAGTGTGAAGGCTAGCGAGTTTGCTGAACAAATCAGAAATGTTCATGAGCAAGTTAAATTGCAAATTGAAGCCAGCAATGCCAAATATAAAGCTGCTGCAGATGTACATCGTCGAAAGGTTGATTTTAAGGAAGGAGATCAAGTGTGGGCTATTTTGACTAAGGATAGGCTGCCCGCGGGAGTAAACGTCAAGTTTCATGATCGAAAGGTTGGTCCTTGTCAGATTGTGAAGAAAATTAATGATAATGCCTACAAGTTGCGGCTACCAAGTCATCTCAGTACCTCAGACGTATTCAATGTTAAGCACCTTGTTCCGTTTAAAGGGGATCTTAAGAGCAACTACAACTCGAGGGCGAGTTCTTCTTCAACCGGGGGTGACTGATGCAGCAACAATTTTTATGTTGTCTATCAGTTTTGAAAGTCTAGTAGTCTTGTCATAAGTGCTAGTAGTCTAAAGGTTTGTCTAAAATAAATAAGGGTCTGATAGGTTACTTTTGGGTCTATATAATGACCTGATCCTAGAAGTAGTGGCAGACAACCAAAATATTATGTTTATGTAATAAGCTTTTGAGCTTGATTATCCATATAATAGGAATCGTCTTTCTACTCCGGTCACTGTTCTTCTCTAGTCGCAGTTTACTGCATCAAACTGGCTTAGCTCAGTTGGCCACCAAAGTTCCACTAAGTGGTTTCTTTGGGGGAGGTTTCTTGGAGGTCTTGGATTCAAGACCTGCCAAGGGCCTTTCAGGCGAAGCGGATAAGGAGTCTAACATAACTAGGCGAGGGTTCGAAGAAGACATTCTACCGCTTGGATGTCATTGCACGACTCGACCCACTAACCACTAACATTTGCCGTTCTAAAAAAAAATAAAAAACAACAACAACAACAACATACCCAATCACATCGGAGCAGAGTACGGGGGAGGTAGAATGTAGACAGATTGTACCCCTACTCTCGGGTAAACCTGAAAGTAAAGAGACTCCTTCCAGGAAGACCTCCGGCAAATATTGATGCACAACTATTTATATAAAAAGAAAAAAAGAGTTGATACGTCAATGTGGCCTCCACTTTTTAAAGAGCTACTCATTTTGACACGTTATTCAACCCACTGAATATGCCCTGTAATTTAGCCATGCTAATATTTGACATATGACTAATCTTTTATTACCACCTACAAGCTCTTAATCACTAATATGCTAGCAAGTAGCAAGTAACGACCCCGGAATCGTAAGCTTTCATTCAACAAACAATGCAAAGTTTAATCTTCAATGTTTAACCGGGACGAAGAGACCTTGTTATCCTGTTTATTATTTACTACGACTTGTGAATACTTATTTAGCCATTTTCTTTTGGCGAATTACTTGAACGACCAATAGCTTTTGCAATCCGGTCCCTTTTCTATACTATCGTGTGCTAAACATTTTCCTCCATTCCAGAAAGAAAAATAGTGATAAGAATCCGGTTTATTGATGGAAATTCGAAATGGTTCCATCATTTGGAAAGATTGAGATAAATCACGATCACTGATTTATTGCAATCCCTGATCTTCAGCACCGATTTTAGCATATTATGATTTTCTAGTATTTTCTATCTCTATCTATAAATTGTAAGTGTACGGCTAAGAATAAGGCATGTCATAAATTATAGTCTTTGATGTATTAGGAGTCTGGTCCTCTCTACGGACTAGTTGATTTCGTTGAAGTTTCGGTGTCCAGTTTCTGCACCGTTCTTTGATAAACCGGATTCTTATCAATGCTTCACCCCTGAAAACTTGCCTTGTCCTCAAGGCAAAATTGTGGATATTGACCGGTCGCTCTTTGGGTCGAAGCCCCCACTCGATAGGCCACCACTTCGAGCTCGTTGGTCACGGTTGGCACCCTTTTTTTTTTCTTCTTCGGATCCAAGCCACCACTCCATAGACCACCACTTCGAACTCGTTGGTCACGGCTATGTTGGTCACGGTTGGCACCCTTTTTTTTTTCTTCTTCGGATCCAAGCCACCACTCCATAGGCCACCACTCTGAGTGTTGGAACCTCGAAAGGTTGGGGGACCAGCAAGTAAGTATGATCCTCCCAAGTCGCTATTCCGGGTTTGCACCATTTCGAATTTCCCGGCAATGGAACCAAATGATAGAACCAGGCTAAGGGTTATATGAAAATAGGACGATAGGAATGATTTTATTGAAGAAACAATGCAGAATCCGAACAAAGAACTTCAATAGAATCTGATAGAGAACGATATGTGTGATTTATCAAAGAACGGTGCAGAATCTGGACACCGAAACTTCAACGAAATCAACTAGTCCGTAGAGAGGACCAAACTCCTAATACATCAAAGACTATAATTTATGCCATGCCTTATTCTTAGCCGTACACTTGCAATCTATAGATAGAGATAGAAGATACTAGAAAATCATAATATGCTAAAATCGGTGTTGAAGATCAGGGATTGCAATAAATCAGTGATCCTGATTTATCTCAATCTTTCCATTAATAACCAGATTCTTATCATATAGCACGCGGCTTGAAAAAGTCTTATTCACAACTTTTATGCTCCTCAGTGACCTTTATGTTTCCACAATAGCATAGATAGTTACTTTTCTAATTTATACCATCATTCACAAATTTGCCAAAGACTTAAAATTCAGATACTAATCTCTTATAGTCCTACTCCCCTAGCATAGAGAAAGTAATTTGGAAATTTTATGCCGTGGTACTATTAATTGCTAACATTCAAATCCATGCAGGATATCAAATATGTTGTTCATGCTCATCCAACGTTGTCTGAAGTGATACATGAACTATTTAAATCAGCCAAGGTAATCTCTTCGTCTTTTAAATAGAGTATCTATATTTATGGGTCGAAAATATCTTAAATGAAACTTGAGAGACACCAGGGCAACCTGGTTCTATAGACCATATTAAGAATTATACAGGCGACATTTCTTTATCCATATACCTAGAAGTGGGATCATTAAGGTTATGCTTAGCCTTTAGTGGTCACATGGGTGAACCTTAAATGTTGAACCACTCAAATGTGTTGAAATTGACCCGGAGTATTTCTATAAAAAGCATAAAATTTACAATCTCATGAATCATGTTATCCAGCCAATTGGATTAGTATATCTAAAATATACTTCCCGTAATCATATTTGATACATTAATAAAATTTAGTTACTAAAATCAAAAGGTCCAAATATTGTTTGTGGTCAACCCAATATAACCCGTTCTCTTCAGTCCCTTTTTTAGGTCGACAAACCTTACCTTTTCATGTACTAATTGCAGGTAAGGGGGAAAACCTCCTTAGTTCCTCAACTGAAATTCTCTCTCGTTTTACAATGGTATATACAATAAGACCACATGCTCCAACCAAATAGTTTTCTCTAACACGGACCTTTATCAAAACGCAGGTTTTGGCGATATAATTATGGGCTCGCAACATTAAGAAACAATTGAGATTCTTTTGTTCTATGTTTGCAGGTTAAAAGCGACGTTTCTAGTGCAGTTGCTGAACCAGTTGCTGTCTAAGCTCACAAATAGATTTGATCAAGAAGCAGTGGATAGCTCCCGATGAAATAAGTGTGACGCCTAGAGGCATTTTTCTCGAGCAGAGGCCAAGTATCAAGAGAGTAATTTTTGATTTTTTTGTCTGGGAATGTCAAAATGCTGAACTATGTTATATAGACAACATGTAATTTTGGACTAATAATTGAGTAAAGGTAATGGGAAACTACAATACAAGGCTTTATTGCTGATTTATAAAAGTCAAACTACAATTACCAAAATGGGGGTGTTACCTTTTAGTACTCAGTAACATTGTCAAGCAAAGGATCATCATGAGTAGGCTCATAGCCAATGTTATATTTGGCTGCATAGGAATATGGGAAGGCTTACTAGCCAATTAGCCAAACTCATCTATAGCATCAAGAAAATACTTACTTTGGTTAAACTTTCCTACATCCTTAATCATGAATTTAGATTTTACAAAACTGCTTAAACCTGTCAATCTCAAGCAAACTGTTACCAGTAATAATGATATCATCAATGTAAACAAGTAAAACAATAAATTATAAATGTATTATTACATTACATGACTTTTTTTTTTAACGGCGAGTTAGTAGTTGGTGATTTGAGCTTACAATTCTATTTAATTCGAGTCTCTGAAGGTTTTTACTGAGACTCAAACTTGAGACCTCTCTAAGAATACCTATTCAAGGTTATCCTTAGTGGCCCCAACTGAGCTAGGTCAGTTGGTTTTACATTACATGACTTAATAAACAAACTATAATCACTCTTAGTTTGCTTAATCCCATTCTCAATGAGGACATAAGTAAGCTTGGCATTCCTCTGCATTAGTGCTTGTTTTTAACTTTTAAGCTATACAGGCTTATTAAGTTCACATACTTTCTTTTCATTACTTAGGAAATATCCCGGAGGCAATTTTATTAAACTGTTTCATGTAAATCTCCATATAGAGATGCATTGTTAACATGAGACTAAGACCAACGAGATTGCACAACAAGGGTAATGAAACACCTGATATCAGTGTTGCAAAAAAAAGTTTAAAAGGAGATTAATCGTCGATTAATCACTACAAGGCTTTGTATCTTGTCGATTAATGAAAAGACGATTAATGATGGTCAACTGTGATCAAAGGAGGTCAAACTTGTCGAAAACCTGCAATTTTTGCCGAAAACCCACTATAAACATGTGTTTATCACTTATATTAACTATTTATATGTACGATAAGTTTTATTTTAAGAAGAATATTGCCAAAAATAACTAAAACTCATTAGAAATACCCAAAACTTGCCGGAAGTGCCAAAAATTTGCTAAAAATTCCAATCCGATTAATCGTCGATTAATCCCACCTAAAACGATTACAAGATACAAGGTGGTCGACTGGGCGGCTAGCGATTCACGATTTTTGCAACATCACCTAATATATATAATATTTTTTGAACGGCTACCGATTAACATATTTAACCCGTGTAATGTACAATTTTTTAAATAAAACGAATCAAATTAGCTAATACAAAATTCATTTAACTTATTCAACTAACGAAGAAACTTACAAAAAACCTAAAGAATTGTGACCCCTGAAATTTTTTTTTACCCTCATCCATTTTGATATACAGTTATAATCATTTTAAATACAATAAATTTAGCATTTGTTAAAATTGACATTATTTATCAGATATTTAAATGAGTCGTGTTAGTTTCAAGTTTTCTAAACCGACCTTAATTATCACCCTATCATAAACCTTAAAAAATAGAACTAGTATTAAATAATACTTTTTAAAATTGTTAGCACAATCGATGTTTAGAACCTATCCTAATAAGATAATTAGTTTTAAATATATTCTAGTTGATATCTTTCACTAGATTTGGAATCATAGACTGATTTTTCTCTAACTTTATTTACAGAACTCATCTTAGTGACAGAATTTACAAAACTTTTATTTTTGAAGGCAAACATGTATGTGTGAAAGAGTACATGTATATTTTTGAAAGCATACATGTATATTTTTGGATCGGTGCACATACATGCATCCGCGCTTTCCAAAATGTATGTTTTTGAATGCGTCCACATACATGCATGCACGCTCTCAAACATGTATGTTTTTTGATATCTTTTTTTAAATTGTATTTAATTTTGACTAATAGAACTTCAAATATACTTTGCGAATACAAATATTCTCTAAAAACATACATGTACTCCTTTAGACATACATGTTTGCCTTCAAAAACAATAGTTCTGCAAGTTCTGTCACTAAAATGGGTTTTGTAAATAAAGTTACACTATATATATATATATATATATATATATATATATATATATATATATATATATATATATATATATATATATATATATATATATATATATATATATATATATATATATATATATATATATATATATATATAGAGGAGCGTTATTGTGGTGACCGATCTTAAAATAAAAACAATAAGAACCGTTTTTGACCATTAGATCAATCATCATGAATGAGATTTAACTTTAGTTATTTAATTAATTATTAATGGCATTTTTGTAATAATATTATAACAATGGTGGCAATTTGCACAATAATTGTTGGTATAGGCTTTTTTGTAACGTATAGAAGTTGCTATTCCAATTACCTTATTAGTAGACTTTATTCGGCAGTGGTTAACGTCTAAATATTTTTCAACTTGGAGATGGTGACACATTTTTTTCTATCATGTTTTTTTTGGCACACTACATTCTTGTCACATATTTAGTATTAAGTCTTTTTTCGTAGTCATATTATATGATACATATGACAAACAAATATAATGAGTTAACAACAATATATTTGTATTTACGCATATAATAAGTTAACAATAGTTATCACCAATTGCTACTAGTTGACGAAGACGTATACTCCTTTTTGTGACACGTATTTGAAAAATAGATAAGCGATATTTAATCAAAAAGAAACGTAAGCAACTAAAAAAGATTAGATTTGTTATAAAAATAATCACTTAAAAAATTCAACTGATACGTTTTTGAAAAATTAAACAACGTACTAAAAAAAGACTCAAGTGATACATATAAAAAATACACAACGAATTAAAAAAGACACAAGTGATACGTAACTGAAAATACATAACTTACTAAAAAAACCTAAGTGACACAACCAACAAAAATGACGTAAGTGATACATATCCGAAAAATACACAACCAACTAAAAAAATACCCAAATTGATACGTATACAAAAAAAATACACAACCAACTAAAAAACTCAAGTGACACATATCGAGAAAAAAATAACCAACTATAAAAACCCAAGTGATACGTATCCTGGAAAAAAATACACAATCAACTAAAAAAGACGCGTGATACATATCTAAAAAATACACAGCAAACTAAAAAATTTCAAGTGATAGCTATCTAGAAAAATACATAACCAACTAAGACATACCCAAATAAAATGTATCAAAAAAAATATAACCATCTATAAAAGAACCAAGTAATACGTATCCTGAAAAAAATACACAGTCAACTAAAAAAAACCCGTGATACTTATCTAAAAATTACACAATAAACTAAAATTAATTCAAGTGTATTTGAAAAATACACGACTAACTAACTAAAAAACATAAATATAATGTAAGTGAGAAAAATATAGCGAACTAAAAAACTATGAATAATGCATATCCTAAAAGAATACGCAACAAAAGAAAACAAATATGCTTCTTCATCGACAAGAATTATGAGCATATACGTATGGAAACTTTAGCAAAATTATCCACAACATTAATTTTATTTGTTAACTTTAGAAAAATTAACGTAAAATATTGTAAGTCTAATTACTCGTATTGATTTCACACAGTCGAATCATATTGATTGTATTTGATAGCAAATTAATTATCTTTTTCTTAGAAGGTGGTTAAAATACCCAAGATACCCTTATGTGTTTATAATCATATTAATTATCTTTTAACTCTTATTTATTTGCATATTAATAAGAAATACCACATGTCATATTTCTATTGGTTCGTATTGTTTTTATTTTAAGAATGGTACTTACATGAACGCAAATCTATATATATATATATATATATATATATATATATATATATATATATATATATATATATATATATATATATATATATATATATATATATATATATATATATATATATATATATATATATATATATATATATATATATATATATATATATATATATATATATATATATATATATATATATATATATATATATATATATATATATATATATATATATATATATATATATATATATATATATATAGATATATAGATATATATGTGGGAGAGATCAAATAAAAAGACTTTTTTTGGTGAGAAGGATTTTAAAATCAATGGATGAGATTAAACCATAATCCTAACTAACTAACTAACTAAACATCTAAACATGATTTTTAAAAAGTTTTTCAAAAATTCTGAAAAAATTCTAGTAGATCGGGTATATTGGTGCCAAAAACTTTTGTAAATTTTTTTTTAATTTGAAGTTTTTTACGTTTTTTTAATGCACAAAAACGAAATTTTGATGCAAAAAAACGTTGTTTTTTTACGTTTCTTACGTTTTTTGTGCATCAAGAGCTCATTTTTATGCCTAACTTCTTTTGACTTTTTGCTTTAAAATTTGATTCTGTATCAAACTATAACAAATTAAAAATTTTGTGCATGAAAAAAATTTGTACAACAAATTTCATCTTTTTGTGCGTCGAATTTCATTTTTTGTGCATTAAAAAAACATGAAAAACTCAAAATTTAAAAAACTTTCTTCACAATTTTTTTATGCACCAACATATCCGACATTGTGGAATTTTTTCATAATTTTTTGAAAACTTTTTTAAAATCATGTTTAGATAGTTAGTTAGTTAGTTAGAAGTATGGTTTGATCTTATCCATTGATTTTAAATTAGTGGCTGAAAATCCTTCTTATCATTCTCACCATAAAAAGTTTTTTTATTTTAACTCTCTCATATATATATATATATATATATATATATATATATATATATATATATATATATATATATATATATATATATATATATATATATATATATATATATATATATATATATATATATATATATATATATATATATATATATATATATATATATATATATACTACTATATAAAGCATTTGGGACCTTCTTAAAATAGTAAGGTTGAAAATTCAGCTTTTTTTCCTACTAAATAAGGCAAGTTGTTGATATTTTCATCAATATTATATACTACGGAGTATAACTTTTTCTAACAACCTTTTGTAACAAACTTTTGTAACAAACTACTTAAATAACATTTTTTCTTTTAAATTGAAAAATCTTTTTATTAATTTGTTATTTTTATAATCTAATTTTACCATATTTTCTAAAATTTTATGCTCTTTAATTCAATATCCATTTTGCTATATTTTTATTAACTGTTAATTTTTTTAAAATTTAGAGGTTTTTTTTTTATTTTTTAACAATTTTAACAAGACAAACTTAATGGATAAGAGATTAATATTTGTTAGCCTGAAAAATGATTATGAGTACTCGCCGCCGTATTGCGCGGGTCCATGCTAGTATATATATATATATATATATATATATATATATATATATATATATATATATATATATATATATATATATATATATATATATTTATATATATATATATATATATATATATATATATATATATATATATATATATATATATATATATATATATATATATATATATATATATATATATATATATATATATATATATATATATATATATATATATATATATATATATATATATATATATATATATATATATATATTTATATATATATATATATATATATATATATATATATACTAGTTGCAAAGCCCGTCCGATGGACGGGCATGACTTGTGATTTATGTTTACATTTTTTGTATAAATATCCGATGAGTAGGTGAGCCTTATGAATATCGAATAGAAAAATTAAGCATGATTAATCAATTGTAAACATCGTAACATATTTATCGAAGCATTAAGAACGAAAAGATTCAATAAAAGAAACTATTAGTTAATTCATTATCCGCTATAAGAAAGTATATGTTATCGGTCCAAATGCAAAATAAAGTTTTTATGTACAAAACATTTGTCTTTAAATTTATGTATCTATCTTTCTTATCACAACAAAGAATCTTCAATCTTTTTTTCCTCTTGATTCTTAAAACGCTGACATATAATTAGTCATGCAAATAAACGGCCTATGAAGAAATAGCCCAACTTGCGACAATGTTTATTCTTGGTTTTAATCAATGGCCGTAACAAAGCAAACTAAAACAAAAAATTTATTTGGTTTACTTTAACGACATTTTTTATTTTTAGGAAGGCTAAGGACTATGGTATATTTTGTTTCTGTTTTTATTACAACAGTTGATTGTGAGACAATGTACACATAGTTGATTATGAAAGTATAAAATGAAGCTAAAAGTGTAACGGGTCAAGTCGATCAAACAGTTGATTGTGAGACAATGTACATCTAAACTAATAGAACTCCTTACATCATTTCAATAAACACATCATATATAAAAAATACTATCACACCAAGTCATATAATGCACATGTAGTATTATGATAGTCAAACACTAACCAAATGTAAAATTCATACGAGCATCACCATTAATGACATCATCGAAACGTATAAAGCCATATTGTCCCCTCGTCCAATGTAAAATTCATATGAGCATCTCCATCAATGATATCATTGAAACGTATAAAGCCATATACTCCCCCCGTTTCATAATAATAGTCCAACGACAAAAAACACGCAGTTTAATAAAAACATCACTTTTTTAACTTTTTTTCTCTTACTTTTTACACAATAACAATTTTACCCTTAATCAATTAATTTACAACTTCTTTATTGTGTGTAATAGTAACCTCAAATAAAGATTATATGTAAACTTAATTTACATTTCTTATTTATTTTGGACTGGATTATTAATTTAAGACGTCCAAAAATAGTAAACTGGACTATTAATATGAAACGGAGGGAGTACATAAACAAAACCTTTTAGCCGTGGACATATTTTAACTGTTGTAATAAGGTAGAAATTAACTTTGTACATAGGCAAAACCTTTTAGCCGTGGACATATTTTAACTGTTGTACTAAAGATGCTTTCAACTACAACATTTCGCAATAATTTTTATTAACATCCAACTTACCCAATATGACAATACTAACTCCCACCAACATCTCAAAATTAGGCATATTGAGCTTCGTTACAAAAATTTTAATTCTTTCACCTTGATTATTTAGAATAAAAAGTTAATCATGTGACCATGCTCCCGTAGCAACTTAATAAAATGTGAACAAAATCCCAATATGTTGCTACTTTTTAAATAGTTTTGATTATAAAATGTTACTAATTTAACGCTACACTCATTTGTTTAGGAAATGTATTGATGTTATTATTGCGTCAAACAAAACCATTGCACTTAAGGCTGAGCAAATTACCCCAAAACCGAATCAAACCAAGCAAATTCGGTTAAGTTTTCAATTTTGTATATATAGGTCGGTTCGGTTTGGTTCGCTTTTTGTTTCGGCTCGGCTCGACTCAAAACCAACACTAAATGGTTCGAATCATCTAAACCGAACCAAACTAAATCGGTTTGATTCGGTTTTTATATATATAAATCGGTTCGGTTTTCGATTTAGTTTTTCTAAAATTTTGGTTTTGGTCCGGTTTAATTCTGTTTCCACCCGATGCTCAGCCTTTAATTGCACTGATGTTTTTGATGTGCTGCTATTTTCTATATTATGTAAAAGTTTTACACGCAAGTCTTGAGGTATTAAATGGAGACCAAAGCATATCGAACTTTTAGCACATGAAGACAAAATATTAATCCCAACAATTATTAGCCAAACGTGGGTTCATATGTATCATCAAAATCAAATCGGGCCAGTGAAGGATCTAGACTCACTGCTGCTTCAGTAGGATGTATGTCCAAGTCTATTACTTTACCTAATGATCTTGACTCATTAGTTTTGGCATCAATTTTAGGACCCAGTTTGAGTTGATTTTGTCGGCAATTTTGGATTTACGTTCTGATTAGCTTTGTTGCTTTCTCAATATAGGGGCTTTGAATCGGCGTTTGCGCGACATGCGACATTACAGGTGCCATTTGGTTTGTGTTTTCCTTTTTTACTTGGAGGTTGATCGCTAACTATGCAAGATCAACCGAGACGATGTCATGGGTGTTTGGTGGTGGTGGAAATTAATGAGTCCTTTTGATTGAGACCACTTGCTCTGTGTTCTTTGTCTGGCCTAGTGTTCATGGTGTTCCTTCATTATGAAATTCTAGATTACGTTTAAGAAAAAAAAACATTGGATCAAGATGTAAAGGTCATGGGTAGACCCAACAGTTTCCCAATTGTCCCTTAAAAATTACATCATATACATTTTTAACTAAAACGGAAATGGGTTAAATTGTATCATCTTTCAAAATAGTAGTGTCTTTTGCGACACGAGGACCTGGTATTCCTATCCATGTATCTTTAGCATCATCTTTAAAAAACATTGAACAAAAATGCAACTTTCAACAAAATTTAAATCATAAATATAAATAATCAGTGATGTGTGCTTTTAGTTGTCATCAATCTCAACATATCAAGTAACATAAAACATTCGCACCAGTAAGCAATATCCCAGGAGGACATTGGTAAAGATTGGTCGATTGTAATGAGTTAATATCTTTAAAATCTCTGCACATGCCAGTGCCCGTTGTTCCGAATACTCATTCTTCATTTCAAGAGTTGTATCTTATATCTTTATTGACAATTGAGCCGCCAATAATGCAGCAATTAACAAAGTGATTAACTTACATCAGTACTTTGATAGATTAATGAAAGGAAATATGCATACGGGGGAGTGCTTCTTTCATACTCAACCGTCGATGATGCACGAATTTATAGAAGCATGACAACATCCCCATGATCCGAATGATGAAGGACGAACATTGTAGGAAAGTTCATATTCGTTAGAATATACGTTGCAACAAAGTCCAAATAAAACAAATGCACTTGTAGAAGCATGAAAAAAATAAATAAGTCATCAATGGGGCATTTTTCATTCGATGGATAATGATTACACATGCATGCTAAACGAACTAAATGGATGATGTGTATGTATATATCAAAATTTGGCTCAAAAGTATTTTAACCGATCTTAGGATAAAAGTTGCATGACCATAAAAAGTCTAAGATGGCATAAGATTACTTAATGTACTACAACAAGGGTAGAAGCATGATAGTTGCAGTTGTGTACAATTGCTCAATATATTAGCCATTACAAAAAAACCATATCCATTCTATAGATTCACAAATGATTATTTATTGTTGTGATTTTCATCATATGGGTCAAAACAGGTAAAATTTGTAAGGCAATATTGTGTGTACAAACATGCTAAGATGATATATAGATATTTTACAATCTTCATCTGGTCATCAAAGTCAGAAACATCAAGTATTATTGAATCATGGGTACTAACCTTGATTGTGATCTCCAGATACATGTATTGTCACTTGACCACCGAATACCACTGCTTCAGCATATGTGTCACGTCACTTTATCTCTTCCGCCCCTGCCACACCAATTTCTTATTTTTTTCACAATTTAGTTTATAGTTGTAGGACATTATGAGAATCAAATCGTATAATATTTGAACATTGATAAACACAAAATAACCTTTACAAAAAAGTTTGTGAGCATTTTAGAGTTACACGGTCTGTGTTCACTAATTTAATCAAGCAAACATCTATATATATATATATACCTGGCCCCTTGAAAATAATAAGAAAAAATTCAAGTGGAGCACTCCTAAACAGCCTCTTAATCTAACATAAGTATATAAGAACTTGAATAAGCAAGATGTCCTATGCATATCTACACTAAAAATTTCTTTGGTACCTAATATAACATGCTCTAGTTATAAAAATTTCTTTGGTACCTGATATAACAGTCCCCATTAGCAATCACGACTCCAGTTATAAGAAGCTCGTGCAGTTCTTGTTTGGGCATAGTAAGCACATCATAATGGGACCTATTCATTATTTATTGAAAGTCACTGGTCCCTTTTTTGTCCCAATTAAGGTTACAGTCTATGCACCCTTTTCAGAACCGCGGAATGTAATTATTGTAGGTTCGTGATCCAAAGACTGGTGCGCTGAATGGCATTACTCACCTGAAACATAAAAAAATGAAAGCTCTGAGTAAGATCTTTAAACCAAATCCACGAAGATCAAATATTCATTTTTTTCTACTGTTTCCCAAGTAGGATTTATCTGAAAAATGTTGCTTTAGCCACCCCAGGAATATTTTTACCTTTCATTACTTTTACCTGTTCCCTATACATATAAAAACAATAAAAAAATCTAATTTAAAAAAAGTAGCAATCACATTTTTTCAAGCATAAAAAGTAACTTTGGATAAGTTTCACCCATTTTATCTGTTCAAATCAGTTTCATATGTTCTCTTATAAGCTAATTTCCTTCAATACACCTATTTGACTTGTTAATGAGATAGCTTAGTGATACTTAGCGGGGATCAAATAAAAGGAGTCCTCGTCCTGGAGAATGACAACCTTTGAATATATCAAGCATTCATGCCCGTAACAAAGGCCATATAGCATCTCAGTCGCACATTCTTTTGCGTGATACAACCCGACTGTTAGGAAACAACAACATATCATAGTTAAACATTTATAGCATATACAGATTCTATGATCATCAATATATACCAATATGTAAGAATTATTTAGCATAATTAATTAAGGAATTCACTTTGATCTTCTTTCATTCCTTCAAATGAGTTTCTTTGTTTGCTTCCAATTTACCCAAAAGTTTCATAGCCTTTTGCACCTGATTTTTTCAGAATTTTTCACCAAAAATATGGTTACAAATTTGAATATGCTGAAAAGAACCTGTACTTTTATCTTACCTCTGCCTTCCAGTCTGTACGGAATGTAGACCATAGTAAAATGATTGTCTGCATACAGTAAATGATTCATACATATTGGCAGGAACACTGAACTTTGTCTATGTGCTACTTTTAGCTTGTGACTTACTTGCCTGTTTCGACTCGCAATAGCTAACTGCAACAAAAAAGAGGTTCATACATAATTTGTTTAGCTTCAAAATGTAAGGTTAACATTCTAATGTTTTCTAACACTAAAATGATACTGAAAATAATATTTTTCGATTAAGTGATCAATTAGAGTCTCACTTTGAGGCCTCGTGAAAGTATCTTATTGTTAGTTTCTTCCAATTCTTTATTCCAGATTAATCAATGTTTGGCACACCTAGAATGCCCAATAAAGAGTAAATATAAATTAATCAATGTTTGACACATGCCCAATAAAAAGAAATTATAAATCAATTGCATCAGATGGTTTCATGAAATATTGAATAAAAGTAAAACAAAAACCTACAAAAGTCAAATGTTCAAATTCAAAAATTAAACAATGAATCCATATTTAGATAAGTCACCAGAAACGATGGCAAAACAGGCGACATGTACATTAGGAATAAAGATTATGCTGAAGCATTAAGATTGTTGGTTACCTGGCATGCCACCGAATATATCTCATGCCATCAAATATATCTCATCTCTAAGCTTCAACGCCCACTACCATCGGCGTAACCTATTTTAGTCACCATTCTTGAACCAAAGCCTGTTAAGAGTATCTCAAAAGAACAATTACTTCATGAGTCGGCAGTTTGGTCTCTTGGTTTTGATTCGCATACGGCTATGATGGTCACTCTTGGTTTTGATTCGTGTACCACCAAATATGATTTGAATAATATGTGCTGAATCCGGAAAAGTAATCCCCCTGTCTAATCATCCATGTTAAATTCTAAATAAACAACCCCTTCAAATTTAGTAACATCAAAGCGAGTTAAATCAATCATACATGAATTCACCAAACTAAAGGTCATTTGGAGTACTCATTCGCCTCAGCATGAAATAAAAATGGGCATATAGTAGCAAATGGGAATGAAGACACAACCTGTAGATTATGGGACATAAAAAATCTATCAAAATCTCCAAGTTGTACTCAATGGACGAATCATATTGTCCCTTAGCTAGCATTATTTTTGTAGATTAAACAGTTGTAACCATTCTTTAAGAAAGTTTGTCAGAGATGAAGTGTTTAACACAATTAGTAATCGATACAATATGTTCCACTACTCGGAAATCTATTCTATTTAGCAAACAATAAGAGCACAAAAATATATATTTATATCGATGCACAGTCAGCAAAGAAAATATAACCTGGATTAGTAAGAAAACCATCAGGAGCTTTAATACCAACAGCAATGATATCACGTAATCCTATAACACGCTGATGACAATTACAAAGCACATGACATTAAGTTTGTACCACCAGAAACGATGGCAAACAGGCAACCTATACATTATGCATAGAGATTACGCCGAATCATTAAGATTGTTGGTTACCTGGTATGCCATCGAATATATCTCATGTTTAAGCTTCAACACCCGTTACCATCAGTGTAACCCATTTTTTCCACCCTTCTTGAACCAAAGCCTGTTGTGAGTATCTCAAAAGCACAATTACTTCATGAGTCGGCAGTTTGGTCTCTTGGTTTTGATTCGTGTACGGCTACGATGGTTACTCTTGGTTAGATTCGTGTACCATCAAAATTTGATTTGAATAAATTAACGGTCTGCATAAGAGGAAAAATATGGTTAACAAACTTAGGAGCATTCAGTTGTACATTACAATCTTGAGAGCTACGGGCAAAGTGGGTTCAAGAGTTTTGTGAACTTACTTCTTTGCATATGTAAATTGCTTAATATTGTGAATTGACGCAAAGTGTTACTGCCTGTTCCTTTTATGTTCTAGCAGCATGGTGAAACCCAATGTCACGTGCCATGATTCCTTTTCTAGATAAACCTATTCAATCATAAAGTAGACAATTTTTTTTGATGAAGTAAGTATTAAATAATGAATTCGTAATTAGCAGCAATACTTACAAACAGTGGCATATATGTGAGTAGCCCAACGATTAATCATGTTTTAAGTGCCTTACATGTTTGGAAATAAAGGTAAATCTACTTGATATAGGAAAAGAAGACCCAAGTTTATGACCCCACATGTTCAACACACGAATTGCCTTGTAATGCAGGGGCGATTGTTGCATAAAACCTGTTCACCTGAAACTTCTGCCATCTAAAGTTCCATTGACATCTCTTTTAGATGAAAAAGAAGACACGTTTGTATTTTTAGGCGTCATGGTTGGATGTAGTGAATTCCTCTTTACACGCTTTAGGTGTCGTACAGTAAAAGCTTCGTTAACACATTATTTGAGGCTATAAACATATAAAATCAATGGACTTCTTTTTAGTTTTTTTCCATCCAATTTATTTATTTTGGAAGTAACTATTAAAACACAAATTCGATCAGTTCCATAAAGGAATGGTAACTTTACACAACTGAACTATAGACACTCACCCGTTACCCTCTTTCGCTTGTTATCGAGCCCAACAATCTTGGTAGCTACAAAGACATCCGCCTAGGAAACCTGAATTTTAATTAAAAGACCATATATATATTCAATTTTATCATCAAAACCCTGAGTTAAACATGCACATGAATAAACCTGGTTATTTAGTTTATGAAACGAATTAATACCAGACTAATGTAACATGACATTTATACCTACACATGAACAACAATAGATTGTCAACAAAGAATTGATAGACAAATTCACAAACCTTGTTAATTAATAGACGAATGTACAAAATTAGGGATTTCTTCATCTCATTGGTTTTAGGTTTTTTTATTATCTGTGGCGTAACTGATTCTATGAAAAAATATGTGATTTAATAAAAAGCGTATATTTAGGTCAGAATTATTTGCGAGATATATATTTTGTTTTTCATTATCAATCACAACTTCTAGCTTAGTCTATTGGTTGAAAGGTTTGTTTGGGAAACTTAAAAGCAGAGTTCGAATCTTTCTCTGAGCAGAAATTTTTAAACAATTTTCAGAATTTTATAAAAACACTATTAAAAATAAAAACGAAAATAAATTAAACAAATGATGACATGAATTAATGAGGTGCTTATGTGGCATTTTCCTCCTGTTATATATAATGTAAAGATATATATATATATATATATATATATATATATATATATATATATATATATATATATATATATATATATATATATATATAGTGTAACTTTATTTACAAAACTCATCTTAGTGACAGAACTTGCAGAACTCTTATTTTTGAAGGCAAACATGTATGTCTGAAGGAGTACATGTATGTTTTTATAGAATATTTGCATTCGCGAAGCATATTTGAAGTTTTTTTTGTCAAAAATAACTAAAATTAAAAAAAATTAAAAATAAAAGATATCCAAAAACATGCATGTTTGAGAGCGTGCATGCATGTATGTGCACGCATTTAAAAACATACATTTTTTGAAAGCGCGCATGCATGTATGTGTACCGATCCAAAAACATATATGTACGCTTTAAAAAACATACATGTTCTCCTTCAGACATACATGTTTACCTTAAAAAACAAGAGTTCTGCAAGTTCTGTCACTAAGATGGGTTCTGTAAATAAAGTCCCCTATATATATATATATATATATATATATATAATATATATATATATATATATATATATATATATATATATATATATATATATATATATATATATATATATATATATATATATATATATGGGGCTAAGTTTGACATAGAAAAATAAGATGACGCCATGTCATATCGTGACATTTTAGTATTGGCTATATTTTTTACCAAATATAAAATATCAATATTCTATAGAATATCTCTACTTATTTTTTAACGTTCAATACAATATCTCGGATAATGTAGAAAATCTATTCCTTAATTAGCTGCTATTAAAACATACGACCTTTTTTTTATCAGAACCCTACTCCTGCATCATCACCTATAATCTTCGATCCATCATCATACCTTCTTCCTTCTCTCAGAAAAAGTACCCCACAAAAACTTCAAGGTCATTCTCCTTCCTGTTCACACACAATCTAAATGTGTAAACTTTCCAGATCTTATTTTTTGATATTCTAATTATAGGTTTATAATTGTTATGAGGGTGTTGTTTTAATTGGGATGTAGGTTTGTGGGTTTCTATAGGTTGTATGGATTCTGTCACAAAAGTGGCTTTTTGCTGTTTTCAGCAAACATTCGCCATTGTGGTGCATATTTTATATCCTTAATATGAAACCCTATACTTTTAGATCGTTTATGCATATTGGTTTTTTACATTCTTCTGCAGGTTGGTTGTATATTTTTTGTTGAAGGTATGTAACCCTCTTTCGTTTTTTCTTATTTTATTGGATGTATAATATTCTTCGGATAGGAGTTTTGTGTCTTTAATTGGAATATTTGCTGTTTTATTTGTTAGAATATGCCATTTGCTTATGAATTGATAAATAATTTGAATTTTTCTGATCTCAATGTGCTTAGCTGTTACTAAGAGGTGCTGAAATAAACTACAGCGTTGAAACCGGTTAAGGTGCTTATGAACTGGTGTTTTTGTTTTTGTTTTTCACGTTAATCAAGCACGGAAAAAGGTGCATCCTTTTCACCAATGCAAGTATATTATTGTATTTTTTAACTTCCTGTATTTATTTACCTATTATTTGAATATGATATATGTATAGTTTAGTAGGGTTTTTGATCAGTTTTTCTGCTTCATGGATTCAGTTCATGGTTCATGATCCATGATCGGATTGATCGCCTTGGGGTAACACAACACCCGACCGGTAATAAATCTTCTTTAATTCTACAGTTCTACACGTTCATTAATAATCCGTTCTAATCTATTCTACAATATATTGGTGTTTTCAAATGAATATAAGCTCCACACAAGTGTCCTTAGCACAACGTATGCTTCTTATTAATAAAGATGTTTACTTAGTCCGAAGAAGTTTGGTACTATTCACGGAGTTTTTGTTTTTGTACTGATGTTTTGGCTATCGGTACACAAATAGCGAGGGTTTATGTTTGTTTGAGATCATATGGCAGTAACTTATTTTGTATAAGTGTGTGTTTGGGGCTGAAATAATCTACTTTCCTTTTAGGTTTATCTCTTTTAATTTTGGCTCTACTTTAGGGACCTGCCAAACATATATGCAAGATATCTGCTTTATTTGTATAGAATTGAAATTAATTTCGGTTTGTTAATGGTTATGTTATAGTATGGATAGCAGAACCAATTTAATTATATGGAGTCAAATAAATTAGCTTAAGATTCAAAATATTACCAACCTTTTTAAGAAAACAAAGTAATCCATATACATTATTCCATAAGAAAGACTTCTATATACAAAATAATCCATATACATTTCGTATCTACTAAATCGTCTTGGTCCGCTGGCTCTCTCCCCGATTCACCTATTCTAAATATCACATGTATGCCAGTTGGATGCAAAGACATTCATTTGAGAATGGATGGATTATTTGAGGAAGAAAACAAGCAGTTGGATTCACTAATGAGTTCACAGCATTATACACAAACGGACCGGCTGAAGGAGGTGGTATCAGGTCTGACCCATTTTTTCCCTCACTTTGTATCAATAGTGCCCAAAATAAGAATATTAACCGACATAAATTCAACTACATTGCATATTTTCACTCTGATTATATTATATAATGCAACACGAGTCACAAGATTGCAGGATCAGAATGGTATAGTCACTGTAGAAACAAATTATTAAGCAGAGTTTCCTTCGACTTTAGAATAACTTATTAAGCAGCAACTGAGTGATCTCCTTTGATCTCACATATGATTCACATTTTATCCAGAAACATAAGTAGAGAAACAATATCGTATCTAGTGTCATCATACAACACGTCCGTGATTTAGACTCACCGGCCATCAAAGAATTTGTACCGTCACATGAGCTAGATATTTGATGTTGGCCACGTTCAATTTCAATTTGAAATCTTATAACCAAAGACAATTGCCCTCTGTCCCTCAATTCACATATATCTTTGGTGTTTATATGCTTCCTCCAGGGACCAAGTCCTGGTGTCGGGCACAAATTTGTAGATGTTGAGCCATTGGAGGACTTAAGGACTGTCGCAACCCCTGGTGTTGGTCATTAATGAACCCCATCACCAGCACAGTTTAAGTCAGCTTTTCTCCACTCTTTATTGGAATCTAGGCTCGAACTTGCTTAAACATCCACAAGCAGGGGAATCGTTAATGTTACCAATCTTATATGGGCCACATATACCATAACAGTCGCAATATCCATATGTCCAGTCACATAAAGCTGTCATTCTTGCGCCTGTCGTCCTTTTTTCCTACTAACCTGTTTTTAGTTGCTTTGTTTTTTTGCTGATGCTCGTGGTAGATCAGCTTATTGCAACTCCTCAACTCACCCCAACAATACACTATGCGTTCATAAATTTATTTTCTCTCCAACTCACCCCACTTATGCTCTTACTGGCATAACAGTGGCATCAAGTTTTATAGCTCTTAAACTTGCAGCCCATATGCGTATGTTTAGGACTGAGATGTATGGCAATAGGTAGTTCTCAGCGCCTAATAAATTCAGCGTAAAGGAGTGGTAGTGCCAACACATGTGTCGCTTACACCCATTGATGGAGCCCACACTAATGGAGCCCACCTTCTCCACATGGCAACAAAATTCCCACGTTGCATGGATCTTGGTATGGTGGCTCAGTTACCTAAAAAATATGAGATAAGTGTTTCCAGTAAAGAATTGCTTAATTCTTCCAGATTCTACTACAACTGTTGTTCCTTTTATACAATGGGCAATAAGGTCTCAAGAACTTTGCCACTGAGACTGGTGTTGGTCAATGGATGAGTTTTTTGATATTTCTGTGCAGCCAATTGGTCTTAACTGTGAAGTATTATTGAAAATGTCTAAACTGCCTAGATTAGCCAATAACTATGTAGTTAGGCAGTAATTGTGTTGCTCGATGTTACATGGGAAAAACGTTCAATTTCTCAAATGTAGTAAAGGTTATATGATGGTAATCATGTCGTTTTGTCTAAAAGAGAATTTGTCATTTTATTGCAGCCATTATTTCGAAACGTTGTTGGGGTGTTGATAATTTGTAAGTAGTGTTGTTATTAGGAAATATATTTGTAAATTATCTAATGTTTGACTTGAAACTAATATTCTTTTGTGATTATTGCAGGTTACCATCACGCCTAGACTGATCTCACGTGGTGTGAATGCTTGAGAAGCCGACGAGGTGTATAGATAAATATATTAAACACAATCAGCTCCAATTTTTTTGATATCAGGTTCAATTTTTTTTATTCTAGCCAAGCAATTGACATTATCGTGAAACTGATTATTAACAAAAACTGAGGCTAGGCACAACGCATGGGGGTCGCGACCTAGTTTTTTCGGCCGGCGACCTAGTGCGACCTATTTGCCACAACCCGGCGACCTAGTTGAAAAAAAAAAAAAAAAAAATTTTTTTTTTAAACACAATAAATTTAATAAAAAACATTACATTTATTTAAAAAAAAACATTACACAATTATTCGAAATTAAAAAACATTAAACATTAAATGGGTGATATCGCCATTATCCATTGCGATTATTCCAAATGTGTTCCACTAGATCGGCTTTTAGGTTGAGATGTAGATGTGGATCGACTATTTGCTGAGTAATTTGAAGCCTTTCTTCATGCGTATTTATCGGATCGTTATCAGCATGTTCTTCTACTTGATGATAATTGGGTGATATCGCCGCCCCCTATGTTTAATAACCATATTGTGTAATATGATACACGTGTACATTATGTCTGATAGTCGACTTTTTGACAATCCTCGGGCCGGGATATCAATCATCTTCCATTTTGCTTTCAATACACCGAAGGCTCGCTCAACATCTTTTCTTGCTGCTTCGTGCTTCGTTTTATACAATCTTCGTTTATGATCATTTGTCGGCGGATCTTGTATAGACTTAATAAGAACCGACCATTGCGGATATATCCCATCAGTAAGATAGTATCCTCGACGATAATGCACGTTGTTAGCCACGAATCCCAGTTCAGGTGCTTTCCCCGATTTAAGATCATTAAAAATAGGGGACTGGCGTAAAACATTCACGTCGTTATTCATCCCAGCTACACCAAAGAATGCATGCCAAATCCATAAGTCTTGCGATGCAACCGCCTCCAATAAAATGAACGGTGTTGACCCCTGATCACGCCTACTAAATTGAGCTTTATAAGCAACGGGACAATTCTCCCACGGCCAATGTGTACAATCGATACTTCCTAGCATCCCAGGAAACCCGTGTTTTTCCTCGTGAAAAGCATAAAGTTTCTCCATGTCAGTATAAGTAGGCTTTCGCAAGTACTCTGTACCATATAATTGCATTATGCCGGTACAAAACCGTCGAAGACACTCTCGTGCTGTTGTCGCACCCATTTGCAAATATTCGTCTAGAGAATCAGGCACGGCTCCGTACGCCAGTTGACGAATAGCGGATGTGCACTTCAGCAAGGGCGAAAGACATTCTCGATTCAAAGCATCCGTTGAGTTTCGAAAATAAGCATAGTTATTTTTCAAATCGTCAACAATTTTTAAGAATAAATCGCGATCCATTCGGAATCGATCACGAAATGTCTCTGCTTCATACTGCGGCCCTTCAGTAAAATACGCATCTACTAGACGATTATGTGCACCCTGATAATCTCTATATATATACGACCGTTTTTTAGGGCGTGATGCTTCATAAGCCTGTTCGCAAGCTTGCGTAAAAGCTTCTAACTCACTAGTAACTTCTTCTTCGTCGTCGGAAGAGTCGGCAAAAAACAATTCATAAGACATTTTTGGAGATTTGTGTGTTATATTTTTGTGATAATTGGTAAAAAAAATAGGGTATTTATAGGCTTAAACAAATATGACCGTTTGGAATTTTAAAAAAAAAATAAAAATTGACCGTTTGAATTTTTGGCTTAAACAACTCACAATTTCACTAGGTCGCGGTTAGGGTCGATTTGGCCAGGATTTACACCGGCGACCGAATCGCCGCAACACGACGATTCGGTCGCGACCGACGATCGACCGAATATATTCCGGGGCGTTGCGCCCAGCCTGATATCTTCTCTCCTAGAACGTGTAAACATGTTGGCTATCTTAACGGTGATGCGTGCATTCTTAAACTTTTAGATGTTTTTAACTCAGATTTCACCTTCGAACTACAGTTCAGAACCAGACGTGACCTCTTTTACAGATAAGGTTGGTTTGTTTTTTGCCCCTCTTACGAAGGTCCCTGTCTTCATTATACTTATTTATCTGACGTGACTTCTTTTAGTTATGTATTTTTCAGGATGTGATCATTTGTGCTGTAAGTCTGTAACACACCTGGAAGTATCTAACATCCTTATGTGTTTGGTCATAATAATTTAGTTACTTTTCAAGATAATTAGTGACTACATGTATGTTCATAGAAAACCATGATCTTAATGATCTTTAAGAAAACACAAACAGTTCTTAATAAATTTTTATAGAGGTTATATCTTTATGTTATACTGTAGCATTTTCATAGGTAGTTTAAAACTTACTTAAACAATAGTATCATCCATTGTTATCAGACTGCAAAAGAATGGAAGGTGCAGTCAGTGGGCAGTCTTTCAGAAGCTATATGAGACCCATAAATTATTTAGGTAATGTATCTTTGACGCACAACATTGTATGCCTGTATTATTTATCAATTAATCTATTGGCCTGATTATATGACTAAACTTCCGGTCCATGTTATGCTTTACAAAGTTACAAATACTATTATCAAACTATTTCTATCTCAATTGTCGTTTTCCATTGGCATGGGTTCTGTTTCTTTTTAAGGGTGTCCACGCCATTAAAGTAAGCAAAAAAGGTAAATGAGAAGGAGATTGAATCCTGGAATGTTGTCTCAAAATTTTAAGTCATTTTTGGTATGAAAGAGATATGAGAATGAACAACCATCCAACATGGCCCATGTCTATTAGAAGAATAAGAAGAGTGATATGGGTATGCTATTTATGTTCCTTCTAATAATTAGAATTCCACCTTATCATCGACCTATTCCTGTCGTTTATGTTTTGTTTTATAACACTTACCTTTGTTTGTGGTTCGCATCATTAGAATATTTATTGTTAGTTCTAAACTTTCTGTTTATGAATATCCGCCCAGAGTGGCGGTTGATGTTCTGTACAGGTGCACTTGCTATGAAACCAAACCCGTCATAGGATGCTCCCCTGTACTTATCGTACACAGGGCTACGAGCACGCCCATAATCAGGACTTGGTCGATCTCTCATATAAGAAGTTCGTGAACTGTAAGGACTATCACCACGGCAACCATAATCTCTTCTAGGGCTGACTGATCGGGAACCTCTCTCACCGTCATCCCTTAAATCATTATCCACTGATACAATCGCCATAATCATCATTACTATAAAAGGGGTTGTTTGGGATTAAAAATTTAAACTACTCATGTAGATTCAACGATTCTGCTCAAGTGAAGACGATAGTTCCTTTTACATGATTTACACGAATCATTCTTAGAGATTATCTTGAGCTCTTAAAAAGTGTGAAAAGATGTATAGACTTTGTGTGAATGACAAACTGATAAGAAATGCAAGAACTTTTTTAGTGTTATGCATTAACGATTACGAGCAATTACTTTATCATATTGTAATTTTTATCAAGTACTCCTCGGTCTACACTTGAAGTTATCGCGAGCTCAACCTCAGTTGTTAAAAGTACACAAGCTCATTTTTATTTTCTTCGTCCCACGTAAAGTTAATAAACTATGTAATTTTGTAATGTTTTAGATTTACTAGCCATATCTTCCATTGACTTCTATAGAACTACGCATGAATACAACCACCATTGTGGTCTCATTACAACAGACTGACACCTCTTAGACAATGTTTTCAAAACCGGATCTACTCGGGCGCGTCAACCGTTGATCTGGTTTCGACCGAAAAAACGGGTCATATTGACCCGGGATTCACATTTTTGAACGGGCTAGACCAACCGGGTTTGGGGTATCCCCGGTCAACCCGTTTCTCGAGACCTGACCGGGTTTCGATTTTCTCGGATTTTTAAAAAGAATATGTAAAATTTACAAGTTTGCGACGGAATTTTATTTTTACATATTAAATTGGTTGATAAAAAATTTATATATTTAATATATGACAGTTTTTATGGGTTTATATGGGTTTAATATTTAGTTTTTTGTTAATTTTTAAAATATAATTTATTTTTTATTTTAGAAAATTGAGTTAACTAGGTTGACCTAGACCCGATGACTCGAGTCGATTTAAAATCGAATTTGAGAACATTGCTCTTAGATGCGTATTTCACATAGTCATCTATTAGCTAAACACTAATATTTAGGTAAGCATTTTTTGTAAAATATAAATTTTTTTAAAACAAACATTTAGCTAACAAAAAAAAGTTTCAATAATAAAATACTAATATATATATATGACGTTCATCTCGATACAACAATGAACAAAGGGCATAAAAACTCCATATTAGCTTTTGTAAAGGATAAACACGGATATTATACATTTATATGGTATATGCATATACATATGTACGTGCCTAGGTACAATAAGGTTAGACCATAAACTTAGTGAGTATTAGTAATAAAAACAAAAAAAAACTTCTTAATTCATTAATGTATCACAACTTCTTGGACCAATTAATACCTAAAAAGATTTCACCGTCTATTACTATTTAAAATATCAAGACAAAAATATGTATAATAAAAATAAAAAAAGGATAAACAAAATTACTTTAATAAAAATAAAACCAATATTTGTTAAAAAAAATCACATGAGACAAAGCACGTCAGTTAGGTGGGCAAAGGCCTAAAAATATCAAAGATTAGTTTCTTTTTAGTTTTTGTTTAAGAAAAACAGTTTCCACTGACAGCAGATATAACTATTACACCAAAGGTTTTTTTTAAAAGTTTAACGAAACATACCCGCCCGTTGGGCGGGTTACGCCGCTAATATATATATATATATATATATATATATATATATATATATATATATATATATATATATATATATATATATATATATATATATATATATTGTTGGAATGGCGGAGTGGTGGTGACCAATCAGCTTATAGCTTTTTAGTGTCACACGGTGGTTGGTACATTATTCCATGTCTCGCGTCAAAGGTCGCACCAACTCGTCCAACTAAAGCTGTTATATGTTTTTCTTTTTTTTCTTTTTTTTTTGAAATTTTAAAGTAGCCGTTGAAACCAAGAACTAACCATTTAAAAAAAAAAAATCCTTTTTCAAAATTTAAATCCCAAAAAAATATATAAATAATATATCTTTTTACTAAATTTTATACATTCAATTATGACATTTTCTATCTCACATTTCTTTACTATTTTATTTTTTCATCACATGAAACTTTACCAAAACACAACGAATACGAAAATTATTTGGAGACGATTCCGAACGCTATATGCGAGGTTTTACGGAGTATGAAACATGCGTGGATATATATAATCAAGAAACCGGTGGGTGGGGTCGTCTCCAATAAATACGAGGTTATATATACCTCGTGAACAGGAAGACGCGAGTAAAAGGTTACTCGATGACTACTTTGGCGATGACGAGACTCCTCCAAAATACACGAAAGAGAAATTTCCGAGAATATATCGTATGAGCTTAATTCTTTTTAGAAAAAATAATCGATGCTATTTTAAGTCATGATGCCGACCCTCTTCCCGAATGCTTTTTTTATTTTTACCCCGGGATAGATGTACCGGTCGAGAAAGTATTCATCCCATTCTAAAGATCACTTCGGCAATTCGTCAATTGGCATATGGGTCATCACCCGATGCATTTGATGAGTAGTTACAAATTGACTAACGCACTGCTAGAGAATGTTTGATTAATTTTACCAAATGCATATATGACTTATTTGTTGAAACATATTTAATAAAACCTTCGCCCGCAAATATAAAAAAAAACATTTGCATTGCATGTTGAGAAACATGGACTCATGAGAATGCTCGGGAGTATTAATTTCGAATTGAATCCTAAAGATGTTTATGTTGATCCCAACCGAATATTGTTCCAAGTTGGATCGAACGATGTGAAATACATGAGAGGTAAACAAAAGAAATTCGAGACCGAAGTGTAAAACCTGCTTTAAAATACTTAAAATCATTAAATGCATGAAAATACGGTTAAATTAAAACTTTTCAGTTAATTAATATACGACACGAATCATGAGCATTTAATACGAACATTACGTATATTAATTAATTACTATAAGTATTACGTATGTTAATATTATTACTAATACACGATAAGTATTTATGTATAATACTTAAAACATACAAGAAATAAAACAAGAACATTAAATACGAACACACATGAATGATATTTGAACACGAAAAATAAAACGAATATGTAATGTGTGTGTTGTATGTGGCGTCCAAACAAAGAGAAGGGAAGGACTCATGACCAAACCCATTAAGCTATTCCATTTGTAAACAAATTACACTCCATGGATTTCATATATCCCCTTTTCAATAAAATCACAAAACCCTAAATCTCTCTTCTTCCTTCTCTTTTGGCTACGTCATCAACACCACAATGACGATTTTTGCTTTTGATCTTAAACTAAATACGGTATTGTGTTCGTGAATCCATTCATTTAATTGTGCACGCGTGTAGTATTTCTTAACCTTTAATCTTTTTATTATCTTTAATATGAAAACATTAAAAACATGTAGTCATTAAAAAGATTAAACAAGAATTAAGGTTGGGATTTGGTTTTGTTCGTGTTACACGCAAACCGAGACCAAGATTGGTCTCGGTGGTGTTGTTTTCCAACCAGCCGCAATCCTTATAGGGCGCTGGTAGTTTTGGTTATGCAGTCGCAACCTCAACTACACAAGAAGTGGGGTGCGCAGGCTTGGCAGTGGGAACCAAGACCATTATAGGTCTCAGTGGGAACCATAGAGGCAGTACGGGCAACCCTGGCTAGGCCAGGGGCTGCGTGTGGACAGCAGTGGCACCGGCAGTGATACCGGTGGCTGCTGTGGTGGTCGGCCGCAAGCCACGGCCGAATGGATGTGGTGTGGCGTTGTTTTCGAGGCGACACCGAGACCTCCCATGGTCTCGGTGGTGGCTTGATGGGGCTCGGTTACAACCGAACATACCAAGGTGTGTGTTTGGTTAGGCTTTTTACAAGTAAACTTTATGTTATATTAATTAGTTTAATAAAAAAACATGGTAAATTAAATTAATTAATAAATGACTTAGGTTATAATGTATTTAAATAAAAACCTTGGTATAAGTTATGTTTATTTTATTTAAATAAAAATTTAGGTTAAATTAATTATTAATATAATTATTCATGTTATATTTAATTAATTAAGATACTTAGCTTAATTAATTTATATTCATTTTAACAAAGGTTTAATTAAATTAATACCATTCTTTAATTTAATTATACATTAATCATTTAAGGTAAAGTTTAATTAATATAATCATGTAATATTATTAATTAATACTTACTTATAATAACATGTATTATATTTGTGACAACCCAAACCCGTGGTCATTATTTAATTATATTTTTACGTATATTTTTGAAATTTTTGACGAGATTGATTGTTATGATGATCGGTGATTTGATTTGGATGAATGTTGAAAGTTATATTTTTACGTTTTGACGAGTTGCGAGGATTTTTAGTAATGAAGATATCAACGGAAGCCCGAAAGTTTACGTTTTATTTTAGACATGTCGATGTTTAATATTTTGACGTTTTTATTTTAATTTCGTATTAAGTCGTGTCGGGACTATATAATATCATATTTTGTGTGCGTTTTAAGTTTTGAGAAGTATTTTTATGAAACCCGAGACCCGTAAATATTTTCAAAAGTGACTAATAGTCATTTCTCGCTTTTTAAACAAGTAATTGCATTTTGGTCCACAAGAATCACAATTGGCAAAAACTACCCTAAACTTCCACCATATAAATTGAAAATTTAAACACAAATAACACATAAAATCCACTAGCAAGAAATTTTTTTCTCTCCCCTCTTTCTTTCTCTAACAATCCGTTACCCACTCACCACCTAAAAATCACGATCAACAAAAATCATGCTTGAATCCACAAAATCTAATTGAAGACCCATCTTAGTTTCATCAATCTCTACACATTGGTATGAAAATTTACCACATGCATGAACTTTTTATAAAAACCCATTTTTGATAAAAACTATGTGTCTTTGATCTAAAATATGTGTTGAATGTAGGTGTTTATGGTGATATACATTATTTTTGATGGTTGCATGTTGAAATTTTGAGTTGGGTTTTATTTGATTTGATCATCTAGGATGATATAGCATGTTAGGATTGAAAGTAGTAATATTTGGATGATTATAGTTGTAAAAATGATGTTAAAATGGGTAAAAATATAGTTTTGAGTGATTTTTAAAGATGTATTTTTGACCAGCAGCTAAAAGTTAATTTTTGGAAAATATAAGTTTGAGTATGATATGAACTAACTAGATATTGTCGTAGAGGATTTCATAAGCTTCGATTTGGTATAAAGTAGAGCTTCTAGCTCCAAACGAGCGAAAAGTTATGATAGTTTGATTATCCGTGTACCGGGAGACGAGTATCGGCACAATATATAATTGTTGTCGATATTTGGATCGAATCTCGGGGACTATAAAAAGGATTTTAAAATGGGTCAAGGACTGATGTAAAGTGATAAACATTATGATGTTGAGTTTATTTCAAAGATGAGTGTCGGTTTTGTAAACGGAGTCATTCATATAGGTTAAAAAGACTATATGAGTTGTTGACGTAAAACTGTCCGGTTTTTGTAGTTCGAAGATGAGTCGGGCAGGGAACTTTAAAAGTAAAATCTTTTAACCAAAATTTGGGAGGTCTTTCTATATATAGTAAGTGAAGTTTATGATTAGTATCGTAAGCTATTGACGTGTTTAAGTAAGGAAAACAGTTTGGACGATTAATAGATATATATCGACAACTTTGAAAGAATAAAAATATAAAAGTGTACGTAAGAAGAAATTATTAAATTGAGTATGGTGTGAGTTTGATTTGACTTTGAGATATTTATTTCATTTTATTAAGTATGAAATATTACTTGGATGTACTATTAAAGGCACGCGTTTTATTTTGATAGATTGTGAATTTCGTGTTCGCCGGGCATCATCAATCGTTGAAAGTCGTCATACTACTGTTAATACTTCAGGTGAGTTTATAGCCTCGCTTTCTACTTGTTTTAATGATTTTAAAACCCGCGAGGGGGATTGTTAGCCTCAAAATATTGAGTCAAACAAGAATGTTCGGTCATAGGTTTATATTGTAACATTTATTAGAACGTTGTAATAGTTAGTTAAAATAGTCGTGACATTACGGCTTGATGGCTAGCTTAAAAGGCCTCTTTCAAGGTACTAAGCATTTATTCAAGCCCGACTCAATCAAAATATAGCCCATTAAGCCACATGTAGGCAAAGGCTATAAATACCCTTCCTAGCATGTTAGAAAGGGTGTTGGTTGTTTTATTTCTTAATCTAATCTTCCAAAAGTTACACACACTTCTCTCTACTTTCTCTCACTAATTTCTCTCACTACTTTCTCTCTCTAGAATTCATCTACTTCATCTATTTTCTTTCTTTCTTCCTTTCTTAATCATCACAAATATGGGACAACAATTGGTATCAGAGCCTATAGTAGATAGGTGATTGAAGATTCGTGTTTGTGTTCTTGATTTTCGTGCCTATTTTGATCCAAATCACTCGAACTAAATTTTTTTTGTTGTTTATGGTTTTCTCTTGATAAAAATATTTTACATAGTTGTGTTAGAGATTTGGTATATTTACTTTGGCTAAAAACACAAAATTTTTGGGTGTTTTGATCATTTTTTGGCTTAAAATCTCGAATTGGTTGAGTTTTGTCCGAGAAAAGTGGGAATTTGATCACTATTATACTATTCCGATAGAATTCCATCGGAAAAGGGTTTCTACATTCCGAAGATTATTCTGACGGTTATTCCGATTGTGTATTCCTACAGGTATTCCGACAGGTATTCCGACAGATATTCCGACAGGTAATCCGACAGGTATTCCGACAGGTATTCTGATATCATTCCGATAGAACATTCCGATGACACATTTTGATGCACACTCCGATGAACATTCTGATGGACATTCCGATGGATATTTTGTTCGAGTATTTTTCAGACTTAGCCAATATCTAGACTAGTCCCGGAACATAGTTTACACGAAGATTAAAAAAAAAAGAGTTTTTTGCCGGAAAACCATAGTAAAATTTATTTTTTCCTAGACCATTTTTAGGCCATTTAAGCTTCGATTTTAAATTTTGGCGATGCGAAAAATTTTTCGACCAAAAGTTCAAATTTTCGGACCAAATTTCAAATTTTTTAGGTTTTATTTTTCATTAAAATTTTCATTTTTCAAAATTTATTTTTCCTACTAGTTATTGGCTATTTCTAACTCGATTTCAAAATTTGGTATTTCAAAATTTTCGGTTTACCGTTTTTGTCGGACTGAGGATTTTATTGTCGGACTGAGAAAAATTCGGATTTTTCGGAATTTCAACCACAATCAAATCACAACACATCCACTAAGATCCATAATCCATTCACAATCATTGACAATGTCCAACATCAACTCGAATTCAGACACAAATGATCATGCAATCAAGTACAAGATGCTGAAAGCTAAAGAGCGATGTTTGGAACATTTCAAGCAACTCCAGTCACACCTTCAAGTTCTTTCAAATGACGATTTAAAAGGCACTCGCGTAAAACTTGGATTCAAATGGGTATTCATATCAGTCACTGGACAAGATGTTGAGACATTCACAAGCACAATGCTACTCAATGTAGATCACCTTGAACAACAACTCGCCAACGATGAATTTCAAGAGGTTGAATCCAAAGATGCCGTTTTGGTTCTCGAGAATCAAATTAAGCAATTATTTGATACACATGTCTCGGTACACTATGATCGAGAATTCATAACCAAATACTTCTTTGAATATACTCAGTTAGAAGTTCAAGAATTCAAGGAGACATTTCTTCAACACATGAGTGCTGTAAGGAAGTCAATTGCTGAAAGAACACGTCATAAACTAAAAGTTAAAAGAAGGGTGAATAACAGCTTAATGTAGAAGAACGAGAGCAGTGTCGATGATGGTCAAACATTGGATGCTTGTTCGATTGGCACATAAAGCCGTGGGACAGAATCATAAAAGCAGCATACCAGCAACAACTCAGGGAATGATCAAGCAACCAATGATGCAGATATCAGACCCATATATGATGAGGAGCTAATGACTGAGGTACAATTAAATGCTGTGTTTGATGATCATCAATATATTGATTCTAAGCTTCATCAGCTTGAAACTATGTTAGCTCAAAAGACAAAAGATTTTGAGGATGCCAAACTCGATTTTTCGAAGAAAAATGACAAATTTGAAGCTTATTTTGAAAAACTTGAAAAAGCAAACGTTGTTCTTGAACAAAAACTGGATCGTAAGATTCAAGATTCTAATGCGGAAAAAGAACATTTTGTGAAACAAATAAATTTGTTAGAATCAAAGTTGGCTTCTCAAAATCCAAGTCCTCCGCCTGTAAAACCCCAAAATTTTGGGCTTTTAACACGTCACCGACTTCATTATTAATATAGTTCACCCCGTAATATTTTTATCAACGACCGTTACAAACGAAATCATAATATAGTAAATATTATGTATTTCCTTATATTTCTTAAAAACTTGACGTTTTAACTATGAACTTATTTTATTTTTATTTTTAAACACATTTTATGTGCATAAATAATTACTAATTATATTTATTATAACTAGTAATGACGATCCAAAATATTACGCATTAAAGCTATACACATTAATTTTTAGACATAAACTTTTAGACTCGACTTAACAAAATATTTTAAAAGACCTGGAGCATTTATTTACAAAACAAATCAAACACTAAACCATCCTAGACCTAGCTGAATACCACTTAAACTACACCTAAGCTAACTAAAAACTTTTGTACACTACACCTACCATTTACTTTTCATGTATATTGACACAAATCATAATCAAACAAAAATAAAATGTATACTAAATTTCATTTTAGTAATCTTTAGTCTAACCTTTCTTCCTTAGATCTCTTTTTCCTACGTTGCATATGAGACCAAACCAAAAACCAAATCAAAACAAATATACCCCCAATATTCCCTATGTACTGGGAGATCTAAATCCTTGTACCCTTCTTTCCACCAAAATCGGAACACATCACCATTTTCAAGAGGGTGTCGTAGCTCCTCTTTGAGCCACATCTTTTAACCAAACGTTTGTACTCAATGAGATCTTACTAAGATCTCCAAGATATGCAAGATCTCCATCCCTCTCTCTTAACCGAGTATAAAGACCCTCACCAATCCTCCATCCTCCATATCTCTCTCTCGGCAAGCAGCTAACCCTACTCATCTCAACCTCAAACCAAAACTATTTGTTTCCTATTGGGGTGTCTACACAAACGAACATAAACACAAACCCCAATCTCATTAAAACAAAAAACACCCACATAATACACTCCATTTTTGTTTCTGGTTGAGACTCAAGCAGGGACAAACGCATACCAACCTGCCCTTCTCTGTTGTTCACGTTGGTTCAAGCTGTAAGTAACACACACAAGCAACAAATCACCACCATAATGAGTTAACCAAAAGGAAACACAAAAACCTTCCTTTTGTTTCCTGTTAAGGACGCAAGGTTGCGATCATCACTGCGCCGTCTTATTGTTTCGATGCTCGAAGTAGTTGATTTATCTCATTTGGGTTTGATGGTGACCCTTGAGCTTGGCGTCATGAAGTGGCATATGAACTAACATCCGTTTGGTTCCAAACCAAACTCGCGTCCTTCTTTCACTGTGAGTTACACACTAGCTTTGTTCATTATTATTATGCATGTATGCTTCTAGTATTAGTGCTTGAGAAATCAAATACGTTGCAAACAATTCATACCGACGGGAAATCTTGTCTTTCTTTCTTTGTAATGCAACTTGAACAAAATGGTTTAGACAAAGAATTACTTACGTAATAGAAAACAAGAAAACACACTGGTTATGCTAATCGGATGTCTCAGGGTCTATATTGAGAAACACATGTAAAGAAAAACTTAACATATGAATTTTGGATTACCACCACTTAACAGTATGTATAGGTAGTATATATGTCAAAAATCAGTTTTGTTACTGTCTCAAAACCTAGTGTGAAAATCTATTATAGCATGCGTTGACTAGGCTAACATACTATATTAAATCGTGGGTTTAGAATCTTAAATAGAAAGCATGAAACTATTTCTACAGTTAACAGAAAGTTTATGTATTGAACCAATTTGTAAATTAGCCTAAACTTCAGCCTTTAAGACCCTTTGCGAACCACCTAGAAATGAGTGCCCACGAGTTTTATGGGGGCGAATGGTAGACAAGCTAGCTAAGATTCCATAGTAACTCGAATCACCTAAAATGGTTAAGAAACGCGCTAGATATTAATCGGCGAAAATACCGAATGAGGCATAGTGTAATAAAAAATATAACTCGTATTGGTATTCAAAAACACGACCTTTTACGACCTACTTTTAACCCTCTAAACGACCTCGCCCCAAGTCGAGTAAAGAACAAAAGTTGTAGACTGCCATGTCGTCTACACGAGCCTATTTTTAGTTTAACCCAAAAGTCTTTAACGAAACCGTAGGATAGATCGAAAATGACTTGACAAACAACTTTCTTTAAAATAGGTTCGTGACACCAACTTCGAACATGATTTTATCCTAGCAAACAATCTCCATTTATAAAACTAAACATACGGTTCTCTAGACGGCCCGGCTAGCTTTCCAACGATGCTTTTAGTTTGTACCATGAATCACTATTGAACTCGTTATTCATTTTCGAAAACAATGCACCATATAAATATTGCCACCGTTAGTATATTTGTTGCCACTGTTAGTTGAACTTTGCCACTGTTAGAATTATAAAGAAAATACGTAGAATGAAACTTTTCTTTTTCATAAATGTTTCATGTCCCCCAACATTAAACATTCTTGTCTCATGTTTCCCAAACAACAACATGTCTTGTTTCTTTAAATGGGACATGTTGTACTTTTTAAAACACTTTTATATTAAATATTTAATTTATTTAATTAATTATTTTTATAATAAAATATAATATATTTAGGATATTTGACCCTTTAAATGACCCGAATAAATAAACTGGCCCGACAATAAAATATTTAGTATTTCTAAATATATCCCGATTGAACGACTACGTTATTATTAAAACACTAAAACTTTCACAATTTTTATAACCACCGATTTATTTAATAAACTCAAGCACATACTAGGGGATTATATGCAACGTATATTGTTATTACGATAACGAAAACTTGAAAGACTTTTTATGAAACATTATTTTTATAAGTCTTAATTAAATAAAAATCATTTTATTTAATTCATTTAAACTATTACCATTCAACCAATGTAAATACACTTTATTAAATTAAAAGTGTACATGGTACGATAACTTACTCTAAGTTTAACACTTAAAACGATAACAACTTATTAAATCTGTGATCATGCATTTTCATCAACTACATTTATATATGCATTTTATTTGTGCATCTACTGAGACACACATAAATTACTTAGGTAATTCCACTGCTTCGTGATCATACTGTGCCAGCATACTCAGTGACTTATTACTACTGCTCCATTATTGAGGTGAGTTCATGGCCCCATCTTTACTGTTTTATAACTGGGGGAGAAAACATACGAAACTATTTATATGCAAGCATGCGCAGATAACAACAATTTATTGCCTACTATTTGCCCCATTCCCGTGGACTGTATTAGTTAATAGTGTAGCGCGAAATGTATGGATAGATCTATTCGGGTATTGACAACACCCGGCCTGTCGTGATCAGCTGTCACGTATTGCTTAGGCCAAGCAGCAGGTTTATGTCATTGTCGGATTAAGGGAAACCTCAATCAGGATAGACCCAAATGGGCTTACTGAGAATCATGTCTAGCTTCTATTACAGGGCAGTAGGAACTACTATAGTATTGGGCTGTGATGTCCTGCTATCACCGTGGTGTTTGGCATATAAGTACTTATACTTTTTCAACTAAACTCCATGAATTCACCAACTTTATGTTGACCGATTTTACTCTATATGTTTTCTCAGGAAAATAAGCAGGTTCATGTGCATTGGATTCCAGCATCATAGGAAGCATCATATTTACCATCGGGCTGGGATATTTCTACAAACAATATTAAATGTTGATTTCAAGACAGTTTATTTAAATTGTAAAGTTAAATTCATGTAATATGTTTTAAATGATACTTTATGATCATGCTCTGTATACTATTTGCTATCGATCCACCAAAGTAACACCCCAATTACTATTCCGCTGCATTTTACTAACTTGGGGGTGTTACAGAAATGATATCAGAGCGATAGTTATAGAGAAATCAAAAACTTAAAAATTTTTAAATAATAAAAATTTTAAAACTGAACTATAACTGAATATAAAAATCAGTTTAAAGAAAAATTTATTTTTGGGGACCCTAATAGTTAGGCATATAGCATATAGAGCATACATATTATGTGAACTAACCCTTTACGTGCCTTACATATTACGATTGTGTAATATCTTTATGAAGCTATTTAAAATACTTAAGGTATTTAATATAAACATCCCATGTTAGTAGGGAGCTTTATACTAAAGATGTTCCATCTCGATATTACGTTTTGACTGGGTGGTTGGGTTTACGATTTAAAGTGCCCTCGCTCCTCAAACGTTTATAGAATGGCTTCTGAAGTATGATGGCCTGAATAATGCATTGTAACCACAAACAACCTTGTACATAACAATCCTTAGAAATATATAAATACAATCTAACTAAATCTTTGTAAATCTTTGAAAAATCTAACAAGATTTTATAAATCTTTGAAAATCTAACTAGATTCTGTGAATCTTTGAAAAATCTAACAAGATTTTATAAATCTTCAAAAAAATCTACCTAGATTTTTATCAATCTTAGAAAATCTTTGGAAAAATCTAACCAGATTTTATAAATCTTTGAAATTATGATTAGATTTTATAAATCTTGGAAAATCTTGGGAAATCTAACTAGATGTTAACAAATATTTAAAAATCTAACGAGATTTTGTAAATCTTTGGAAATCTAACCAACTCTTTATAAATCCTTGGAAATATAAATGGATTACGATCAATCTTGAAAAATCTAACTAGATTTTTGTAAATCTTGAAAAACTTTATTCGAACTAACTCTTTGGAAATCTTATCTACTCTTTGGAAATTTTTATCTGATATTTAACAACATCATTTAGTATCTAACTAAACTTAACAGATTTCATACTAAATTCTTAGCTAATAGTACTAGCTAGTAGATAAAATTACTCCTTTTAAACATTGCATAATGTTTTACAGCATGAAAAACTTTGCACTATCATATGCATCATACATAAGCATTCATTCATTTTGATCACTGGAACTTTGAACAATACATTATGATTGTAAGTATTCAATCATAGGATCACGGAAACATTTCGTATGACTACATTTTTATGAGCATACAGACATACTATTATTCATTGAACATTTCGTATGACTACATTTTTATGAGCATACAGACATACTATTATTCATTGAACATTTCGTATGACTACATCTTTATGAGCATACAAAACATACAATTGATCATTTTTGGGATTATTATGTCACCTAGAACATATGAGTATATGCATACATTATTTTAGATTTTACAAAGTCTAAAACCATGATCACAAGTATTTAAGTTTACCAAGTACGTAAACTCACTACAAAATAAATGTACACATACCCTCTTTATACTATAAGTAATAATACGGGTCAACGAAAGCCACCTTTTGACATTCCAACTTCACACTTATCAATTTTAATAAGTGTCATACGTTTTATAATACTAAAACTATACGTTTTATAATTACTACTTATACTTTCACCACAAAACCTAAACCTTAACCAAATCACCTTAGATTTGAACATCTACTCACAGAACACAACTCATTGACTCATACACTTTGGTTTTATAATAATTATTTTTAGATATTATATTCGTTTTGATGGTAAGCCTTACCGGGAATATTTAAGTAGGTTGGGCTATGAAATCCTTATTGAAACGAATTAGGACGCTTTTTCGTTTGAATAAAGAAATCATAGGTCACCGAACCATGAAGTTATAAATTTTTACTTTACATGGATGAGGACGCTTATCGATGTAAATAAAAGTTTATAAACAAGTGGGCTTAAATGTATTCGACGTGACTCATTATCGATATTATTTTTCCAGCTATGGAGCGTATTCCTTTTGGCTCATAGTTCGTCCAAAATACCTTATCATTATTAAATCCTCATAAAGATTCCTGTTCATCATAGCATTGTGCTATTGATTCTCGACTTATTTTTCTTTTTCCCAACATCACATCGCATAAGCTTATTGAAACTTAATAGACTTAAAGATCTCTTAAAGAGCTATTAAAACACTAACAAGCCTTATCTATGCACACTGAGGCCCGATAAGGCCCATGAAACACATTTAATAGAGCCAAGACTTAAAACAAGCGTGCACTATTTTATCCAACCTTTTAAACTATCAGGGACTTGTTTTACCACTTTTCAAACGTATTTCAAGCCCTAGAGGAATAGACGAGAGTTGCAAAACTCTAAAGAATAAACATGGATTTCAATGAACTTAAAAGAAGCCCCAGTTGATTTAACACAGATTAAAAACTCTAGGGGGTTGATTTTGCCACTGTTGAAACTAAAAGTAAGCCCTAGGTTATTTTGTTGGAAAACTATTTGTGCCCTAAGGGCCACATTTCAAAAATAGAAGGACCAAATGTGTATATTATCAAAACATAGAAGAAAAATTACTTTATGCATTAAAATTTACTCCTCAGAGGCATACGATCAATAACTACATTTTAAATACCACCTATAAGTCTAAACTTGGGTTCACAAGATTACACGTCCAAGAAAAAGTGTCCTCGCTTGTTCCCTGGACGAGTAACTTCATCTTAAGCTTTGAGGACAAAGCTAAAATAACGGGTAAGTGTTGTAAAACCCCAAATTTTGGGCTTTTAACATGTCACCGGCTTCATTATTAATATAGTTCACCCCGTAATATTTTTATCAACGACCGTTACAAACGAAATCATAATATAGTAAATATTATGTATTTCCTTATATTTCTTAAAAACTTGACGTTTTAACTATGAACTTATTTTATTTTTATTTTTAAACACATTTTATGTGCATAAATAATTACTAATTATATTTATTATAACTAGTAATGACGATCCAAAATATTACGCATTAAAGCTATACACATTAATTTTTAGACATAAACTTTTAGACTCGACTTAACAAAATATTTTAAAAGACCTGGAGCATTTATTTACAAAACAAATCAAACACTAAACCATCCTAGACCTAGCTGAATACCACTTAAACTACACCTAAGCTAACTAAAAACTTATGTACACTACACCTACCATTTACTTTTCATGTATATTGACACAAATCATAATCAAACAAAAATAAAATCTATACTAAATTTCATTTTAGTAATCTTTAGTCTAACCTTTCTTCCTTGGATCTATTTTTCCTACGTTGCATATGAGACCAAACCAAAAACCAAATCAAAACAAATATACCCCCAATATTCCCTATGTACTGGGAGATCTAAATCCTTGTACCCTTCTTTCCACCAAAATTGGAACACATCACCATTTTCAAGAGGGTGTCGTAGCTCCTCTTTGAGCCACATCTTTTAACCAAACGTTTGTACTCAATGAGATCTTACTAAGATCTCCAAGATATGCAAGATCTCCATCCCTCTCTCTTAACCGAGTATAAAGACCCTCACCAATCCTCCATCCTCCATATCTCTCTCTCGGCAAGCAGCTAACCCTACTCATCTCAACCTCAAACCAAAACTATTTGTTTCCTATTGGGGTGTCTACACAAACGAACATAAACACAAACCCCAATCTCATTAAAACAAAAAACACCCACATAATACACTCCATTTTTGTTTCTGGTTGAGACTCAAGCAGGGACAAACGCATACCAACCTGCCCTTCTCTGTTGTTCACGTTGGTTCAAGCTGTAAGTAACACACACAAGCAACAAATCACCACCATAATGAGTTAACCAAAAGGAAACACAAAAACCTTCCTTTTGTTTCCTGTTAAGGACGCAAGGTTGCGATCATCACTGCGCCGTCTTATTGTTTCGATGCTCGAAGTAGTTGATTTATCTCATTTGGGTTTGAAGGTGACCCTTGAGCTTGGCGTCATGAAGTGGCATATGAACTAACATCCATTTGGTTCCAAACCAAACTCGCGTCCTTCTTTCACTGTGAGTTACACACTAGCTTTGTTCATTATTATTATGCATGTATGCTTCTAGTATTAGTGCTTGAGAAATCAAATACGTTGCAAACAATTCATACCGACGGGAAATCTTGTCTTTCTTTCTTTGTAATGCAACTTGAACAAAATGGTTTAGACAAAGAATTACTTACGTAATAGAAAACAAGAAAACACACTGGTTATGCTAATCGGATGTCTCAGGGTCTATATTGAGAAACACATGTAAAGAAAAACTTAACATATGAATTTTGGATTACCACCACTTAACAGTATGTATAGGTAGTATATATGTCAAAAATTAGTTTTTGAAACTTAGTTTTACTGTCTCAAAACCTAGTGTGAAAATCTATTATAGCATGCGTTGACTAGGCTAACATACTATATTAAATCGTGGGTTTAGAATCTTAAATAGAAAGCATGAAACTATTTCTGCAGTTAACAGAAAGTTTATGTATTGAACCAACTTGTAAATTAGCCTAAACTTCAGCCTTTAAGACCCTTTACGAACCACCTAGAAATGAGTGCCCACGAGTTTTATGGGGGCGAATGGTATACAAGATAGCTAAGATTTCATAGTAACTCGAATCACCTAAAATGGTTAAGAAACGCGCTAGATATTAATCGGCGAAAATACCGAATGAGGCATAGTGTAATCGAAAATATAACTCGTATTGGTATTCAAAAACACGACCTTTTACGACCTACTTTTAACTCTCTAAACGACCTCGCCCCAAGTCGAGTAAAGAACAAAAGTTATAGACGCCATGTCGTCTACACGAGCCTATTTTTAGTTTAACCCAAAAGTCTTTAACGAAAACCGTAGGATAGATCGAAAATGACTTGACAAACAACTTTCTTTAAAATAGGTTCGTGACACCAACTTCGAACATGATTTTATCCTAGCAAACAATCTCGATTTACAAAACTAAACATACGGGTCTCTAGACGGCCCGGCTAGCTTTCCAACGATGCTTTTAGTTTGTACCATGAATCACTATTGAACTCGTTATTCACTTTCGAAAACAATGCACCATATAAATATTGCCACCGTTAGTATATTTGTTGCCACTGTTAGAATTATAAAGAAAATACGTAGCATGAAACTTTTCTTTTTCATAAATGTTTCATGTCCCCCAACATTAAACATTCTTGTCTCATGTTTCCCAAACAACAACATGTCTTGTTTCTTTAAATGGGACATGTTGTACTTTTTAAAACACTTTTATATTAAATATTTAATTTATTTAATTAATTATTTTTATAATAAAATATAATATATTTAGGATATTTGACCCTTTAAATGACCCGAATAAATAAACTGGCCCGACAATAAAATATTTAGGAAAGGATTTCAGCGCCCCTCTCTAGATAAGAAGCAGAACGCGCCATCACCTACAGCCCTTTCCTCTGCCGGGGACTCCCCCGAAACGAAAACGGGCGGCATCGCCGTATGCTCCACTTTTGTTGCCCTATTTCTAAATATATCCCGATTGAACGACTACGTTATTATTAAAACACTAAAACTTTCCCAATTTTTATAACCACCGATTTATTTAATAAACTCAAGCACATACTAGGGGATTATATGCAACGTATATTGTTATTACGATAACGGAAACTTGAAAGACTTTTTATGAAACATTATTTTTATAAGTCTTAATTAAATAAAAATCATTTTATTTAATTCATTTAAACTATTACCATTCAACCAATGTAAATACACTTTATTAAATTAAAAGTGTACATGGTACGATAACTTACTTTAAGTTTAACACTTAAAACGACAACAACTTATTAAATCTGTGATCATGCATTTTCATCAACTACATTTATATATGCATTTTATTTGTGCATCTACTGAGACACACATAAATTACTTAGGTAATTCCACTGCTTCGTGATCATACTGTGCCAGCATACTCAGTGACTTATTACTACTGCTCCATTATTGAGGTAAGTTCATGGCCCCATCTTTACTGTTTTATAACTGGGGGAGAAAACATACGAAACTATTTATATGCAAGCATGCACATATAACAACAATTTATTGCCTACTGTTTGCCCCATTCCCGTGGACTGTATTAGTTAATAGTGTAGCGCGAAATATATGGATAGATCTATTCGGGTATTGACAACACCCGGCCTGTCGTGATCAGCTGTCACGTATTGCTTAGGCCAAGCAGCAGGTTTATGTCATTGTCGGATTAAGGGAAACCTCAATCAGGATAGACCCAAATGGGCTTACTGAGAATCATGTCTAGCTTCTATTACAGGGCAGTAGGAACTACTATAATATTGGGCTGTGATGTCCTGCTATCACCGTGGTGTTTGGCATATAAGTACTTATACTTTTTCAACTAAACTCCATGAATTCACCAACTTTATGTTGACCGATTTTACTCTATATGTTTTCTCAGGAAAATAAGCAGGTTCATGTGCATTGGATTCCAGCATCATAGGAAGCATCATATTTACCATCGGGCTGGGATATTTCTACAAACAATATTAAATGTTGATTTCAAGACAGTTTATTTAAATTGTAAAGTTAAATTCATGTAATATGTTTTAAATGATACTTTATGATCATGCTCTGTATACTATTTGCTATCGATCCATCAAAGTAACACCCCAATTACTATTCCGCTGCATTTGACCAACTTGGGGGTGTTACACCGCCTGCTTTATTAAGTGAAATATCTGTGCAACCTATCGACACTGTAGATAGTAATGACGCGAATGCTGATAACGACATATTTGATAATATGAACATTAAGTTAGAACAACGTGTCGCTCAATTACTTCTACAAAATGAGCAATTGAAAGCTCAGATTCAAGAAAAGGTTTTTGCATTAATAGCACTGAGAAATGAATTAAGGAAGCTAAAATGAAATAGTGTGGATACTAAGTTAGAAAATCAGTCAATCATGGGGAAACCTCCTACTCAACCATTCAAAAACCGCTCAGTTTCTAGACAACCAAATGCGTTTAAATCTGAACGACCGAAAACATCAAACTCGAGGTTTGCATCCCAAGTTGACGTGCGTAGCAATTTTCCAAAAATAGTCACTCCACTATCTAGATCCCCCTTAACAAATTTTGTCTATGCAAAAACCCAATCACATGAATGCTTCAAGAAACTCTAGAAATAGCTCCAAGAACATGCCTCGGAGTAGTTCAAATGACACGGGTCATAAAATCTATCTAGAGGATGCTAAGATAAAGACACAAGCAAGAGTTAGGACCCAACCGATACCTAGGAGCGCTAATCACATAATGTATGGATTTTTAAGTATCGTTTTTCCTCTCGACTCACTCGAATTGAAATCTAAATTTAACGTGGATTAATTGTTCTTGGTAAAAAAATACTTTCTTTGGTATTTTAAAACTAAAAACTATTAAAAGCTATTTAATCTAATTAAAAAGGAAATACTTAATTAAAACTACTTTTTCAATTTTAAACAAAACTATTAAAAATTATAAACTAATTTAAACAAAAACTATTTTGACACTAATTAAATCTAATTAATTAATTTAAAAACTATTTTGAATTTAAACAAAATTTAAAACTAATTTTATATGAAACTAAATTAATTAAAAATAAAAGAAAACTAATTTATAAAAACAATTTTAAATTTCTAAAAGAAATAAAAATATTTATTTTTTTTATTTTTATTTTTTTATTTTTTTTTAAACTTTATAAAAGTAAATATATAAAAACTTTTTAATTAAAAATAACTAACTAAAACTTGTATTTAAACTAATTATCAAAGCTGACAGCTAATTAAATACCTATTTTAATTAAACAGACTGAATTAAAACACAAATAAGGTGCTAGATGAGATGGTTAACCTAATGGGTTGTTGAACGGGAGGTCAGGGGTTCGAGACCCAGCGTGGACAATTTTGAATGATTTATTATTATTATTTATATATATATATATATATATATATATATAGACAATCAGGTAAAGCAAAACCGACAGACTAATGGAGTCTGTTAGCATTAAACAGCAATAGCAAGAATAGCAAAACTAAACTCAGAACAAAATTAAATAATCAAATAAGTCCTAATAAGCAAATTTAAACCTAGTAAACTTATACCAATAAGCAGTCAAGGCAATAATAATAAGCAGATAAGAAATAACAGACTATTTTCAATATATTAAAACTACTCAAATTCAGATTAAACATATTTTAAACAAATAACTAAACAAGAATAAACAGATTATTCTAAAACCTATGCTGTGAACCTCAAATAAACACCAATCTAATATCAGTATCAACTAAAAATTTGCATATATAAAACTCACTTAAATCAGATTTACCTTAAAACAAATATAACAAATTAAGCAAACTAAAAAGAAACTAGCAGACAAAAACCAAACAAAACTTAAATCAAATAGCAGACTACTTAAACAGGAACTAAAACAAAAATCAACAATCAATTATTTAGACGAACAAAACAGAAAGATTACTCTAAACATGAAAATTAAAATAAAATGAAACCTTGTGTCGAATCCGTTGAGCAGAAGGATAGGCGCTCAGCCCCCTTTTAATCTGAATCAAACACCACCTTATCAACCAATTAACATCATCGAACCAAACACCACTTCGAACAGATTTATATAAAACTTCCCAGTAGGGGAAATTTATTAACCAAAATTTATTTTAATTAATTAATTTAAACTATTTAAAAAGTAAATTGCAGTAAACTTAGATAAATAATGAGACGAGATTTAACCGAAAGAAATTTTTATTAATAACTAAAAATTTGATTACAATACTGAGAAAATTGAAATTACAATTTAACCTAAAAACTAATTTGCATAAATAAAAATAAAATAAAAATTGCACCCTAAAAATTACATCATGAGAGGGTTTTTATAGGCAAACCCTAAAAACCTGTTGATGAAGCTTGGTGAGCACGATTTATCATCACAACCGTTTAATCCGTCATTCCTCTTTCTCTTTCTTCATTTCTTCAATCCAACGGCTGAAAATACACCCCTTGCACACGGATTGCCAACGTGTCAAGGGGTTGTGTTTCTTCTGCTTCTTCAATGCTTATGTGGCTTGATTTAATTGGAGGGATGGTGGTGGTGATTTGTTTAAGCCAATCAGGAGAGGGGAATGGGCCACATCATTGATCTCTACCCATCTTCAAGCTCCGGTTTAATTGGGGTTTTAATTACAAGCGCGTGTAACACACTTGCTATAAATCAGAAACCCCCAATTTTATTATCTAGGGTTTGGGGGTAAAAAGTGGGTATGTCTGCGTTTATTTTGAGAGGTGAGGGAAGAAGTGACTTTGGTTTTAACGAAAAGTGTGTTACGTTTGGTGTGTGGGTAAAAATAAGTTTAATAAACTTTGACTGAAAAACTCGTCCAATGTTTCATTTGTAAATTTAAAATGGGCTTGTAGTCCAAAATATCCAATTCGTCTTTTGTTAACAAAATGGGCTTGGTCCATACATATGAAATCATACTCCATCCGTCCATGTGATCTTTATTCCAAACTTAGGCCTTTGATCGGCTTTAACTCCAAAGTAAATTATAACTTGTTCCTTAAATGGGCTTTTGGGCCCATTAACCAAAAGTGGGACCCACAAAGCCCAAATGTCCTTCATTAAGTTAAAATCCACTTAAACGAACTTGATTTTGGTTTTCTTGATCATTTCTTAAAAGTCGTGTTGATTTTGCCGGTTTTCGTGATCTTCAGTACAATTTTGGTTCTTTGACTTTGTCTTTGTCTCTTTCTTGGACTTTTCTTCAACAATTGACCGTGAAATCCCGTGTTTTCTTTCATTTTTATCTTTTGTACCTATTTCACATAAAAACACAAAACCACGCGTAATTCCGATTTTTACGATATTAAACACATGATTAGGTCTTGTTTTTCCTTGATTTTAGTGGTAAAAGGATAAGTGTTTACACACTTATTAAATCCCTACACTTGACCGTTGCAATGACCCCATGCAATACTTAATTTTAAAGCATAAAGTTACATTTTTCTCATAATTAACTATTTTGGCCTTTATTAAGATATACTATTACTACTACGATGAAAAGATAAAAACTTTAAAGGAAACAAAAGTTATAACAATTTATTAACTTGGAAATTATTTGATGAAAGAAACTCGTAAAGAAATCTAAGACTTAAATTAGGGCTTTGGTGTCATGAATATTAATCACCCTCAAGTTTCACGTTCCCCATACCAAGCTTAAAAACGAGATCATTTTTTACCATAAGTTCTTAAGTTAAAACCACTTATATAAGACAATTGTGTAATACTCTTTCTCTAATTCCTAAGTTGTATCTCTAGATTTTAAAGATTGTCGTTCACCCGTAGGCTCATTTGACTTATTTAATAATCTTTAGTCCAAAAATGAAGGCAAAACGGTGCAAACACGACACTCAGAACCTAACCTCGTCCTCAAAAACGTTGTTACTAAAGTAAGCCAACATCAAGGATAATTTAACACGATTTGAGGAATAAATTCCCAAATCCAAAATTTGGCCAATAGTACTACCTATTATTTATTCCTCCAAAGTCATGTTGACTTTATGTGGAGTTTAGCAAATTCACATGATATACCCTTAGGCTCTTTAAGATGTAAAAATGCTCCTCATCTATTGTCCACACCCTAAGGCTCCTTGAACGATAAACAAGGGAATTGATTTTTGATCAATTTTTATTCAACACTTACCATGCCATATACCCTAAGGCTCTAATGACAAGGTTCGTGCTACATGCCCCACACCCTAAGGCTCCTTGAGGTCATGTTTTAATCTTATTCTTTCTTATTTATGATATATATAGTAGGCCAAATTCCCCGGTCCCATGGTCTGAATACCTCCTACTTAGTGATTATGAGCCACCTTAGTCGGAAGTCCACAACGCTGGCACCCTCAATGTGTTCATGCTTTAATTACAAGGAGATAAAAGATTTGGCTGAGAGCTAAGATATCGAATCTACACCGCAAAAATCCTCATTTATTAAGCAATTAAATATACAAGCGGGAAGAACGAGCCACAAAAACTCATATAAGCAAGAATTAACCCTTAAACTTATTATCAACTCTATCATCTCTCGTTCTCCACAATTTAAAATCTCAAGGAATGAGACTCGTGGATGCTTAGCCTAATAAACCAATTAAGGTCCATATGGTTAAGGATACTAGCTAGAGTAAACTTGGATAAGTAAACTCGGGTTGAGTCAAAATATTCACGACGGGCCTAATATATCAAAGACATCTAGACTTGTTAAAACGATTTTATTCATTTATTTATTTATTTTATTTTATTTATTATTTTATTTTATTTTACTTTATTCTTGAAATGGAATTTATTCATACGATGTGATGACAAAAGGAAAGAAAATAAAAGGAAACAAATGGAAATACTACTAGGCCAGAATAGATCAAAAATTTGAAAAATGTTGTAAATTTTTAATTTTCCGGTTAAATGAGGTCAAATTCATGGAAAATCCCACTAAAATTCGATAGAAGTCCCCCTACACTTAAAAACATTGCCCTCAATGTTTAAGCATGTGGGAGAATAAACTCCCCTACACTTAGGACATTGAATACGTTGTTTAAATCGAGCTAAGGAAGAGACAACTAAAGTGATTACATTTATTCAACTTATTTATATACATGTATGAATCACAATAGCAAACACTTATCGAAGAAACCGGGTACACGGGAACACAGGATCACGGGTCGCGTCAAAAACACCAAAAGTGGATCATGAAAGCACACATCCCTGCACAACATCACAACACAAACAACCTACTTGGCTCCCCCTACACTTATTGGTGGAAATGGGTGAAGGTGAAAAAGGGAGGAAAGGGTGGAAAAGGTAAAAATCTAACCTAGTTATACGATGCTTGATTTATTTATAACGAGTCTCTAGCTCGACTCGATTTCCCGAATATCATCATTCAAATGGGTAAAATCATGGGAAAAACCGAGATTTCTGATAAGTGTGAAAACACTCATCAATAATGATCCAAAAACCACTCAAAACACAGTCAAATACATAATATTTAACTTTAAAATATCAGAATTACGCGTGTATTTGTGTTTCATGTGTTTTCAGGTAAGAAGATACATTTTTGAGCAAACATGCGTTTTCGAGGTATTTATTTAATAAAATGTCGAAGAAAGAGACGAAAGATGCTTTCAAGGACCTTATTTGCCAGGTTTTCAAAGATCAAGGGTTTAACTTGCAAATTTCTACAAAGATGAGGATGAAAGGAAAATGTGCTAAGAAGTTTATATACCATTTGGATAGAGAATAGAAAATGAAGGACTAAAAGGAAATTAACTGGAAAGTTTATTAAGTATTTGGTCAATTGACTAAAACACGGTCAAAACAACACATCCCCAAACACGTTTCACTTTCTTCTCCAAAGTGAAGAGAGAGAAAGAAACGAATAAAAGTTTTTTTCATACTTTCATCCACCAAACCTGCAAATCATTATCACGGAAGATACAGGGAGTTTCAGGCCAAGTTTCCAACTAGAAAAAGACTCCTTATCCTCTCCTCTACATGAAGATACCAGTTAATTAGATCAAGGAATGAAGATAAAGAAACGCCCAAATAGGATTGAAGATGAAGAACGAGTGTAAACCTCGTATTAAACACGTGTCCACTGCTCATTGGAGCGAACACGTCATCTCATCACCCTCTCGACGGCTATAAAAGGAAGATGAAGACATCAGTTTCAGTCGGTTAGCCTAGGAGTAGAGCTTCACACATAGTTAGTTAGTTAGATTAGTTTTAGTTTAGAAGTAAAGTTAGTTAAACTTTCATCTTGTAATCAGTAATCTGATCAGTTACATTCGGTTAAGTAGTTTGTTAAAGTCGTTACAATTTCTGCCATTTACGAAAGCTTTAAGTTTCACATTCTTTTTTTTCTATTCAAGCTAGTGTTCTGTAACCATCATTCTTTCTGCCATTAATGATAAATGAAGCTTTTTGATTTTTCATCTTATGACTCTTGTTTCCTGTCTTCACTATTGATGAGAATGTTATTATTACTGTTTTCCCTCTTATAGTTGTTTAGATTCTCAGTTCTTTAGAATAAGTAGTCGTAATGAGTTGATCAGTTAGTTACAATTTTTAGTTGAAGTTGTTAAATAGATTTCGTCCATTAATGAGAGTTTTGATCTTAATCTCTCCTATAGTTAATTCTGTTCTTATAAATTTGTTAAAGATTAGTTAGAGATGGTACTGATTAGTTGAGATTTAATAGTTTCAAATTGTATCTTTTCGTTTATTAGTAAAAGTCTTTTCGTTGATTAGTTGAGAAAGTAAGAAACTCAGCTTTATATAATCGTCAGTTCAAGCCTAGCAAATGTTAGATGCTTTTGGATCTGCTCATAAAGAATAAGGATTAGCAATTACATAGAATCAGCTAGTTTCTGTTTCATTTTGTTATCAGTTTTGCAGGAATTCTGATTTACAGGTACGAGTTTTCGTTGATTAGCATTTGATCAGATAAAGAATTAGTAGACAAGTGTTGGCGGTGATTGTTAAAAGCGAGCTCAGCGCTCCGCTTCTCGACATCAACGGGCAGGCTTGGAAGAAAATGGTTAAGCACATTTACTTTGTTGATTTTCCGCTTAGTGGTAGCTTATTACTGTTCTCTGCATACTTTTAGAATAATTTTGCTTATGATTGCTTAGCGTAATCACGCTTGTTATCTGATTTTACGATTGGCTGAGTTTTATTCGTTTTGATTTTCTGCCTTTAATAGTGTAATCTGCTCTAGATAGATTTCTTGTTGAGTTTTGATGGATAGTTTTAATTGCGTAGTAGTATAATATTAGATGTTATTTTGTTCAGATTGTAGGATTAGTGTACCATAACTGGTGTCTAGCATATAGAATTAGGTAGTATTTGAAGTTGTAATTGTATATGATCTTACCATTTTTTTACTCTTACTGGTTAATATCAGTTTTGTCTGAGCTAGGATATAGTTGCTATAGCCAAGAGTGAAACTTTGAATCTGTCAGCTTTCAAGTTTCTTATTAAGTTTCGAATTATACTAGTTTGATCCCTGAACTTGTATACATGAATTTCTTGGCCAGTCCCGTATCGTTAGGTTCTTAAAGTAGTTAACTGTCAGTAGACCTTCGTTATTACTTTCCATCAGCTGTAGGTCCTTTAGCCAATATTTCAGTTAAGTTCGCTACACCGTTAGTCCACTTCGTTAGATTTAGTTAACTAACTACTGGATTCGTTAAGCTTTTGGGCCAGCTTAGTTGCTGGGCTTTTGTTCATTGGATCTAGTATAATAGTTTAATTTGAACAGAATTTTGGTTTCAATTGTTACTTTGTATTTCATTTTCATAAAATCTATATTTTAGATAATACAAATTTGTATTTTTAGAATTAATAAAAAAATAGATTTAGTCTTGTATGTTATGTTTTGCAATTTAATTTCGTAATATAAATTTGTATTTTTACAATTTACTACTTGTGCATTTAATTGACGTAATTGCAATGTGTTTTTAGTATAGTACATATACGTAGTAGCTAATATTTTTACCTTTTTATGTGCTTTGTGCCAATTAGAAATAGATTACCAAACAAGTTTTTTTTTCACCAAAAACAATTAAGTCTTTGCTTGAATTGTTATATCAATTCGTTAAGATACCGAGACGATTATACTATAAAAAAACGAGTTATTAAATGGCGCCGCTGCCGGTTCTTTTCGTGAAGATTAACGATTTTGAGTGAGACGATTGGATTTTGGGATCCGTTCACTTTGTGAACGTTATTTTTACGTATTATAATCAAAAACATAAAAAAAATCAAAAAAATAAAAATAAAAAAATAAAAAATCACAAAAATCAATTCTTTTCCTAAAGAATTGAACCAAAAAAAATAAAAAATCCAAAAAGTAATCTTTTTCCTAAAAGATTACAACAAAAATATATATTATATCGTTTTCATCGGTTTTTACGTAGATATAGTATTTTTCTTAAAAAATCAAATAAATACAAAAATATTTTTTATATATTATTATATGTAGATACGTATACGTATAAAAACAACCAAGTTACCTATTTCCATAAGTATTGCCGAGGCAGTACACCGTGTTGAGGGGCGTTCCGGTCCTTGACACGCGTATCGATCCAATTTAATTAAGCAAGAATAGATAAATACTTCCAATTGGCAATAATTCGAAGAATACAAACTACTAAAGTAAATAGATAGGCGACGTGCTATAAAATGCCGTCTAAGGGTTAATAGGTACTTAAGTGCTTCGCGCCACCTACCCCCCCGTTCACTAGTGCGTATTCTAAGAAGGAAGGCTTGATTGGAGGTCTTGCACCCAAGTAGTAATTATATATATACTTTCTTGTGGATATTTCATATCGAACCTCGAGGGAGATTATCTTTTCTCTCTCAAAAGTCGACCGAGGGCTACTCCCTCATTCCTCGTGTTTACTTACACGTGTACTCGCACACGTGTAAACATACCACCTTTGGTGTATTACTTCCTTCCCCGAGGAAGCTTTTAAACGTCATTATACTTGTATATACATTCGGCCACCTTGCTCAACATGGATACTCGTTCCATGTTGGAGATTTTGCAACAACGATCCGCCAACGCTAATTATTTGCCTTGTTCGACTTGTGGTGGTCCACACGATACTTATTTATGTGATCAAAATAATGGTTATTATGGGGAGGGATATGCTTACAATGGAACCGAGAACCCTAATTTTCGACCTAACATTCAAATGGACTACACTTGTAATGACTATATGGGCTATTCCGGTTTTTCATCACAACCTCCACCATCATTTCATGATTAAACCTTTAATGTGCCATACCAAAACCAAGGATTTTCCAATTATGAAGGTTTTCAAAACAATGATAATTTTCAAGGCTATAATCAAGAAACCTTTCATAATCAAGGATTTTCAAACAATGAAGGCTTTCAAAATAATGATGAAAATTTTCCATGCTATAATCAAGATACTTTTCAAAATCAAGGATTTTCACATTATGAGGGTTTTCAAAATGAAGGGAATTTTCAAGGTTACAATCATGAGAATTTTCATAATCAAGACTCTTTTCAAACCTATAATTCACCTAATTATGGAAATCCACCTCCACCCTATTCTTCGACTTATTCATGTGAGTTTTGTGGAAAAGAACCCCATTATGGTTATGATTGTCGACCAAGGAATCCGCCTTCTTATGCTCTTAGTGATCTCAATGAGCTTTCTTTTCTAATCGAGCAACAAGGAAGAAATGATGGATATAGATTAAAGGCTTTTAAACGTATGAGAGAGATGAGTATCGAGGAAATGAGAGAAGAATCTCGGTGGTTAAGGGAAGAAATTAAGTCTCTTGAGGACGATGTAAGGAACAAACGGTTTAATATCAAGAGAATTGGTGACATTTATAGAGAATCGGTGAACTATTCCTCTCAGTCCCTTAAGAAAGATTTAGATGATTTACTCGTTAAGATTGATAAAAAGGAACGTGAACGCATAAAAACCATGAGCTTTGAGAAAATCGAAAAGGAGAATCTGCGGATAACAGGAGAGATGGTATCTCTTTGTAATATCACGAAGATGAAACTATTTAATAAAGAGGACATTTGTGACGAGTTGAATATTAGATATCGTCAACTTCAGCAAGAGTTACTTACTTTGCTCTTAGCAAAAGACGAAAAAGTAGAAGATGAAGGCATAATAGACTCATATTTTGCTACATGTAGTCCTTATCCATTATTTTATGATGATGATGATGACGATCCTCCGATTTGTATGGCACTTAATGATGACACATATTCATCACCTTTACCTCACGTGGAACCCACCGACTCTTTAACCATGGGGGACGAGCCTCTTAGCACTAATACAAATACCGATTCGGATGAATTAACCTCTTCTAGTGTTGAGGACCTTATCCCAATTCAAAGAGAGCTTGAGAGGGTTTCCAATGAACCATGTGATGAGCTTTGTGTTGATACCTATTCTCCTCATGATCACATTGAGATTTTATCACATATTGACCTTCATGCTACTACTAGTGATTTTGGTGACTTTGATCTTGATGAATTGTTTAAAGAAAGGGATAATGAGATTGAGGAAGAGTTTGTGAAAGACTTTCCACAAATGAAGGATGATGATTGTGATTCTAGTGACGCGTCTTATGCTATATCATCCGATGATTTGTCTTGTCAAGATAACATTCCTAATTTGGATGAAGAGTTTGCTCCTATAGGAAAAGTGGATCCTTCTCTTCTACCACCTTATGATTCTTGTGATGAAACCTTTGATGATCCTTATGATAGTGATGAGTCTTTTACTTCTGATGATGATGACTCCATTTCTTCTATGACTCCTTCACCTATTCCTCTAAGTGATTTTGTGATACATTCAAATCCTCTTTTTGAGACATGTTTTGATAACCCACTTTTTGAGGAGTGTGAAGAATCTAATAATGAGTCTATAGAAGAAGAACCCTTGATTGATATTCCTTCACTGGTTTTTGAGGATACACCTATTGATTTTCATGATCATATCATCCCTTTGAGTGATTCTCTCATTAATACACCTCCTTTTGAGCCTTATGTTCCCACCCTCCCACCCTTGAAGTTGGTTATTGATGAAGATCCTTTCCTCTTAGAGATTGATACTTTTTCATCTAAGGCACCTTTAGAACTCAAAACCTTTGATATGGACTCTCTTATGGAGATTGATACCACCATAGAGGATACTCTTGCACAATTTGATATAGAGGTCAACGATAGTGTTTCTAATTTGGAAGAGGAGGTTCGTCTTATTACTACATTGCTTTTTGGGACCCTAGAACCTACACCTCCTCCACAAGACACTATTAATCTTGATCCTCCTTTCACTATGCCTTCTATGGAAGATTACCCACCTTTTGATGATGATGATGAGCCTAACATGGACATAATAGTTATGAATGTTTTGATACCTACACCTTCATATACTCATGATGCTTTGATCACTAAGGGGGAATCTTATATGGTTGACACGAGCTCATCTCCTTATTTTCCCATGAAGGGAAAGGTTTTTGATCCTGGGATACGTAAATTTGAGACACCTTGGTTTTCATCTACTCCACTTAAGAGTGTGATTTCGATTGATATGGACTTCTTGTATGAGCTTACTTTGGTGATGCTACCTACTTTGGAGTTGTTCACTTGTCGAGATGGAAACTATGTATTTGATCCTGGGGTGCTTTCTTTATGAGAGATTTGGTATGTTGGACAAACTTGAGACACGTTGGACCGTTCCATTTATCGAGGCGGATATTGTAAATCTTATAGTAAATGGCAACGTGCTAAGTTTGAGTGTATCATGTGAGATGTGCTTCAAAGTGTATATCCTTTATTCTCCATGATGGTTTCCCCAAGGACAACTTAATTCGGGGCCGAGTCGAGCTAGCGACTTAGGGTTAAAAAAACTCAAGCATTGAATAACTAGGTTATAAAACGTAGAGTAGATTTTCAATAGGTTAGGTTTAATTAAAAGGATGTTATAGTAGAGTTGAAGTGGAGGGGTGCCTTTCTTCGTCTTTTCGTGTTTGTTTCAAGGGTTGCTCTCTCACATTTCATGCTTGGAGCTTATGGAGGAGGCCCGTGTATCTGGTTCACTTCGATTAGTTTTTGCTATCGTGATATTAAACACTTGTGCTTCAAATGAATACCCTTTAGTTGTCTCTTCCTTAACTTGGGTTAAGCAAAGTAATCAATGTAATAAGTGTAGGGGAGTTCACTCCATGCTCTTAAACATTGAGGACAATGTTTATCTTAAGTGTAGGGGAGACTTCTATCGAAGTGACCTTACCTAGACCATTGCCTTAAATTCATGATAAAATGGAAAATTAATTTTTCAACCATTTTTCAAATTTTTGATCTACTTTGGCCACCAAAAATATGCATTCATAATTTTTGCATCATACGTTTTTCTTTTGCATAACACATTTGCATTGTATATATTTCTTCTTTTATTTTTCATCAAAAATATATAAAAAGGAAAAAAAATATAATAAAACATGGTTTTAACAAGTTTAGATTTCTTTGACATATTAGGCCTGCCATGGATACTTTGACTCAACCCGAGTTTGCTTATTTTAGCATTCTCTAGCTAGTATCCTTAACCATGTAGTCCTTCATTGGTCTATTAGGCTAAGCATCCACCAATTTCATTATTTGAGATTTTAAATTTGTGGAGAATGGGAAATGATAGAGTTGAAGCAAGTGTAAAAGGGCTAGATAGACTTCATGATAATTACTTGTGGCTAAACCCTTCTCTTCTTTACCTCTATTTCTTCGCATGTATATAATTGTTAATAAATAATCAAGTACGGTTTTAATTGGTTTGTAATCTCTTATGCATTTTTGGCTAATCATTTATGGTTGATATGAGTACGTCTTAAGATTCTAAGTTAGAACATTTTATGTGTACTAGACTTATGTCATGCTCAATATTTAGCGGGTGTTTTTCCTTTTATTCTTTTCAAATTTCTTAGTGAGGAATAAAGAAAAATAAGAGCGGCTTATGAAAAAAAAAATGAGTGGCTAGAAAAAAAAAGAAAAAAAAAAGAAAAGAGAAAAAAAAATATATACAAGACTCCCAAGAGGGGTAGTGTGGTGTTAATTATAGTGACTATTGAGTTCCAATATTACCTTGACGGGTTGCGGGGATTCAATAGATTGCTCCAATCCAATATTACCTTGACGGGTTGCGGGGTTGAAGATCCAAAGTCTCAAAAAGATGGCGGATGTAAATTGTTGCGTGAGTTTTATTTTTCTTTCCTTAGCGAGTGTGTAGCTACTTATGAAAGCATGACATGAGGATTTTACACATAAGGCGAATGACTTATTATTCTTAAAACGGACTTGTATTAATTGTGAGCGGTTTTTCAAGTAATGGATGAGAGGATTACTTAGGATTAAAACCGTGCTTCCTTATTTTTGGATTTTACACTTCTTATATTTCACGCTTGAATAATGACAAATTTGCCCACAAGCAATTTGCTCAAATAATAACCGGTTCCACATTTAATTGTCATGAATAAGTTGATGCACTTTTTACTTGTGAATACAATGATCCCATTTTTAAGCTTGGTATGGGGAAAGTGAAATTTGAGGGTGATAAGTGTCCATGTACCAAAGCCCTAATCTAAGTCATTGATTTCTTTATGAGTTATTTCCATCAAAACCATTTCAAGAAAATATAAAAAGATATAAATAGAATTGCTTTTCTTTGCATTGCATTATAAATATTCAAAATCATGCATCATATAGTGTAGAGTAGTGTAGATGCATTCCATAATGGCCAAGGTGGGTTAATTATGAGAAAAGTGTAACTTGGTGCTTTAAAATGCTGCATTGCATGAGGACATGGCAATGGTCAAGTGGAGGGGAGTTGATAAGTGTGAAAACACTCATCAATAATGATCCAAAAACCACTCAAAACACAGTCAAATACATAATATTTAACTTTAAAATATCAGAATTACGCGTGTATTTGTGTTTCATGTGTTTTCAGGTAAGAAGATAAATTTTTGAGCAAACATGCGTTTTCGAGGGATTTATTTAATAAAATGACGAAGAAAGAGACGAAAGATGCTTTCAAGGACCTTATTTGCCAAGTTTTCAAAGATCAAGGGTTTAACTTGCAAATTTCTACAAAGATGAGGATGAAAGGAAAATGTGCTAAGAAGTTTATATACCATTTGGATAGAGAATAGAAAATGAAGGACTAAAAGGAAATTAACTGGAAAGTTTATTAAGTATTTGGTCAATTGACCAAAACATGGTCAAAACAACACATCCCCAAACACGTTTCACTTTCTTCTCCAAAGTGAAGAGAGAGAAAGAAACGAATAAAAGTTTTTTTCATACTTTCATCCACCAAACCTGCAAATCATTATCACGGAAGATACAGGGAGTTTCAGGCCAAGTTTCCAACTAGAAAAAGACTCCTTATCCTCTCCTCTACATGAAGATACCAGTTAATTAGGTCAAGGAATGAAGATAAAGAAACGCCCAAATAGGATTGAAGATGAAGAACGAGTGTAAACCTCGTATTAAACACGTGTCCACTCCTCATTGGAGCGAACACGTCATCTCATCACCCTCTCGACGGCTATAAAAGGAAGATGAAGACATCAGTTTCAGTCGGTTAGCCTAGGAGTAGAGCTTCACACATAGTTAGTTAGTTAGATTAGTTTTAGTTTAGAAGTAAAGTTAGTTAAACTTTCATCTTGTAATCAGTAATCTGATCAGTTACATTCGGTTAAGTAGTTTGTTAAAGTCGTTACAATTTCTGCCATTTACGAAAGCTTTAAGTTTCACATTCTTTTTTTTTCTATTCAAGCTAGTGTTCTGTAACCATCATTCTTTCTGCCATTAATGATAAATGAAGCTTTTTGATTTTTCATCTTATGACTCTTGTTTCCTGTCTTCACTATTGATGAGAATGTTATTATTACTGTTTTCCCTCTTATAGTTGTTTAGATTCTCAGTTCTTTAGAATAAGTAGTCGTAATGAGTTGATCAGTTAGTTACAATTTTTAGTTGAAGTTGTTAAATAGATTTCGTCCATTAATGAGAGTTTTGATCTTAATCTCTCCTATAGTTAATTCTGTTCTTATAAATTTGTTAAAGATTAGTTAGAGATGGTACTGATTAGTTGAGATTTAATAGTTTCAAATTGTATCTTTTCGTTTATTAGTAAAAGTCTTTTCGTTGATTAGTTGAGAAAGTAAGAAACTCAGCTTTATATAATCGTCAGTTCAAGCCTAGCAGATGTTAGATGCTTTTGGATCTGCTCATAAAGAATAAGGATTAGCAATTACATAGAATCAGCTAGTTTCTGTTTCATTTTGTTATCAGTTTTGCAGGAATTCTGATTTACAGGTACGAATTTTCGTTGATTAGCATTTGATTAGATAAAGAATCAGTAGACAAGTGTTGGCGGTGATTGTTAAAAGCGAGCTCAGCGCTCCGCTTCTCGACATCAACGGGCAGGCTTGGAAGAAAATGGTTAAGCACATTTTACTTTGTTGATTTTCCGCTTAGTGGTAGCTTATTACTGTTCTCTGCATACTTTTAGAATAATTTTGCTTATGATTGCTTAGCGTAATCACGCTTGTTATCTGATTTTACGATTGGCTGAGTTTTATTCGTTTTGATTTTCTGCCTTTAATAGTGTAATCTGCTCTAGATAGATTTCTTGTTGAGTTTTGATGGATAGTTTTAATTGCGTAGTAGTATAATATTAGATGTTATTTTGTTCAGATTGTAGGATTAGTGTACCATAACTGGTGTCTAGCATATAGAATTAGGTAGTATTTGAAGTTGTAATTGTATATGATCTTACCATTTTTTTTTACTCTTACTGGTTAATATCAGTTTTGTCTGAGCTAGGATATAGTTGCTATAGCCAAGAGTGAAACTTTGAATCTGTCAGCTTTCAAGTTTCTTATTAAGTTTCGAATTATACTAGTTTGATCCCTGAACTTGTATACATGAATTTCTTGGCCAGTCCCGTATCGTTAGGTTCTTAAAGTAGTTAACTGTCAGTAGACCTTCGTTATTACTTTCCATCAGCTGTAGGTCCTTTAGCCAATATTTCAGTTAAGTTCGCTACACCGTTAGTCCACTTCGTTAGATTTAGTTAACTAACTACTGGATTCGTTAAGCTTTTGGGCCAGCTTAGTTGCTGGGCTTTTGTTCATTGGATCTAGTATAATAGTTTAATTTGAACAGAATTTTGGTTTCAATTGTTACTTTGTATTTCATTTTCATAAAATCTATATTTTAGATAATACAAATTTGTATTTTTAGAATTAATAAAAAAATAGATTTAGTCTTGTATGTTATGTTTTGCAATTTAATTTCGTAATATAAATTTGTATTTTTACAATTTACTACTTGTGCATTTAATTGACGTAATTGCAATGTGTTTTTAGTATAGTACATATACGTAGTAGCTAATATTTTTACCTTTTTATGTGCTTTGTGCCAATTAGAAATAGATTACCAAACAAGTTTTTTTTTCACCAAAAACAATTAAGTCTTTGCTTGAATTGTTATATCAATTCGTTAAGATACCGAGACGATTATACTATAAAAAAACGAGTTATTAATTTCCAAGGGAGGAAAATCTCTCCATGATAAAGGGTGAAACATAGTCATATAAAGAATACCCCATGAAAATCCACCCGGGTCAAACACATAATTTCTATCACGAAAGGAAATAAACCCCGAGGTGGTAAAATCACACAAGGCAAAGAAAAGTGGGGTACCCTTAGTCAAAAGTCTCTCATAAGGAAGGGTAAGGTGATTTGGCAATGAAAGTACAAGAGTCTCTATTCCGGGATCAAACACCGGTTCCTTAATGGGAAAATAGCAAGAGGTGTTGACATTAAAGCTCAAAATGTCATCATAATCCAAAGTGGGAAAGTCGTCCTCTTCCAAACTTGATGTGAAAACATAAGTATCATCGGAGTCATAGGAAAACTCATCCTCGTGAGGAAATTAGGTATTTAGAAAGATATCTAAATCCTCCTCAAATGGAATATCCTCTAAAGTAGGAATGATCTCTAAGAGTGGAGGATCCTCCTCAAAAGTCATGACTTCTAAAACTGGGGTATAAAAGTCAAAAGGAGTCTCCATAATGGAAGAATTACTAATAGAGATATGAGGTGAATTAAGATCATGAGGTGGGTCATAAAAAATAATGAGATCACTTAAATAAGTCTCATCATCGTAAGTATCAAAGATTGGTGAATCAAAAATGGGTTGGTCAAAAGTGGGTGGGTCAAAAGATAGGTCGTCTTAACCGAAGATAGTGTGATCACTTAAAGAAGTGTCATCACTATAAGTATTATAAATAGGAGTTTCAAAAATTTGAGGCTCTAAGGGAAGGGATGAAGTTATCACGAAATCATTTCGATTAGACATTTTAATTCCAAAAGGATTAATAAAAATCTCTTCATTGTCATAATTAAGAACATCAATCATATTGACCGACTCTTTTCCATTTGATTTAGTTGTGACTTTTCCCATTTTAAAAACTTGTTGTTCATCCCTAACCCTAAGAATTAACTCCCCTTTGGCCACATCAACTAAGGCTTTTCCGGATCTTAAGAATGGTCTACCAGGTATTAACGGAATACGAGGATCCATCTCATAGTCGACGACAACAAAGTCTACGGGAAAAGTGAATGTACCAACTCGAACAAAAACGTCTTCGGCAATACCAACAGGGTATGCGAGAGTTCAATTAGCTAACTCGAGAGTCATGCGAGTCGGTACAAGGTCGGGTAATGATAATTGTTTCCATACTGGGAGTGGCATAAGATTGATGCTAGCGCCGAGATCCGCTAAAGGCATACAATCATCAATTTGAGGAAACGAGCAAGGTAACACGAATCGTCCGGGATCTCCTAGCTTTTCGGGAAGCTCTTTGAGAAGAATCGCGGAACAATTCTCATTTAAACGAGTGTTCACGAGCTCTACCATTTTTTCCTTCTTATTGAGCAAATCTTTGAACATTTTCACAAATTTAGGCATTTGAGCAAGTGCTTCAATATGGCTAATGTTAACATTCACTTGGGAAATCATTTTCAAAAAGTTTGAAACATGAACGTCATCTTTGGTGAGAACTTTAGCCTTGTCCAATCTAGAGGGATAAGGAATATTGGGATTTGAAGTTGAAGGTTGAGAAGGAGAAGGACTCGCTTCTTGAACAACCTTAGGGTTGGGCTCATTAGGCAATGGAGAACTAGTACTAGGAGTGGTAGTGGGAGGGATCACCAAAGGGGGAGTAGGATTACTCATTATGACCTCCGGGCCTTGTCTCTCCTTTATGGGAGAAGAGATGGAAGGTCCCACTAAAGTGGCTCCACTTCGAGTAGTGATAGCACTCACATTAGCACGAGGGTTAATCTCGGTATTAGAAGGTAAGGATCCTTGGGGTCTAAGGGCTTGCAACATTTGCACGAACTTCCTATCGGTGGACTCTTGCATTTGTTTCATAGTTCTCTCATGTTCGGGCAACTTTTGTAGAACCAAGTCCATTTGAGGATTATGCATGTTCATTTGATTATACCCTTGAGTTGGAAAACCTTGGTTTTGATATTGAGGTTGAAAACAGTTGTTATTATGAAAACCTTGGTTGAAGTTATTATTTTGAAACCCTTGATTTTGACTAAAACCCCTTGTATTAGAATTCCCTTGAAAATTACCCAGTTGAGGACCTTGGTTCCTATTTTGGGCGGGTGGGGGTGGTCTTAGTGGAGCTACAAAACCCAGGGGAGCCAAATAGTTATTAGATTTATAAGACAAATGGTTAACATCAACATTTGGTTTGAAATGAACCCGCTCATTTTCATTGTTGTTATAAGCATAAACTTCTTGTTGTTGATTGTAAACCTTGTCACAAGTATAATACGAATGTGGTCCACCACAAGTCTCACACGTTTCACAAGTCTCTTTTAAGGCATTTACTTGCACATTGATGACTTTGGTATTGTTTGCGGTTTGTAGAGCAATTGATTCAACAAGCGAAGTAAGCTTATCAATTCTCTTGTTGTTCTCACTAGTACTAGCACTTGCCATAGTAGCCCTAACACTCTTGGTTTGTACTTTTGCCTTGTTTTCAATTATTTCCCAAGCCTCGTTCATGGACTTCACAAGAATATTACCCCCCGCGACACTATTAAGTGAGTCTTGATCATTAAGAGTTAAACCATTGTAAAACGTATTGATTTGATACACTTTAGTGAAACCATGTTGTAGACATTTTCGTAAAAGCTCCTTAAAACGATCCCAAGACTCACTAAATGTGTCCCCATATTGTTGTTCAAAGGTAATGATGTCATTCCTTAAAGAGGTGGTCCGTGATGGTGGGAAAAAGTAGTTAATGAACTTGGTCTCTAAATCAATCCATGTGGTAATACTTTGGGGTGGTTCCTTATCAAGCCAAATCCGGGCTTGTCCCTCGAGGGAAAAAGGAAAGAGTTGTAAATGAATGGCCTCTTGTGGCACCCCATTGTATTTAACGGTGTTTGCCAATTGTATGAAACGTTTGATATGAGCGTGTGGGTCATCATTAGTACGACCTAAAAATGGTGTAGCGGAAACCATTTGAATAAAACCCGTTTTTAGTTCAAAATTGTTTGCTCCAATATCCGGCACCACAATCGCGTCATCATTTCCTTCAACGTAAGATTGTAGAATCTCAATCATAGGTCGATTATCCGTTGCTATCGTGTTGTTCAAAGCTCGATTCTCGGGATCGGCTTGATTGACGGTCTTTTTGTTTTTCTTCTTCTTCTTTTTGGAAGAATTAGAAGTATTTGGTACACCAATCGGTATGTATGTCCGCGCGCGAGTGCGCATACAATTAAAATCAAGGAATGAGGTAGGAGACCTCGGTCGACTTTGAGAGGAAAGGGATTATCCCTCTCGATGTTCAATATTAAAAAGCTACAAAAATATATACGTAATACTACTTGAGTTGACAAACCAATAATCGGTCGTCCCTCTCAATATACGCACAAGCAAGCGGGGAAACGAGGTGGCACAAAGCACTTAAAAACCTTTTTTCTTAGACGACCTTTTATAGCGCGTCGCCTTATACCCACCTTATAGTTTGTATAAATCGAGTTCAAACTTCTTACTAGTATTTATCTATTTTGCCCTTTATTTTTTTGTTTTGGATTCGAATACAATAGCAGGGGTGATGAAATCCCAACTAAGGTCTTATTTGAAAGTAGGTAAATTAATTGTGCTACGTAATACAATATAGTAAAATAAAAATCTTTTTTGTATTTTTTTAAGAAAAATATATATTCACAATAAAACAAAAGAAATCGAAATAAGAAAAATAACAATAATACGTAATATTTTTGGTGTAATACTTTAGGAAAAGTATTACTTTTTGATTTTTTTAATTTTTTTGGTGCAAATCTTAGGAAAGAGTTTGCTTTTGATGATTTTTTTATTTTTTTGTATTTTTAAGTTTTGGATTTTTTTATGTTTTTGATTTTTTTGTTAGAAAAGTAACGTTCCAAATTGAACGGATCCCAAAATCCAAAGCTTCTCACGAAAAATCGTCAATCGTAACGAGCGAAGCGACAGCGGCGCCAATTTAATGTATGGATTTTTAAGTATCGTTTTTCCGCTCGACTCACTCGAATTGAAATCTAATTTAACGTAGATTGATTGTTCTTGTTAAAAAAATACTTTGTTTGGTATTTTAAAACTAAAAACTATTAAAAACTATTTAATCTAATTAAAAAGGAAATATTTAACTAAAACTAATTTTTCGATTTTAAACAAAACTATTAAAAATTATAAACTAATTTAAACAAAAACTATTTTGACACTAATTAAATCTAATTAAACTAATTTAAAAACTATTTTGAATTTAAACAAAATTTAAAACTAATTTTATATGAAACTAAATTAATTAAAAATAAAAGAAAACTAATTTATAAAAACAATTTTAAATTTCTAAAAGAAAGAAAAATATTTATTTTGTTTATTTAATTTTTTTTATTATTTTTTTAACTTTATAAAAGTAAATATATAAAAACTTTTTAATTAAAAATAACTAACTAAAACTTGTATTTAAACTAATTATCAAAGCTGACAGCTAATTAAATACCTATATTAATTAAACAGACTGAATCAAAAAACAAATAAGGTGCTAGATGAGATGGTTAACTTGATGGGTTGTTGAACGGGAGGTCAGGGGTTCGAGACCCAACGTGGACAATTTTTGAATGATTTATTTTTTTTTAATTTTTTTTTATATATATTTTTGGACAATCAGGTAAAGCAAAACCAACAGACTAATGGAGTCTGTTAGCATTAAACAGCAATAGCAAGAATAGTAAAACTAAACTCAGAAAAAAATTAAATAATCAAGTAAGTCCTAATAAGCAAATTTAAACCTAGTAAACTTATACCAATAAGCAGTCAAGACAATAATAATAAGCAGATAAGAAATAACAGACTATTATCAATATATTAAAACTACTCAAATTCAGATTAAACAGATTTTAAACAAATAACAAAACAAGAATAAACAGATTATTCTAAAACTTATGCTGTAAACCTCAAATAAACACCAATCTAATATCAGTATCAACTAAAAACTTGCATATATAAAACTCACTTAAATCAGATTTACCTTAAAACAAATATAACAAATTAAGCAGACTAAAAAGAAACTAGCAGACAAAATCCAAACAAAACTTAAATCAAATAGCAGACTACTTAAACAGGAACTAAAACAAAAATCAGCAATCAATTATTTAGACGAACAAAACAGTAAGATTACCCTTTTAATCCGAATCAAACACCACCTTATCAACCAATTAACATCATCGAACCAAACACCACTTCGAACAGATTTATATAAAACTTCCCAATAGGGGAAATTTATTAACCAAAATTTATTTTAATTAGTTAATTTAAACTATTTAAAAAGTAAATTGCATTAAACTTAGATAAATAATGAGACGAGATTTAACCGAAATAAATTTTTATTAATAACTAAAAATTTGATTACAATACTGAGAAAATTAAAATTACAATTTAACCTAAAAACTAATTTGCATAAATAAAAATAAAATAAAAGTTACACCCTAAAAATTACATCATGAGAGGGTTTTTATAGGCAAACCCTAAAAACCTGTTGGTGAAGCTTGGTGAGCACGATTTATCATCACAGTCGTTTAATCCGTCATTCCTTTTTCTCTTTCTTTATTTCTTCAATCCAACGGCTGAAAATACACCCCTTGCACACGGATTGCCAACGTGTCAAGGGGTTGTGTTTCTTGTGCTTCTTCAATGCTTATGTGGCTTGATTTAATTGGAGGGATGGTGGTGGTGATTTGTTTAAGCCAATCAGGAGAGGGGGAATGGGCCACGTCATTGATCTCTACCCATCTTCAAGCTCCGGTTTAATTGAGGATTTAATTACAAGCGTGTGTAACACACTTGCTATAAATCAGAAACCCTCAATTTTATTATCTAGGGTTTGGGGGTAAAAAGTGGGTATGGCTGCGTTTATTTTGAGAGGTGAGGGAAGAAGTGACTTTGGTTTTAACGAAAAGTGTGTTACGTTTGGTGTGTGTGTAAAAATAAGTTTAATAAACTTTGACTGAAAAACTCGTCCAATGTTTTCATTTGTAAATTGAAAATGGGCTTGTAGCCCAAAATACTCCAATTCGTCTTTTGTTAACAAAATGGGCTTGGTCCATACTTATGAAATCATACTCCATCCGTCCATGTGATCTTTATTCCAAATTTGGGCCTTTGATGGGCTTTAACTCCAAAGTAAATTATAACTTGTTCCTTAAATGGGCTTTTGGGCCCATTAACCAAACGTGGGACCCACAAAGCCCAAATGTCCTTTATTAAGTTAAAATCCACTTAAACGAACTTGATTTTGGTTTTATTGATCATTTCTTCAAAGTCGTGTTGATTTTGCCGGTTTTCGTGATCTTCAGTACACTTTTGGTTCTTTGACTTTGTCTTTGTCTCTTTCTTGGACTTTTCTTCAACAATTGACCGTGAAATCCCGTGTTTTCTTTCCTTTTAATCTTTTGTACCTATTTCACACAAAAATATAAAACCACGCGTAATTCCGACTTTTACGATATTAAACACATGATTAGGTCTTGTTTTTCCTTGATTTTTGTGGTAAAAGGATAAGTGTTTACCCACTTATTATCACACATCTAGGAATTCTAGACCCTTCTATGATGTGCCCAAATTATCCTATCCTAGGAACACTAGATCCTTCTCAGATGCTAAGAACTTTTTTTGCACAAAATGTAAAAAATGCGTGTTTAATGCCATTCATGGTGATTGCATCACAAAAGTCCTGAACAAGGTGAACCAAACAGCTAGCGCATCTCAAAGATGGAACCCTATAGGAAATAGTTTTTCTTCAATTAAGTATTCTGCTGTGCATGAGAAAACTACGTTTCCTAGACCTTGTCTTAAGTGGATACAAACGAGTAGAATCTTCAAAACAACTGGTCTTAAATGGATTCCTACTGGAAAAATATTTCCCTCTAGCACGACAAAGGTTCACTGTGAACCCCCACATGGTTCTCACAACGATATCACTAACAAATATGCAAGCATAAAAACTACTGTAAAGAGTGTAGGTATCAAAGTCAAGACTCAACGGATACCCAAAGGTCCAATCTTTAAATACCGTTCAACAAAAGACACACTCAGAGTTTGGTTGCTAAAGAAGCAGATATCTGACAAAATAGTTGTTAGCCCTATATTTTATATAGTCGAACAAGAATGTAATAGGTCATCTTAGTCGTTATTGGTCTTGTATTGTAATAGGTTAGTCGGGAAAACCGGGCTTGGTCTTTAAGCTAATATTGTCTAAGTTAGGGGCGTAAGCCCAAGCAAAGCCAAGCCCGGCCCATGAACAAGCCCACTAAGGCCTTAAGGCCGTGGCATATATATACCATCTTCCATGTGTGGAAGAGGGTGTTGGTTACCATTTACTTTCTCTCTCTAGTTTATGTTTTAACCATCCAATCTCTCTAGTTTCTCTCTCTACTTTTCTTCTCTTTCTCTCTCTAAATATTGTGTTATGGATTGAAGTTGGATTAACATTTGGTATCAAGAGCCTATAGTGGATAGGTGATTGAAGATTCGTGGTTGCGTTCTTATTGATCTTGTGAGGTATTTGATCCAAAAAAATTTGTGTTTTTTATGGTTTATCCTTGATACAAATCATCTACATAGTTGTGATAGAGATTTGGTATTGTTATTTTGGCTAAAAACATAAATTTTTTGGGTATTTGGATCAATTTTTTGGCAAAAAGTTACGGTTTTTATAAGATTGCTCCGAGAAAAGTGGTATATCGATCAACAGTTGGATATTCAGAAAAGGGTTTTCATTTTCTGAAAAAGTAAGTTTATTCCGAAATAAAATTTTCGAAAAAGGGTTTTGATTCTCCGAAATAGTGGGTTTATTCCGAAGAAAATTTTCGGAAAAGGGTTTCATTTTTTTCGAAAAAGTGGTGTTTTTCTGAAGTTTTTTGCGAAAAAGTGGTGTTTATCCGAAGAATTATCCGAAGAATTATATCCGAAATAGGATTTTTCCGAAGATTTCACTTATTCCGAAGAAATCCAGTTTTCCGAAAATACTATTTCTCCGAAAATCTTCCTTTATTTGAAAATCATCATTTATCCGAAGAAGTTCAAAGATTTCGAAAACCCTCATTTATCCGAAAACCACATTTCTCCGAAAAACCCTCATTTATCCGAAAAACCTCGTTTATCCGAAAAACCTCATTTCTCCGAAAAACCTCATTTCTCCGAAAAACCCTCATTTATCCGAAAAACCTCATTTCTCCGAAAAACCTCATTTTTCCGAAAAACCTCATTTTTCTGAAAATCATCCATTATTCCGAAGATTGTCCTATATCCCGAAGATTGTCACTTATTCCGAAAATCATCCATTATTCCGAAGATTGTCATTATTCCGAAGATTGTCACACATTCCGAAGAAGTGCAATTTTTCCGAAAAAAACACATTTCTCTGAAAACATTGCTTTTATCCGAAGATCTCCTCTATTCCGAAGAAGTTTAAAATTTCCGAAGATACTCAATTATCCGAAAAAGGCAAATTTTTTCGAAAAAGTGAAATTTTTTAACAAAATTTTGAGTGTTTTTGGCCTTGGAATTTTTGGTTTCTGGAGAGACAATTCTTAGGGGATTTTAACATCTTTTCTCAACAACATCAACCACACCTCATCACAACACATCCACTAAGATCCTAATCCATTCACAATCATCGACAATGTCTAACAACACCATCAGCAATGCGACTGCAAATTAAATTCGTTTGGAACAAGGTGGCAATGGGAATCCACTTGTGCTCACTGCCGGTTGCTATCTTCAATGGAGATCTCGCTTTCTCAGATTTCTCGATGGGAAAGAGAACCGAACTGCTCTTTGTCACTGCCTTGAGAATCCACCTCCAGTTTTTGAATTCAGACCCATTACCACACAAGCAGAGGATGGTACTTCATCAACTACACAAGCCATGGAGAATTTCGATACTTGTCCTGCTGAGAAAAAGAAACTCCTCCAAGCTGAATCTGATGCTGTGAACTACATACTCACTGGGATTGATAACGATATCTATTCCACGGTTGATGCATGTCCTAATGCTATTGAAATATGGAATGCAGTGCATCGATTGAAGCAAGGTGAGTCAATCAACGTTCAAGATCTCGAGACTAATTTACTTTGGGAGTTTGGAAAATTCACCTCCGAAGATGGTGAATCCATTGACTCATATTACTCGAGATTCTATAAAATGATGAATGAGCTTGTTAGAAATCAGTGCACCATCTCCATTCATCATGCCAATGTTCAGTTTCTACTTCAACTCAAACCGGAATGGCAAAGGTTTGTGACTTTGGTTAAACAAAAGGAAGATATCAAGACCATCTCCTATCACAAAGTTTATGATATCCTGAAACAACATCAGAATGAAGTGAATGAACTAAGGGCTGAAAAGGCCGAACGGTCTGCTAACTCTATTGCTTTTGTGGCTGCTACTTCAACAAAACCCGTACACCGTCAACAACCACCTACTCATTCCTCAAAGTCATCAAGTTCATCAACCAAACCTCCAGCTACTGCTAAAAAGGCAAAAGCAATTGTCCCCAATCCACCTCCAAAGTATGACACCGAGTCAGATGGAGACAGTGATGATGAACAAACTTCAAGGGGCAAGAAGATTGAAGAACTCATGTCTTTACTCACCACAACTTATAAGAAGATCTACAAACCTACCAACAACAACCTCAGATCATCATCTAATGCTCGATATAAGGAAGTTGATCATGCACCTAGGTATGATCGTGAGGCTAGGTATGATAATCAGAGGATGCCGAATCAAGTTGGGGCTAGAGATACTGTAGGCACTCCAGTTATGCAGAAGACTGGGATTCAATGCTTCAATTTCAAGGGATTTGGGAACATGGCTAGGGAATGCAAGAAGCCAAAACGGGTTAAGGATTCGGGATATCACAAGGAAAAGATGTTGATATGTAAGAAAGAAGAAGCAGGAATTCCACTCACAGCAGATGAAGTTGACTGGCGTGATGACACTGATGATGAAGCCGATGATTAAGAGCTAGAGGCACATTATGTGTAGATGGTAAAGATTCAAGAAGTGATTCTAGAGACTGCTGATACTTCTAGACCTATCTTTGATACTGAGCCAATTGAAAAGGTACCAACATATGATAACTATAATGTGTTTGCTAATGAACGACGGCATCCTGAGTAACCAGAAAGCATCAATGACACATATGTAATGGACACGGAGGATAGCAATATCTCTACGGATTCACATCATATGTGTAATGATGACGGTAATGCTGCTCAGGATACTGACTCGGATGAGGAGCGTGATTTACTTGCGTCTATAATTGATTCTTTAAAACATGAAATTGAGGAAAACAAAGAGGCTAATAAACGTTTGAAGCAAGCAAACACATCCTTAACCGAGGAGATAGACAGGCTTAAAGAGTGTGATTATGTAAAAGAAGCTGATCGACGAGTTGCAATAGCTAATGGTTTGGTATATGAACGTAAGGTGCTCAACGAACAATATTGTTCTGAAGTAACACACGAAATTCATATGTCAAAACAAAAGATATCGGAACTTGAAGAACAACTGCTGCTACATAAACTCCAAATTACTGAGTTAGAGTCGGTTAACAAAGAACAAACTGAGCTTTATAAAACTCGTGAAGAAAAGGATATTGAAAAAATTCCTGCTTTGGAAAAGAGAGTTGATAGGTGTGTAAACACCCATCTTTTCTACCACTTATTTCTTGCTAAAACAAGACCAAAACGCGTATTTAATGTCATTTGTTTGGAATTATGCGTGGTTTGTGTGTTTGTTATGTTTTCAGAGCCAACCGGATAAATATTGAAGAAAACATGGGATTGCACGGGTTTTATCAAGGAAAAAGGCTCAAGACGAAGTCTATTGACCAAGAGGTGCAAAAGATTTGAAGTCACTAGGCCTATTCGAAGATTTATCGAAGAAAAGGACTAAAGACGGAAGATTTTCATAAGTCGAAGAAACTCAAGTCTATTTAACGAAGAAATTAAAAGACGAGTTGAATTTAATCAACAACAAATCCCGAATCAGAATCGAAAACGTCAACTTTTCTGAAAAGACGAGAAGACAAAAAGAATGGAAGAAAGCCCACTCACCAACCAAGGGAGAAGCCTATAAATACTCCTCCCAATACACACACGAATCGCTCTCTCTCTTCTTCTTTTTCCAGTTATTTTCTTCTTCCTAGTTTTTAGGAACCATCTCCCTTAAGGAGTGGTTTTAATCTTTGTTTGATTTATCTTCCAATCTTGTAAGTTAATCTTTGTTGTTTTGAATCTTAAATCATTAATACAATTCCTCTTTTAATCTTTTGATTCATCTTGTTCTTCTTCATCTTTTTCTTTCATGTTCTTAAGCTCTATTTGGTTCTAGCTTGATTCTAAAAAGTTGTTGAATTGGTGTTTTTATGATTGGGATTTGATCCTTGTAGTTAGTAGATGATTTGTGGTTGATTTGGTAAAACCTTTCTACTTGATTGAGTTGGTTTGTGATCACTCGTATCTTACTGTTCTTCGTCAGCTTCATAAGTTCCCCAGATTCCGAATAGGGAATCTGGGAGTGTGTCCATTCGGAATTCTCAATTATTCCGAGTAAGGGTTTGAATTCTTGTCTATTCGGAACTTTCAGTTATTCCGAGTAAGGGTTTTGTCATTTTGGTTATTCGGAACATTTCCATTTTTCCGAATAGTATTCTGTTCAAAAATATTCCGCATAGACCGATTTCTAATTTCTCTATTCGGAATATTCCATATTCCGAATAGTCCATTCTTTCCGCATAGATTTCAGATTTTCCGAGTAGAAGACTTTTTCCGCATAGGATTGTTTGTGTTTCTCTATTCGGAACTTTTTCCGAATAAACCAATTTTCCGAATTACCCTCATTATTCCGCATAGGCTTATTTCCATTTCCTCTATTCGGAATATCTTCCATATTCCGAATAACCCAAATTTTCCGAGTAGCTTAATATTCCGAGTAAGAAGATTTTTCCGCATGATCATGACTTTCCGCATGGAGCAAATTATTCCGAGTAAGGCCAACATTCCGAATAGAAGAATTCCAGTTTTATTGAGGTATTACTGTTTCATTTAAAGCTTCTAGTTTAGTTTTATTATTACCTGCCTTTATCATTTCAGTAGATTTAGACCAAAGCTCCCCCTTTTTAGTCACCAATTACAACTATTCCACTTTTGACCGTGATCGATTCGAGAAGATACCGAGAACGAAACAACGATATATATCAATTGGGTACGAGCAACGCAAAGAGAGATCTTGCAAGCAAAAACCTTTTATTAACCAATAAAAAATCAGTTATTAAAATGGCGCCGCTGCCGGCTCTTTTCGTAATGATCAACGGTTTCTTGTGAGAAAAATTGGATTTTGGGATCCGTTCTTTCGGGAACGTTATTTTCAAGCACAAAAATTTTCAAAAATCCATAAAAATATAAAATTTCCAAAAACACAAAAACAATATAAAACCTATAAAAACCAAAAATATTTTCTCTTGCATTTTCTTTTTAGTGTATGCGTACTCGATCCACGTCTTATTCAGAGCCCGAGACTCTCGAACAATTAGACATGGCAGGTGTACACAACAACAACAATAATATTCCACCCCCCCCAAAACAACAATAATAATAATAACCCACCCCACCCAAATATGAATAATCCACCTGACTTACGAACCATGGAGGAGCTATGCCAACCCACAATGAACGGACGTGGAGGCCCGATCGCACCGATGCATGTCACGGCTCAGGAGTTTTCGTTGAAACATCACATGATCCAGCATGTACAAACGAATCCATTTCGCGGAATTCCGGATGATGATGCCAACAAACACCTCGACAAATTCATCACTATTACCCAAAGCATGAAATCTCCCGGTGTTTCTATGGATGACCTTCGCCTCCAACTCTTTCCTCACTCGCTTTCTCACCATGCCGAAAAATGGTTTGACCGTCTTCCTAAGAATTCTATTCATACATGGAACGACATGACTCAACGCTTTTTATCGCGCTACTTTCCCCCATCCATGGTTACTAGCCTTCGTAACCAAATCAGTGGATTTATGCAAGAAAATGATGAATCGCTTTTCGATGCTTGGGAACGTTACAATGATTTGATCGACCGCTGTCCTAATCACAATATGCTCCCCGTCACTCTCATTGACACCTTCTATAATGGTCTCACCTTTCGTGATCGTGACACGATCAATGCCGCCGCCGGTGGTACTTTTATGAAAAGGAGACCAGAGGAGTGTCGAGAGTTGATTGAAAACATGACTACTCACCACAAGAATTGGGATTCATCCGCATCCTCAAGATCTAACTCGAGAGTCAATGTTTCTTCTACTACCTCCAATCCTGAAATGTCTGAAATTTCTCGAAAACTTGCTGAAATGAACAAAAATTTCATGACCATGGACACAAACCACTTTCAACAAGCTAAAGCCGTTGCTATGTCTTGTGACACATGTGGTGGTCCTCATTCTTATAATGATTGTCCTTCCACTCAAGGCAATTATTCTGAAAACGTTAACGCAGCATACGGTACATATCCCACGGGAGGCTATCAAGCTCGCCCTCAAGGAGACCGTAGCTTGCTAAGTTATCGTTCCAACAATTATCTTGCACCTCCTGGTTTCCCTCCTGCAAACCAAACCCAACAACAAAACTATAACCGAAACAACCAATCCCAACCTCGTGCTCAAAACCAATATCCGTCCCAAAGAAATACCTACCAAACTCAAGGAAATTCTCAAGCTTACCAAGTTCCACCTCTCAATCAACCGATGGCAGTGAATCCCGACGTCGAGTCGTTCATGAAGACCAATTGTGAGATGGTGACGAATCTTCAGAGTCAGTTTGTCAACTTGAAGAATGACATGGTGAAACAAGGAAGTGATATTCGAGCCGAGCTAAGGAATGATATGGCCAAACATAGCGATGCTATTAATACCAACATGCAAAACTCTTTCAATAATCAAGCTCTTCACCTTCGTGATATGATTGGTTCGCTCATCCAAGGTAATCAACCCTCTTCTTCGGGTACTCTTCCAAGTAATACCGTTGCAAATCCAAGAGGGGAGATGAAAGCAATCACCACTCGTAGTGGAAAAGGTTATATGGAACCCGAGCTTCCTACACCTCCACCGGTGATTGTGAACAAGGAAAAAGAGCAACTTTCTCCACCTCCTTCACCTTCTACTCCCATTTCCCCACCACCCGTGGTTGTGAGTGATCCTATTCCCTTAAAGCCTTCTTCTTCATCCAATATACCTTATCCTTCAAGGTTGAGGAAAGAGAAGCAAAAGAGCAAGGATGATATTCAAGTTTCAAACTTCCTAAAAATGTTTAAACAATTGAATTTTAACATCTCCTTTGCCGAGGCTCTCGCTCACATGCCCAAATATGCTAAGATGTTTAAAGATCTTCTAAGTGATAAAGAAAAGCTTCTTGACATTGCTCAGACCCAACTTAATGAGAACTGCTCCGCAGTGCTCTTAAGGAAATTGCCCACCAAACTTGGTGATCCGGGTCGCTTCTTGATTCCTTGCAATTTCCCGGGAGTAGAGAATTGCATGGCCCTAGCTGATTTAGGTGCCAGTATAAACTTAATGCCTTTAAGTGTTTGGAAGCAATTATCTCTCCCCGAGCTAGTCCCCACACGAATGACTTTGGAATTAGCCAACCGAACGGTTGCTTATCCAGTGGGGATAGCCGAAGATGTCTTTGTTGGCGTTGATAAATTCACCTTCCCGGCTGATTTTGTCGTCGTTGACTACGAGATGGACCCTCGTGTTCCATTAATCGTTGGACGTCCATTCTTGAGGACCGGTCGCACTCTCATTGATGTAGCCGCAGGCGAATTAATCATGAGAGTTGGTGACGATCAAATTGTCTTCAACATGGGTAAGATTTCTCAACAACCTTATTCCTATGAGAGTGTTAATGCTATTGATGTTCTCGATGAGGCTTGTGAAGAACATTTTTATGATGCTTGCAAAAGTACTCTCTCTTCTCTACCCATTGTTGAGACCGTTGCCTCAATTGCTCCAGCATTTACTCCTTTTGGAGAAAGTGACTTAGATGAGTTCGAAGCTAGCCTGGGTCCTCTCGATATTAAGTATGATAATTCGTCCACCAATTGGGATGAAGATATTCGTACTATTGAGAGACTTCTCAATGAGGACCCATTGTCTCCTCCTACTCCTAAAGAGGTGACTAATGATGATCCATCGTTAGTTTCACCATCTATTGAGGCTCCTCCTACTCTCGAGCTTAAGGACCTACCGCCTCATCTTGAGTACGTTTTCCTAGAAGACGACGAGAAGTTACCGGTTATCATCGCAAAGGATCTGAAAGAAGACGAAAAAACCCGCCTTGTTGCAGTGTTGAAGAAGCATAAACGCGCTATCGCTTGGAAAATCTCCGACATCCGCGGAATTGATCCTCACTTTTGCACACATAAAATTCTCATGGAGGACGACTTTAAGCCCACTATTCAAAGCCAAAGAAGGGTGAATCCTAAAATCCATGACGTCATCAAAAAAGAGGTTATCAAACTTCTTGATGCGGGTATGATTTACCCTATTTCGGATTCCCCATGGGTTAGTCCAGTCCATTGTGTGCCTAAGAAAGGCGGAATCACCGTTGTGCCCAATGCAAACAACGAGTTAATTCCTACCCGTCTCGTTACTGGGTGGAGAGTTTGTATAGACTACCGCAAACTCAATGATGCCACGAGAAAGGATCATTTCCCTCTACCTTTTATGGACGAAATGCTTGAACGTCTAGCGGGTAATGAATATTACTGCTTTCTGGATGGTTTCTCGGGTTATTTTCAAATACCCATCGATCCCCAAGATCAAGAAAAGACAACATTCACTTGTCCCTACGGCACATTTGCTTATAAAAGAATGCCTTTTGGCTTATGCAATGCCCCTGGGACTTTCCAAAGGTGCATGTTGGCTATATTCCATGACATGGTTGAGCAAACCATGGAAGTCTTCATGGATGATTTCTCGGTCTTCGGGGATTCCTTTTCTGCTTGCCTTGCCAATTTGGAACGTATGCTTAAGCGGTGCGAAGACACTCGCCTTGTTCTGAATTGGGAAAAATGCCATTTTATGGTAAAAGAAGGCATTGTGCTAGGACACAAAATCTCTAAAGCCGGTCTTGAAGTCGACCGTGCTAAAGTTGATGTCATAGCCAAATTACCTCCACCTTCAACCGTGAAGGGTGTGCGAAGTTTTTTGGGTCATGCGGGCTTCTATCGACGATTCATTCAGGATTTTTCTAAAATCGCTCGCCCGATGACCCACCTCTTGGAAAAAGATACTCCTTTTATCTTTTCTAAAGAGTGTCTCGAAGCATTCAATCTTCTCAAAGATAAGCTGACTAAGGCACCGGTCTTGGTTACCCCTAATTGGGAGCTGCCTTTTGAATTGATGTGTGATGCTAGCGACTTTGCTATTGGTGCGGTTCTGGGACAAAGAGTGAATAAACACTTCCAACCAATCCACTACGCTAGCAAAACAATGACGGAGGCTCAATTGCATTATACGACAACCGAAAAAGAGCTTTTAGCTGTTGTCTATGCTTTTGAGAAATTTCGCCCCTATCTTGTTTTATCCACCACCATCGTATACACGGACCATTCCGCGTTGAAGTACTTGATGACTAAGAATGATTCTAAGCCAAGACTTCTCCGCTGGGTTTTACTCCTTCAAGAATTCAATATTGAAATTCGTGACAAGAAGGGTGCTGAAAACCTGGCCGCGGATCATCTGAGCCGACTTGAGGATCCATATCAAGGGGACCATCCGAACAAAGAGATCAATGACTCTTTTCCCCTTGAAACCTTAATGTCTATCAATCCCAATCTTGATGGCACCCCGTGGTTTGCCGATATTGCAAACTACTTAGCGGGTGGTGTTCTCATCCAAGGGTTAACATCCCAACAAAAGAAGAAGTTCTTGAACGATGTTAAGACTTACTTCTGGGAGGACCCTTTTCTATTCAAACAATGCGCTGACCTGATTATTCGTCGGTGTGTTGACGGACCGGCAGCTTTTGATATTCTCCAAGCGTGCCACAAAGGACCCACCGGTGGTCACTTTGGTCCCAACTTCACCGCTAAGAAAGTGTTTGACTCGGGATTCTATTGGCCCACCATTTATCGTGATGCTCACGAGATGGTCAAACATTGTGATGCCTGCCAAAAACAAGGCAAGATCACGCATAAAGATGAGATGCCTCAAAATTTCATACAAGAATGTGAAATCTTTGATGTATGGGGCATCGACTTTATGGGGCCATTCCCGTCTTCTAAAGGCAACAAATACATCCTTGTCGCTGTCGACTACGTTTCTAAATGGGTTGAAGCAAAAGCTTTACCCACTAACGACGCGAGGGTGGTTTGTAATTTCTTGAAACAACTGTTTGCTCGTTTCGGTGTTCCTCGTGCTATTATCAGTGACCGCGGGACTCATTTTTGCAACGATCAATTTGCAAGAGTCATGGCTAAGTATGGTGTCAATCACCGTCTTTCCACCGCTTATCATCCTCAAACCAACGGTCAAGCCGAGATATCCAACCGTGGATTGAAGAGAATTTTGGAACGTACTGTGGGAGAGCATCGTGCCTCGTGGGCCGATAAACTTGATGATGCTCTGTGGGCTTTCCGTACCGCCTATTAGACACCGATCGGTTGTACACCGTATCGTCTTGTGTACGGGAAAGCCTGCCACCTCCCCATCGAGCTGGAACATAAGGCATACTGGGCCTTGAAGTGGGCTAACTTCGACATCAACAAAGCCGGTGATTTTCGGAAGATTCAACTCAACGAGCTTCAAGAATTGAGGAATCAAGCTTACGAGAACTCATTGATTTACAAGGAGAAGACCAAGATTATCCACGATGCCAAAATCAAGAACCGAGAGTTCAACATTGGTGATCAAGTCTTACTCTTTAACTCTCGGTTGAAGATCTTCTCAGGCAAGTTGAAGAGCCGCTGGTCTGGTCCATTCACCATCGCCAATGTCTTTCCCTATGGCACCATTGAGCTTTCTCAGCCAAATGGGCCTAACTTCAAGGTGAATGGCCAGCGTTTGAAGTTGTACGTTGGTGAGGACATCTCTAAGGAGATGATTCCATCCCTCACCACGTTTCCCTTGAATTAGTTCGGGACCGAGTCAGGCTCGCGACTCGGTAAACAAAAACAAGCGCTCCTCGGGAGGCATCCCGGGTATCTATCCCTCTTTCCCGTTTTTCATCATAAGTGTAGGGGGAGCTATATAGGTTGCTTGTTTTTGGATGGTGATGTGATTACAGGGATTATTGCACTCTTGGAATCTTTGAAGAACCGTGATCCCATGTTATCCGAAATCTGGTTCTATCTCTCAACTATCGTGATTCAATTTTCTTCATACTCACATTTGAAATTGATCACTTTAGTCGTCTCTTCCTTAACTTGAGTTAACCAACGTGCACAATGTCATAAGTGTAGGGGAGACCCTTCCCACATGCTTAAACATTGAGGACAATGTTTATCTTAAGTGTAGGGGAGACTTCTATCGAAGTTTTAAGTGGACTTTTCCATGAAAATGCCTTCATTTAACCGGAAAATCATACTTTTCAACATTTTTCAAATTTTTAATCAACTTTGGCCATTTTGTCGTAAATTTTAAATTTTTATCGTTGCTTTCATATGTATATATCCCGCAATAAAGTCAAAAATATTAATAAAATGGTGTAGCTAGTTTTGATATCTTAGATATATTAGGCCCGTTGTGAATATTTTGACTCAACCCGAGTTTACTTATCTAAGTTCACTCTAGCTAGTATCCTTAACCATGTAGACCTTAATTGGTTTATTAGGCTAAGCATCCACGAGTCTCATTCCTTGAGATTTTAAATTGTGGAGGACGAGAAATGATAGAGTCAATTATAAGTCGGTATTCTTATACAAGCTCGCTTGGCGTAATTATTTGCCTATTCTCCCATCACTTGCTAATAATTTATCTGCAATAAGTAAGGTCGTACGATTTGAAAGGTTACTTAGCTTCTAGCCCAAGATCGTTTAAAAGTTGCTCGGTAATGACGAGAGTTCATAGCCAAGGCATAACTTATGAAGCGGGGCGCGAAGATTGGCGAGTCCGAAAAGGCCCTAACAAGGCATGAGGATTCAATTTTATTGCTGAAGATCCCAAAAGTGATGTGAATAGCATTATCTCCAAAATCAATATGAAAGATCAAGACTCACGACGAAAAGCAATCAACTCCCACAAAGATGATGGAGAAGTCTATCCGAAAAGACCCTAACAAGGTATGAGGATAAATAGATCCAAGTCCGAAAAGGAGGCGGATCGTTGTATCTCAAAATCCCAATTAGAGATTGAAGAAATAATCATGAAGTCGTGGTCAACAAAGTTGGAGTACCCCTCAAAAGTCTCCAAAGTGAAGAAACTCTATTATGATGAGAAGACCATTACCTCAAGAAACGTCTCTCGAAGATATGAAGTATGAAGTACATGCCAAATATCGGCCCGAGAAAGGTCTTAAATCGTGAACCAAGTTATGCCAAGATATGAACTTTCTGATATCCCGAGAAGCAGTTTTAAGAGATTTTGTCCTTTAGCTAACTATTGATCAAATCGTCCTACTTTGCTTTCAGCCTAAATGAACTATCGAAATAAGTCCAAAAATGCATCTTCATGATCATTCTAAGACAAAAATAAAATATAGGAGATACACCTAGGAATAAGGGAGTCTAAGCATTTAATTAAGCCATGTGTGTAAGTGTTTGAATTACTAACCTATAATAACAATGATCTCGTTTTTAAGCTTAGTTTGGGGAACGTGAAACTTGAGGGTGATAAATCTTCGCAGCACCAAAAGCCCTAATGTAAGTCCTCGATCTCTTTACAAGTTATTTCCACATAGTTATGTTCTATCCTTTTGTTTGCTTTAAATTTCTTTTAGTGTTTTAATTTTTGTTTAGTAGTATTTGAATAAGGCCAAGGTTAATTAATTATGAGAAAAGTGTAATGTTGCTTTATCACTAAGCATTGCATGAGGGCATGGCAATGGTTAAGTGTAGGGGATTTGATAGGTGTGTAAACACCCATCTTTTCTACCACTTATTTCTTGCTAAAACAAGACCAAAACGCGTATTTAATGTCATTTGTTTGGAATTATGCGTGGTTTGTGTGTTTGTTATGTTTTCAGAGCCAACCGGATAAATATTGAAGAAAACATGGGATTGCACGGGTTTTATCAAGGAAAAAGGCTCAAGACGAAGTCTATTGACCAAGAGGTGCAAAAGATTTGAAGTCACTAGGCCTATTCGAAGATTTATCGAAGAAAAGGACTAAAGACGGAAGATTTTCATAAGTCGAAGAAACTCAAGTCTATTTAACGAAGAAATTAAAAGACGAGTTGAATTTAATCGACAACAAATCCCGAATCAGAATCGAAAACGTCAACTTTTCTGAAAAGACGAGAAGACAAAAAGAATGGAAGAAAGCCCACTCACCAACCAAGGGAGAAGCCTATAAATACTCCTCCCAATACACACACGAATCGCTCTCTCTCTTCTTCTTTTTCCAGTTATTTTCTTCTTCCTAGTTTTTAGGAACCATCTCCCTTAAGGAGTGGTTTTAATCTTTGTTTGATTTATCTTCCAATCTTGTAAGTTAATCTTTGTTGTTTTGAATCTTAAATCATTAATACAATTCCTCTTTTAATCTTTTGATTCATCTTGTTCTTCTTCATCTTTTTCTTTCATGTTCTTAAGCTCTATTTGGTTCTAGCTTGATTCTAAAAAGTTGTTGAATTGGTGTTTTTATGATTGGGATTTGATCCTTGTAGTTAGTAGATGATTTGTGGTTGATTTGGTAAAACCTTTCTACTTGATTGAGTTGGTTTGTGATCACTCGTATCTTACTGTTCTTCGTCAGCTTCATAAGTTCCCCAGATTCCGAATAGGGAATCTGGGAGTGTGTCCATTCGGAATTCTCAATTATTCCGAGTAAGGGTTTGAATTCTTGTCTATTCGGAACTTTCAGTTATTCCGAGTAAGGGTTTTGTCATTTTGGTTATTCGGAACATTTCCATTTTTCCGAATAGTATTCTGTTCAAAAATATTCCGCATAGACCGATTTCTAATTTCTCTATTCGGAATATTCCATATTCCGAATAGTCCATTCTTTCCGCATAGATTTCAGATTTTCCGAGTAGAAGACTTTTTCCGCATAGGATTGTTTGTGTTTCTCTATTCGGAACTTTTTCCGAATAAACCAATTTTCCGAATTACCCTCATTATTCCGCATAGGCTTATTTCCATTTCCTCTATTCGGAATATCTTCCATATTCCGAATAACCCAAATTTTCCGAGTAGCTTAATATTCCGAGTAAGAAGATTTTTCCGCATGATCATGACTTTCCGCATGGAGCAAATTATTCCGAGTAAGGCCAACATTCCGAATAGAAGAATTCCAGTTTTATTGAGGTATTACTGTTTCATTTAAAGCTTCTAGTTTAGTTTTATTATTACCTGCCTTTATCATTTCAGTAGATTTAGACCAAAGCTCCCCCTTTTTAGTCACCAATTACAACTATTCCACTTTTGACCGTGATCGATTCGAGAAGATACCGAGAACGAAACAACGATATATATCAATTGGGTACGAGCAACGCAAAGAGAGATCTTGCAAGCAAAAACCTTTTATTAACCAATAAAAAATCAGTTATTAAGAGTCGACACGTTAAACAACATTGTTTACAAAACGGGTCAGTCTATTCAAACTATGAATATGCTCAATAGAAACATGAAAACGAGTTTTGTTAAGCCTGACTATCTCAAGAACGTTCAAACAATCAAGCCTGACCTTTATGATATCGGTTGCTATAATGATAATCTTGCCCTTATGCTTTCCCCTGACTCCGAAGAAATCCTTCGCCGTGATGCTGAACGTCAATCCAACCTACATGATTTTATCACACCCTATGATTATACCGCATGGAATGAGAAACATGTCATTAACTTTGTCCCTCAAAGAGAGCTTTCAATTGAACAAGAGTATTTTCCAATTATTCCACCAACTTATAATCACACAGAAACGAAAAGTTCTTCAAAAAGGGGTCTTAAAAAGCAGTCAATTTTGTTAGAAAAGCGAATTTTGGATGAAAAACGTAAATGGGATGAAAAATGTAAAATTGTTCAGCAATTTGAGTTTATAAAACAAGGGGTTCTAAATTTATACAAAGGTATTGTCGATTATGAAAAAGTTTCTAGAGATACTGTTTGGAATATTAAACCTCACCCACAAGTAGAAGTCGTCATTCAACAATGTATTGTCCCAACCATCGATGATCTTTCAAACACTGTGGAAATGTTTTATAATGCTCTCACTGAGGAAATGACCACTGACTTAAGATATGTCAAATCTCTTGAAGATGAAGTTGATTTTCTTCAAACTAAATTAAAGACACAAGAAACCCATCTTTCTAACGAAATTGATCGACTTTCGCGAGAATATTATCGTATAGACCATCTGAACGTTATAGTTGTTGATAAATGTCAAAATCTTGAGGTTGAGCTTTCACAAAAGGTTGAGTCATACAAAGAACTTGAGAAAAGATTTTTTAATCTTGAGAAAAGTCTTCACACCCTTGAACTTGCTTCACAAAGTAATGATCAATCTTATAATCATCAAAAATGTCACGAAATGGCAACATCTTCGTTTCGTATTTTAAATGAAAAAGATTTTGCAATAAATGATTTGAAAGCTCAACTACAAGAAACAGACATGACAATCAGTGAGTTACAAAAGCTCATTGCGAAACTGAAAGGAAAGTCTGATTTGGGTAAACCATCCGCTGTTCGTCAACCGAATGCGGTTAAATGCCCTAAATCATCTATTTTGGGCAAACCCCCACAGACTTTGCCTAAGCTAGGAACTGATAAGAGTACAAATGTGATAGCACCTGGAATGTATAAGATGAACACTAGGTCCACTCAAACTGGAACATCACGGTTAACTCATAATACTAGGAAAACTAATCAACGTGTGTCTTCTTCTACAGGAGTAACTCCCACTACTAGCGTTAGCGAACCACAGCTTAAGAGCACTAGAATTAAAGATAGAGTCATGCCTAACAATAGTCAAGGGAAGAAGAAGGAAGTAGAAGATCACTGTAGGAATTTTAAGTTTTCTAAGAATAAAACGTTTGTAACTGCATCTAATGACAGTTTGAATGTTAAGACTTCGAATGTTGAATTTGTTTGTGTTAAATGTGGAAAATGTGTTCGTACTTTCAATCATGATGCTTGTGCTTTTAATCATAATGGCGTGAATGCTAGAACTAGGAAGCCTATTCTTGTGCCCACTAGTACTAGAAAACCCACCAGAACTTTGAACCAATCCACTGCTCAACCACTTAAGAAACTGAGTGCGTTAGAATCCACTACTCTGCGTAAACAAAACATGTTAAAGAAGCTTTATGAGAACATGAGTAGGACATGTAAACAGGGGTACTCAAGATTTACACCACCTGGATACAAATGGGTACCTAAGACAACCACTATTCTAATTGGGTCTATGAATGTTAGTTTACCATTAGAATCTATGTCTACTAATATTTTGGAACCCACTTCTATCAAGGGCTCCCATTTGTCAAACTCTACATTTTCTTCTAATGCTTATGCAACTCGTCGAGATCATTCTCTTCATAATGGACTCTGGGTGCACAAAGCACATGACGGGCAATATCAAGCTTCTAATTAACTTCGTGGAGAAGTTTCTGGGTACGGTACGGTTTGGAAATGATCAGTTTGCACCGATACTCAGATATGGAGACTTGGTTCAAGGTAATATCACTATTAAAATGGTTTATTACGTCGAGAGACAGAATCACAAGTTATTCTCGGTTGCTCAATTTTGTGATGCGGATTTGGAAGTGGCTTTTCGGAAAACTACTTGCTATGTTAGAGACTACGATGGGAATGACCTTCTTACAGGTTCTCGTGGTTCTGATCTCTACACAGTAACTCTTCAAGATACATCTTCATCAAATCCAATTTGCTTAATGACGAAAGCTACATCCTCTCAAGCATGGTTATGGCATCAACGATTGTCACATCTCAACTTTGACACCATCAACTTGCTTTCGAAGAATGATATTGTGACCAGTCTTCCTAAGTTAAAATTCGTCAAAGACCATCTTTGTTCTTCTTGTGAGTTGGGGAAAGCAAAACGGAAGTCTTTCAAAACAAAGACTACCCCAAGCTCAAAAGGACGATTGGAACTTCTACACATGGATTTATGGGGTCCCATGTGTGTAGATAGTATTAACGGGAAAAAGTATATTCTCGTGATTGTTGATGATTACTCTAGATACACATGGACTTTCTTCTTAAGGTCCAAAGATGAAACACCAGAGGTTCTCAAAAACTTTCTCAAGATGATACAACGCAATCTTCAAGCTCAAGGCTTAACCGTAAGAACGGATAGGGGTACTGAATTTTTGAACAAGAATTTGCAATCTTACTTTCAGGAAGAAGGCATCGAACATCAAACGTCTATTGCTCGAACTCCTGAACAAAACGGCGTTGTCGAAAGACGGAACCGCACTTTGGTTGAGGCAGCTAGAACAATGCTTTCTGCTTCAAAATTACCACTATTCTTCTGGGCTGAAGCTATTGCAACCGCCTGTTATACTCAGAATGGTTCTCTCATCATCCCTAGACATGAAAAGACACCTTACCACATCATCAATGGCAGGAAACCTACGGTTAAATTCTTTCACGTATTTGGATCTTTATGCTACATTCTTAAAGACGGTGAGAATCTCGACAAGATGAAAGAAAAAGGTGATGCATGTATTTTTGTGGGGTTTGCTACATTGTCGAAAGGATATCGAGTTTACATCAAGAGAACAAATATTATTGTAGAAACAATTCATGTGAACTTTGACGAATTGCCACAAATGGTACTTGAACACAACAGCTCAAGTCCCGCACCTCATTGTCCAACAATGGCACCTACACCAAACAATGTACGTCCCGTGCAAGAATGTTAAGAAAGTACTCCTACAACAGACTCGACGGATACAACACAAATGAATGAGTTGGTTGATTTATATGATCCAATGTTTGAAGAATATTACTATGGAAACAACCAAGTTGTGTCAAAGCCTTCCGCTGTCAATACTGCTGATGCACCCGCACAAAGTCAACAAGACACAACTGCATCTACTTCAGCAACCGTTGCTCAAGAGATAATTCCAGTGGATACTCAGCAAACTCAAGAAACTGTCATACAACCAACATCACCAACCGCCAATGTTGAAGGAGGAAACAACAATCAAGCAGTCGATGCACAACCTGACAAAGAAGTATTTATCAATCCATTCGGTACACCGGTAGACGAAGTCGGAGAGTCTTCTACTCAACATGTTGATCCGTCCAACATGCATACATTCTACCAAAGATATCCATCCACTCACCATTGGACTCGTGCTCATCCATTGGAGCAAGTAATTGTAAATCCTTCACAACCGGTTCGAACACGCAAACAACTCAACACCGATGGCGATGTGTGTATGTATGCACTCACCGTGAGTTCAACTGTACCTACAAACATTAAACAAGCCATGACTGATCATGCGTGGATTGAATCAATACAAGACAAAATTCATCAGTTTGAACGCCTAAATGTTTGGGAACTTGTTGACATACCTTATGGAATCTCGCTTTTAGATTTCAAATGGATCTGGAAAAACAAACTGGATGAAGAACAAACCAGCATCAAAAACAAATCTCGTCTTGTGGTTAAGGGATATCGCCAACAAGAAGGGATAGATTTCGATGAATCATTCGCTCCAGTTGCTCGTTTGGAAGCTGTCAGGATATTCATTGCTTATGCTGCACATAAGGGCTTCACGGTTTTTCAGATGGACGTTAAAACTGCTTTTCTCAACGGTCATCTGAAGGAAGAAGTGTATGTGAATCAGCCGGAAGGATTCATCGATCCTCATCATCCTGACAAAGTCTATCGTCTCAAGAAGGCTGTATATGGACTTAAACAAGCTCCAAGGGCATGGTACGAAGAACTATCCAATTTCTTGGTTTCCAAAGGTTCTATTGATCCTACTCTTTTTATTAATAAATATGGGGATGACATACTACTGGTGCAAGTTTATGTTGATGACATCATTTTTGGTTCTACGAACCTAAAACTTTCAAAACGTTTTAAAAAATTAATGCACAGCAGATTTGAAATGTCAATAATGGGGGAGCTAAAATTCTTTTTAGGCCTCCAGATTCAGCAATCCCCACGTGGTATCTTCATAAACCAACCTAAGTATGCTCAAGAGATACTTAAAAAGCATGGTATGAACTCATGTGCTCGCGTTGGTACACCATTGTCGACCAAATCCCTAGACGCTGACTTGTACTCATATCCCGTAGATCAAATGTGATATCGCAGTATGATCGGGTCACTTATGTACCTCACAGCCAGCAGGCCTGATATTCATCATGCCACATGATATTGTGCATGATATCAAGCCAGACCTACTCAAGAGCACCTCAAAGAGGTTAAACGGATCTTTTGGTACTTTAAGAATACCATTCACATGGGACTCTGGTATCCGAAGGGAACCGGTTTTCATCTAACAGCTTTTTCGTATTCTGATCACGCACGTTGCCTTGATAATAAAAAAAGCACTTCTGGTAGCGTACAATTTCTAGGGGAAGACAAGCTTGTGAGCTGGTCGTTAAAGAAGCAGGATTGCACTTCGCTTTCATCAGCTGAAGCAGAATATGTGGCTCTATCCGCATGTTGTGCTCAAGTCCTCTGGATGAGAACTCAACTCACGGATTATGGCTTCCACTTTGATAAAATACCTATGTATTGTGACTCAAAGTCGGCCATAGCCATCTCTTGCAATCCGGTTCAACACTCCCGTACCAGGCACATCGTAGTTAGATATCACTTCATCAAGGAACAAGTGGAACGTGGTATCGTGGAATTATGCTTTGTCAGAACTGAGTACCAGATAGCAAACTTGTTTACTAAAGCCCTATCCTAAAATAGGTTTCAGTATCTCGTTGGCCGTCTTGGTATGAAGTATATGACTCCAGAAGACTTGGAGGTTTTGGCAAATGAAGCTGCTTGATACTCTCTCATAATGACTTCTAAGCGTATCACAGCTTAGGACTCGGACGTCAACTAAGGAAAGTTTATCTCAGACGATAACTTATCCTTCTCAACGAGAAATTCATATTTCTCGTTCATGAGCTTCTCATAAAAACATTCAAAGTTTTTAAGTTCATGAACAATTATTTCTAAGTAAATGTCAGCTTAGACCTCGAACTTCAACTTAAGGAAAGTTTATCACGGATGATAACTTATCCTTCACAATTGGAAATTTATTTTTCTCGGTCATGAGCTAGTCACAAAACAATCAACGTTTTGAGCTCATGAAAATCGGACCCGAAAGGGAAGTGTACATTTCAGTGCGCTTTTCCTAAGCAATAGAAGAGAAGTCTTCTATCATGTTTATTTTAACACTGTTGAACACAATTTTTCAAGAATTTCTCAAAAGGTTTTCTAAATCTTTTAAAATTATGTGTTCAACACTCCCTTCCTCATATATGGTTTTTATATCTCAAAATTTTCATATGTTATTTTGATCAATTTTTGTGGGGGAGCGTTTTAAAATCAAGCCTTTAATGTTGTTGGGTACATCTTTAAAACTGTCACATTTTATGTATCCAACACATTCCGAAAATGGTTTAAAACTGTTATATGTAATATACTATATCGGATAAGGCATCTCAACTCCGTACCTCAACATATTTTGTGGTGTCGTTTTTCTAAAATTTTGTCTCAAGACACATATATATTGTTGAGCGGGAGCGACCCGACAGAAAAAGTTCCATGATTCATGCGTGCACACATGTTTCTCTCCCGTCGATTTTTAGAAAATTGTCATATTTTAATCAGTTGGTATCTCTAATTTTTTTTTATATTAGAGATAGGGGAGAAAATGTGATTAAAATGTAATATATCGCAACAAGTGATCTTAAAGACTCAAGTGCAACTCTTTCCTTCACATGCCAAACTATTTCGTATATCGATGCATGTGTGTCGGGGGAGCTTTTCGGAAATGTAAAACTTTCAAGTGCTAAAAGTTTTGATTTTTATCAAACACTTTGAATGGTTTTCAATGGTTTATGGTTACGATCTATACCCAAAACAACCTACTATCCACGACGGAACGATGGAGTCAAAAGGTGGTTTAGGATAGGAAACTAAGTCCTATGATCCAACCAGAACTGGAGGGATCTACCCAAGGACCTAGCATAGCTAGAAATGGTTGTCCTTAGGAAAGATGGAGTTGAATGAAGCTGAATGCGGACCAATTACTTAAGTTAGCACTGGAACAATCACAACAAGGTGCTAGTGATGACGTATTGGTAAGCATTGAAGGAGTTGAATATTCTTAGCAACCATTAGGAAGAAACCGGGTTAACACATCTTTTGAAGACTAGTGTCATAGACCCAGTGATGCGATGCACTACCCGTTCCCAGCCATTCGAGTTTCTCTCAAAAGAAACTTGTCTCATTGTCACGGAGATCAACACGTATCTATTGACTTTCTCACTCCGAGTTAGTCAATATTGAAAAGGTGGCAGTCTGCTCCAGCCTCCGATTACCAAAATGCACTTATTGAGTCTAGAGCCAAAAGAGATCAATCTATCATCTCGTTAGGACACAATCGAGTCCTACGCATAATCCTTGTGATATTGCCAGAACATCTGAGTGATACTATTCATAATGAAGATGGAAATCCTGCTTGAGCCAACATTAAACAAGCTAATGGTAGGTAACTTGTGCGATTCTACACGAATCAAACTTGTGAGAACTGGAAAGCAACTAAGTTTCGATTCTTAATTGATTCAAACTTGATTCCAGGTTTCTTCGCAAAATCCGTGTGATCTTGTCAGAACATTCAGAGTGACACTCATTAGTGTTCACAGTGACGAATGGCAATCCTTCCAGTGTCAATATCAAACAGCACCGCGGTAGGTAACTCGCAAGATTCTCTATGAATCAAGCTGTGACAAACTGGAAAGCAACAATGGTGCGATTCTTATAGAATCAAACTTGTTCCAGGAATTCAGAATTGACGACTCTAATCAGACGGATAATTTATCCTTATGATTCACTCTTTACGTTCGCAGTCTGCTTTGAGACGGTCGAGTAAAGAGAACTGGCTACTACCGCCGGGAAACCCTGTCAAGGAGGTTCTTAATCGAATCTACCCGATCACAGGTACGGTATCTGATACCGTCTAACAGTCTTCACCGACCGGAGGTAAAACGCTACCGAGTTAGGATGAAATGTTCAAAGCCATTTTATCCGTGTCCATATATGTTGCTGCATATCAAGAAGGCGGCGTAGTTGTGTACTTACCGATGTCAATTCAGAAGTCACAAGAGCACAAGATGGCGATAATCAAGATACCTAAGAATGTAAGAATGTAATAGATCATCTTAGTGACAAGGAGCACAAGATGAAGATCTCAAGCACTCAAAGTCAAATGACAAAGGCTCAAGATAAAGATCATAAAAGCATAAAGGAACAAAGCCATTGCAAAGATCAAGACCAAGATACAAGACCAAAGAATGAAGATCACCTCCACAAAGATGTATTCACTCAATCATCTTATGCATTTAAAGATGACCGATACATTGGGGGAGATTGTTAGCCCTATATTATATATAGTCGAACAAGAATGTAATAGGTCATCTTAGTCGTTATTGGTCTTGTATTGTAATAGGTTAGTCGGGAAAACCCGGCTGGGTCTTTAAGCTAATATTGTCTAAGTTAGGGGCGTAAGCCCAAGCAAAGCCAAGCCCGACCCATGAACAAGCCCACTAAGGCCTTAAGGCCATGGCATATATACCCTCTTCCATGTGTGGAAGAGGGTGTTGGTTACCATTTACTTTCTCTCTCTAGTTTATGTTTTAACCATCCAATCTCTCTAGTTTCTCTCTCTACTTTTCTTCTCTTTCTCTCTCTAAATATGTCTAAAGGGTTTCACAACTAAGCTGTAAAATGATTTACAATTACTTCAGATTGTGACTCGTGCTTCAAAGAAAGGAAAGTTGATCATGGCTGATAACTTATCCTCAACAACGAGAAAATTAAAATTCTCGGTCATGAGCTTTCATTAAAAACATTCCAAGTTTTTAAGCTCATGTAAACGACTTACAGTTAAATGTCAGACTGTAACTCGAGCTACAAATAAAGGAAAGTGTATCTTTAAAGATAAACTTATCCTACCAAACGGGTAGACAAATCTATCACGGGTTGAGCTCGTCACAAAACATTCAACGTTTTGAGCTCAACATAATGGCTTGTAATCACTTTCAGATTGTAACGCGATTCTATATTCACGGGGGAGTGTATGCTTTAGTGCCCTTATCCTCAGCAAAAGAAGAGAAATCTTCTTACACTTGAGTGGATTCGCCAAGACATTCAAAGTCTATGAACTCAAGTTTATGCTTTAGAAAAACCTCTTCGCCAAAAAGAAATAGGATTTTTCAAAAAGCGTTGAACATAATTTTTTCAAGAATTTCTCAATGATGATTCAAAATCTTTCAAAAATTGTGTGTTCAACAAACTCCCATCCTCAAAAAGCGAATTGTGGATCACATCCTCACAATGACAATTCAATTGGATCAATTTTTGAGGGGGGGGGGGGGGGGGGGGCACTACAACTTCATGCAAATATTGACACATCTTTCTCCCAAAGATTTTCAAGACTATTTTTCAAAATATATTTTAATCAAATTTTGTATCTCTAATATCAAAAGATTTTATATATTAGAGATAGGGGGAGAAAAGTGATTAAAATATGATCTTATATATGACTCAAGCAATTTAACTCTTACCTACATGTGCAAAACATTTTCGATTATCGATGCACATGTTGTGAGATCTCGTATTTTCCTGGTAATTATTTTACTCGTATTCGTTATTTTAATCATTGTTGGTACTTATTCGAAATTATAAAATTATTTTTATTTTATAATTCCATATTTATTTAAATCAAATATTTTGGTTTAAAATCACCCACATGCATTTTACAAACGTTTACTTGAATCAACGGAACGAGAACCGAGGGCTAAATCTTTCGACTTAAAGATATTTATCTTTACATGTATTAAGTCTAGACCGATAACGGGCACAGTAATAAATTCTTGTATTTCATATTTTTACTCTCGATTGTTTTAATGTTCGATGTTTCGATGTTTTCTTTTAATGTCGTGATAAGTCGAGTCGGGAGTCTATATTATCTTATATGGGTGCGTTTTAACTTTTGAGAAAGTATTTTTACGAAACCCGAGCCCCGTAAATATTTGTAAATTTGACTAATAGTCATTTCCCACTTTCTAACAAAGTATTTATTTTGTGGTCCTAAAGTTTCAAAAGTTGCCACAATTGTCCCTCCACTCCACCAACATATAAAAAGAATTTTTCTCTTCTAGTACCACTCACACTTACCATTTTAATAAAAAAACCCACCTCGCCCTTTCTTCTTCCCCTAGCCATGAGCCTCATCCCAAAAACACCTTAATTTCTTCATCATCCACCTTGATCAATCCAAAACTAATTAAAGACCACTTCCTAATTTTGTAAGGTGATTCCAATGGTACAAAATTTGTACACATTCAACCACTTTTGAAGTTTTGATGATTTCATTGTTGATTATGTGTTTGATCATGGTTTTTAGCATGATCATGGTTAAATTCTATGGTTTTGATGTTTAAAAGTCTAAATTTTTGATTTTGATCTTTTTATTTTGATGCATGCAAGGGTTTAGGATGTTTAAGGATGATATTAGGATGATTTTATGAGTGGGAAAATGATTAGATTTTGTTGTAAACATCATTTGATATGATTTTCAAAGTGCCAATTTTAGGCAGAAAGTTGAGGAAGGTTTTGGGTAACTTAAACTTGTTTTATTATTAAACAAATAATATAGGGCTGTAGATATTTTTCTTAGCTTCGATTTGATATAAATTAGAGCTTCCAACTCCAAACGAGTTGGAAATGGTGTTAGTTTGATTATTCGTGTACCAGGAGACGAGTATCGATACAATCTAAAATTGTTGTCGATATTTGGATCGAATCTCGGGGACTATAAGTTGAGTTTTAAAAATTTTCGAAGGCTGTTTTTGGACTATAAACTTAGGGTTGTGAGTCTATTATCAAACTCAAGTGTCGGTTTTATAAATGGTATCGTTTTGAAAGGTCAAAATGGTTTTACGAGTCAAAGACGTAAATCAGTCCGGATTTTGTAACCCGAAGATGTGTCGGGCAGTGAGTCTTAGAAGTAAAAACTTTTGACGAGCTTTTTATATGTCTTTCTATAGATGTTAAGTGAGCTTCTCAGTTAGTACCATAAAAATTTGACGTGTATAAGTGAGGTAAATCAGCCCGCACATTTGGTATGTGCCGACAGTTTTTATCGAGAGCATTGTCTAATAAAAGTATACTTTTAGATGGAGTCTAGAAGTACCCCTTGCTTGGTTTTTCTCATGTGTCATAACTTGATTATGAATTCATTTAATTCAAGTGATTTTATAAACATTTATTTCGTGTCTTCTAAACTTTCGCGTCCCGTTATCGTAGGTCTCGGATGACTTATGATTGCTTGATTTTCTGTAGTTTCTACTGAGCCCTCCAGTTTCGTGTTGATTCCACCGTATAGCTAAGGTGAGTTCATAGCTCCTCTAGCTACTTGTTCATTGTTTCAAAACACGGGGTGAGATTAACATGTTTGAACACAATCTTTTAAACTGTATGCTATCCAGAACTGTATTCTGCCAGATGAATTCATTGATATTATTACCTTTAGTCTCTAGCCTTAAGTCTCCTCTCCTGATCATGAACCGTTAATTATCTGGTGTGCATTGCGCGAAGCGCGAATGTTGTGGGTGGATCCATCGGGATTGACTATCCCCGTCCCGATTACCTTGACGCACTTACATTTGTTTATACTTGAGTATTAGGCTAGATACTCACTAGAGGAACTTACACTGAGTTAAGCTTCGGTTCATGAACTAAATAGCAATAATATATCATGACTATGGAGAATTAACATAGTCATCCCCCCCCCCAGTACTTGTTTTTACAAAGTATATTATGTTCCATTACTTAGTTTTCTAAACCTATGAATATCACTCAACTTTTTGTTGACGGGTTTACATGTTTTAATCTCAGGTAAAACTGCTTAATGTGCTTGGACGAGGTACCGCAGGATGTTGGCAGCTTGGAAAGATCTGTGTTGTGATATGTTTATGCTTTGTTATAAATGACGTTGTTAAAGTCTTGCGCTGATCTTTTGTTATCTTAAAACATTAAACTATGATGTTATGGTACTTTGTTATGTTTCAAAATTTATGGGACCGAAGTTTCTAAACTCTGATAAATTGTGATGTAATATATGTGTCTTTTATGCGTCATTTTTGTGTCATTTATAACTCATTGTTACTTGTACCTTGACGTGTGATCCCCTCGTTGCCTAGTTGTTCCATGTCAGATTTTGGGGGTCTCACAGATTGGTATCAGAGCGATGATTATAGAGAACTGAGTCATTTTTAAAAGTTGGTCTATAACTAAATATCAAGATATTTCATGCTTTACAAGTGTCAAACACATATTCTGCCAATGTTGTTCAATATCTGCGCGGGTAACTCTCTAATCCTTATTGTTTACCTTAATTATTGTTATAATATTTCATACCTTGATTTCATTTAAAATATTACATTGGTTTCATTGTGATACGTATTACCTCCTTCCAAACCCCTCTTGCTTAATATTATATATATATATATATAATCCACTCCTTAGTGTTGCATTTCTTGTTGACAGTCAGTTATGCATACCTAAAAAAATCTCTTCTTATTCTATTTTCTCCATTTCATGAATCTTGAAATAGCATACTTATACAAGTTCACACTGAATTTTGTATTGTGTTGTTGACAGAAACATGCCACCTACCAGAATTCGTAGAGCTGATGGACCCAGGAGATCTCGTCGGGCTACTATGGGGAGAGTTATTGCAAAAAGGATAAAGAATGTTGTTGCTGAATACGAAAAGAGCCAAAAGACTCAAACTAAAGCTGAAGGTTCTTCAAGCACAAAAGGATGTTCACACAAGACCTTCATGTTTGGAAAACCCCACTCCTTCAAAGGGACCGAAGGTGTTGTTGGTTTGACACGTTGGTTTGAAAAGATGGAGCAAGTATTTGGAACTTGCAAATGTGTTGAAGAGGATAAGGTAATTTATGCTGCTAGTACTTTGGAAGGTATTGCCTTTACCTGGTGGAATGGAAATATTAAAACCTTAGGTCTTGATAATGCAAACCAAATCCCTTGGAGCGAGTTCAAAACAATGATGACTACTGAGTACTGTCCTGAGACTGAGATAGCTCGGATGGAACACGAGCTATGGAACTTACAAATGAAGAATGATGATATTGAAGCTTACACTAATAGGTTTCATGAGTTGGCCTTAATGTGTCCTGAACTGGTTCCAGATGAGAAGAAGAAAATCAAAAGGTATGTCAAGGGCTTTCCTGAAAGGATTAAAGGACACATTACTTCATCAAAACCTTCTTCCCTACATGAAGCAGTAAACATGGCTCGTGAATTGGTCGAGCAGTCTGTAGAAGGTAAAGCTGCTAAGTTAAATGCTGATAACAAACAGAAATGGGAGGATAATAAAGGAAACAATCAAGGAAACAATCAGGGCAATAATCATAACAACAACCGAGGCAACAATAGAAACTCCAACAAGAACAATAACTGACAAGCCAACAAGAGACAAGAGACAACAACCATGTATATGGTTGCTCCTGTTGTTCCTGCTGCTACTACTGTTCCTGCTACTCCAGCTGCTCCTGTTACTCTTGCTGCTCCTATTGCTCCTGCTACTCATGCTGGCAGACGAAGTTATACTGGTAACCAGCCTAAGTGTGATCGATGTAATTGGCATCACCCTGTCGGTGTGTGTCCTACTAGATGTACAGTTTGTAATAGGTTTGGCCATAAGGAAGGAAACTGCAACCCAGTGTGCTATAGTTGTGGTGAAAAGGTTCATATTCAATATAAGTGTCCAAAGACTAAGGATCCACAGAACGATGGAGCTCGAGGTAGAGTGTATCATGTGGGAAATAACGCTCAGCAGAATCCTCAGGTGGTCGCGGGTACATATATTCTTAACGATCATTATGTTAGTGTTTTATTCGATTCCGGTGCTGAGAAGAGTTTCGTGTCTTCTACTTTCACTCCTTTCATTGATATTACTCCTTCTGCTTTAGACACTAGTTATGAAGTAGAATTAGCAGACGGTAAGATTGTTAGTACCAATACAGTCTTGCGTGGCTGTACCCTTGATTTGCTTGGTCATTTATTTTTAATTTATCTTTTACCGATGCGTCTCGGCAGTTTTGATGTTATTGTTGGTAAGGATTGGTTAGCGTCTCATCGTGCTGTCATTGTTTGATCTGAGCGAATCTTGCGTATTCCTATTTCTTCGGGTAAAATCTTAGAACTTCGCGGTGAGAATCCAGATGACAATCCAAATTCTCTTCTTTCTATCAAGGCTGATCAAAAAAAGCTTGATGATATTCGTATCGTTTGTGAATTTCCTAAAGTTTTCCCAGACGACTTGTCGGGATTACCTCCTGTGCGTGAAGTTGAATTTCGTATCGATCTTATTCTGGGTGCACAGCCTGTTGCCAAAACGCCTTATCGTTTAGCCCCATCTGAGATGAATGAATTATCGAATCAGCTTAAGAAATTACAAGAGAAATGTTTCATCAGACCGAGTCATTCGCCGTGGGGAGCGCCTGTGCTCTTTGTTAAGAAAAAGGATGGTGCAATAAGAATGTGTATTGATTACAGGGAATTGAATAAGCTGACAATCAAGAATCGTTACCCTCTCCTTCGTATAGACGACTTATTTGACCAATTGCAAGGTGCGTGCTGCTGTTCCAAGATAGATCTTCGTTCAGGTTATCATCAGTTAAGAGTGCATGAAAGTGACATCTCCAAAACCGCATTCAGAACTCGTTATGGACACTCTGAATTTACCGTTATGCCATTCGGTCTTACCAATGCTCCTGCCGTTTTTATGGATCTAATGAACCGTGTGTGCAAACCCTACCTTGATAAATTTGTCATAGTCTTTATTGACGACATCCTCATTTACTCCAAATCAGAAAAAGATCATGAAAATCATCTTAGAACCATCTTAAGTCTTCTGGAGAAAGAAAAGTTGTATGCCAATTCTCTAAGTGTGAATTTTGGTTGAAAGAGGTTCAGTTTTTAGGACACGTGGTAAATCAGGATGGTATACACGTGGATCCTAGTAAAGTTGAAGCAGTTAAGAATTGGAAATCTCCTAAATCGCCTACTGAGGTCCGTTCATTTCTCGGGTTAGCCGGATATTATCGTAGATTCATCGAAAACTTCTCCAAGATTGCTAAGCCTTTAACCCTGCTTACACAAAAGAACAAGGAATACATTTGGAATGAAGAGCAAGAGTAAGCCTTTTGCTTATTAAAGGACAAATTGTGTAATGCTCCAGTGTTAACACTTCCTGACGGACCGGATGATTTTGTTGTTTATTGTGATGCATCCCATCAAGGTTTCGGTTGTGTCTTAATGCAGCGAGGAAAAGTGATTGCTTATGCCTCCAGACAACTTAAAACCCATGAACAGAACTATACTACTCACGATTTGGAATTAGGTGCAGTAGTATCCGCCTTGAAAATATGGAGACATTATCTTTATGTGACCAAAAGTGTGTACACTGATCATAAGAGTATCCAGTATATCTTTAACCAAAAGGACTTGAACATGCGACAAAGACGTTGGTTAGAACTTCTTAGCGACTATGAATGTGAAATTAAGTATTACCCAGGAAAGGCTAATGTTGTAGCTGATGCCCTAAGTCGAAAGGAAAGACTTAAACCTAGGAGAGTGCGTGCTATGAGCATAACCATTCAATCTAGCCTCAAGGCTAAGATTTTAAAAGCACAACAAGAAGCTGCAAAGGACTTTAAGACTCCAGCAGAATTGCTGCGAGGATTAGATGCTCAGTTTGAAAGGAAAGATGATGGAACAATTTACTTTGTTGGACGATTATGGATTCCATTAGTTGGAGGATTAAGAAAGGTAATAATGGACGAAGCTCACGCTACAAGATATTCGATTCACCCTGGTGCAGACAAGATGTACTACGATTTAAGGAATATTTACTGGTGTCCATGTATGAAAAAGGATATAGCAGAATACGTTAACAAGTGTCTGACTTGTTTAAAGATTAAAGCAGTACATCAGAAACCCTCAGGTCTTTTACAACAACCAGAAGTCCCAGAATAGAAATGGGAAAAGATTACAATGGACTTAGTCACAAAGCTGCCTAGAAGCAGTGGTGGTTTTGATGCAATTTGGGTAATTGTTGATAGATTAACCAAATCTGCTCATTTCTTTCCTATTCGTGAGGATTATAAAACTGATAGATTGGCTCGAATCTACATCAATGAGATTGTTGCAAAGCACGGAGTGCCAATATCGATTATTTCTAATAGGGATGGTCGTTTTGCGTCACATTTCTGGAAAGCACTTCAAAAGGCGTTGGGTACGCAAGTATTAATGAGTACATCATATCACCCAGAAACGGATGGAAAAACTGAACGCACTATTCAAACTCTGGAAGACATGCTGCCAGCATGTGTTATGGATTTTGGTGGTAGCTGGGACACTCATATACCTTTAGTCGAATTTTCCTATAACAATAGTTATCATAAAAGTGTCAAGTGTTCACCATTCGAGGCTTTATACGGACGTAAGTGCAGATCGCCAGTGATATGGAACGAAGTAGGTGAAAGTCAACTGATAGGGACTGAATTAGTTATAGAAACTATAGACAAGATTGTACATATTAGGGAAAGACTGAAAACTGCTAGAAGTCATCAGAAGAGTTACGCATACAAAAGACGCAGACCTCTTGAGTTTCAAGTCGGAGACCGTGTGCTGCTACGAGTATCTCCATGGAAAGGTATCGTGAGGTTCGGTAAAAGAGGAAAACTTGCGCCACGTTTTGTAGGACCATTCGAGATCGTCGAGCGTATTGGTTCAGTAGCCTATCGACTGAAGTTACCTCAAGAGTTAAGTTGTGTTCACGATGTATTCCATGTTTCCAATCTTAAGAAATATCTAGCCGAATCGGATGTTCAGATACCGTTAGAAGAAATAAGGGTGGACGAGAAAATGTACTTTATTGAAGAACCATTAGAGATTGCGGATCGCCAAGTCAAGAAGCTGAAACGTAGTTGGATTCCTATCGTTAAAGTTCGTTAGGATTCACATCGGGGTGCTGAGTTCACTTGGGAAAGTGAAGACCAGTTCAAGACTAAGTATCCCCATCTGTTCTCGTCTTCTTCTTCTTCCATATCCAGTTAAACTCTGAGGGACCAGAGTTCTTTTAGGGGGGAAGACTGTGAGATCTCGTATTTTCCTGGTAATTATTTTACTCGTATTCTTTATTTTAATCATTGTTGGTACTTATTCAAAATTATAAAATTATTTTCATTTTATAATTCCATATTTATTTAAATCAACTATTTTGGTTTGAAATCACCCACGTGCATTTTACAAACGTTTACTTGAATCAACGGAATGAGAATCGAGGGATAAATCTTTCGACTTAAAGATATTTATCTTTACATGTATTAAGTCTAGACCGATAACGGGCACAGTAATAAATTCTTGTATTTCATATTTTTATTGTCGATTGTTTCAATGTTTGATGTTTTTGATGTTTTCTTTTAATGTCATGATAAGTCGAGTCGGGAGTCTATATTATCTTATTTGGGTGCGTTTTAACTTTTGAGAAAGTATTTTTACGAAACCCGAGCCCCGTAAATATTTGTAAATAGTCATTTCCCAATTTTTAATAAAGTATTTATTTTGTGGTCCTAAAGTTTCAAAAGTTGCCACAATGGTCCCTCCACTCCACCAACATATAAAAAGAAATTTTCTCTTTCACTACCACTCACACTTACCATTTTAATAAAAAAAAACCCCACCTCACCCTTTCCTCTTCCCCTAGCAGTGAGCCTCATCTCAAAAACACCTTAATTTCTTCATCATCCACCTTGATCAATCCAAAACTAATTAAATACCACTTCCTAATTTTGTAAGGTGATTCCAATGGTACAAAATTTGTACACATGTAACCACTTTTGAAGTTTTGATGATTTCATAGTTGATTATGTGTTTGATCATGGTTTTTAGCATGATCATTGTTAAATTCTATGGTTTTGATGTTTAAAAGTCTAAAGTTTTGATTTTGATGCATGCAAGGGTTTAGGATGTTTAAGGATGATATTAGGATGATTTTATGAGTGGGAAAATGATTAGATTTTGTTGTAAACATCATTTGATATGATTTTCAAAGTGCCAATTTTAGGCAGAAAGTTGAGGAAGGTCTTGGGTAACTTAAACTTGTTTTATTATTAAACAAATAAGATAGGGCTGTAGATATTTTTCTTAGCTTCGATTTGATATAAATTAGAGCTTCCAACTCCAAACGAGTTGGAAATAGCGTTAGTTTAATTATTTGTGTACCGGGAGACGAGTATCGATACAATCTAAAAGTGTTGTCGATATTTGGATCGAATCTCAGGGACTATAAGTTGAGTTTTAAAAATTGTCGAAGGCTGTTTTTGGACTATAAACTTAGGGTTGTGAGTCTATTATCAAACTCAAGTGTCGGTTTTATAAATGGTATTGTTTAGAAAGGTCAAAATGGTTTTACGAGTCAAAGACGTAAATCTGTCTGGATTTTGTAACCCGAAGATGTGTCGGGCAGTGAGTCTTAGAAGTAAAAACTTTTGACGAGCTTTTTATATGTCTTTCTATAGATGTTAAGTGAGCTTCTCAGTTAGTACCATAAACATTTGACGTGTATAAGTGAGGTAAATCAGCCCGCACATTTGGTATGTGCCGGCAGTTTTTATCGAGAGCATTGTCTAATAAAAGTATACTTTTAGATGGAGTCTAGAAGTACCCCTTGCTTGGTTTTTCTCATGTTTCATAATTTGATTATGAATTCATTTAATTCAAGTGTTTTTATAAACATTTATTTCGTGTCTTCTAAACTTTCGCGTCCCGTTATCGTAGGTCTCAGATGACTTATGATTGCTTGATTTTCTGTTGTTTCTACTGAGCCCTCCAGTTTCGTGTTGATTCCACCGTATAGCTAAGGTGAGTTCATAACCCCTCTAGCTACTTGTTCATTGTTTCAAAACACGGGGTGAGATTAACATGTTGGAACACAATCTTTTAAACTGTATGCTATCCAGAACTGTATGCTGCCAGATGAATTCACTGATATTATTGCCTTTAGTCTCTAGCCTTAAGTTTCCTCTCCTGATCATGAACCGTTAATTATCCGGTGTGCATTGCGCGAAGCGCGAATGTTGTGGGTGGATCCATCGGGATTGACTATCCCCGTCCCGATTACCTTGACGCACTTACATTTGTTTATACTTGAGTATTAGGCTGGATACTCACTAGAGGAACTTACACTGAGTTAAGCTTCGGTTCATGAACTAAATAGCAATAATATATCATGACTATGAAGAATGTACATAGTCATCCCCCCCAGTACTTGTTTTTACAAAGTATATTGTGTTCCATTACTTAGTTTTCTAAACTTATGAATATCACTTAACTTTTTGTTGACGGGTTTACATATTTTAATCTCAGGTAAAACTGCTTAATGTGCTTGGACGAGGTACCGCAGGATGTTGGCAGCTTGGAAAGATCTGTGTTATGATATGTTTGTGCTTTGTTATAAATGACGTTGTTAAAGTCTTCTGCTGATCTTTTGTTATCTTAAAACTTTAAACTATGATGTTATGGTACTTTGTTATGTTTCAAAACTTATGGGACCGAAGTTTCTAAACTCTGATAAATTGTGATGTAATATATATGTCTTTTATTACGTCATTTATAACTCATTGTTACTTGTACCTTGACGTGTGATCCCCTCGTTGCCTAGTTGTTCCATGTCAGATTTTGGGGGTCTCACACATGTGAAGGGGGAGCATTTCTGAAACGACAAAACTATCAAGGTGTTAAATGTTTTTCAAACATTTTGTTAGACTTTTTAAAGTGGTTTCATGGTTACGATCAAATACCCACAACATCTTTAATCCACGACGTTATTGGTGTCAAAAGGGTGGTTAGGTTTAAGTCCTATGATCCAACCAGAACCGGAGGGATCTTCCCAGGGACAATCCAATAGATTATTAGAAGTACTTAGGAAAGATGGAGTAGAATGTGAACGTAGCTGAATGCCGACTAAGTACTGATGCTAGCACTGGAACAATCACAACAAGGTGCTAGTAATGATTTCTTGGTAAGCATTGAAGGGGTTGAAGAATGAAAAAGAAATGTAAGGATAAAGGGTATAAAGAAATTAAACCTCCATACAACTTAGGCAGAAACCGGGTCAACACATCATGAAGACAACGCATCATGGACCTAGTGATGTAATGCACAACCCCTCCCTAGCTAACTCAGGCTTCTCTCAAAAGAAGTTTGTTTTATTGTCACGGAGATCAACACGACTTCTATTGACTTTCTCACTCTGAGATAGTTGATATTGAATAGGTGGCACCGCTCCAGCCTCCGACCACTAAATGTTCACAAATCGAGTCTAGAGCCAAGAGATCAATCAAATCTCGTTAGGACACACGGATGAAGATCAAGAGGGTCCTACGCTATATCCTTGCGATATTGCTAGAAAAATCAGAGTGATACAACCTAGTATTTATAATGAAGAGTGGAAATCCTTCCAGTGTTAACATCAAACAACACTGCGGTAGGTCATGTGTAAGATTCTTTATGAATTGAACATATGTAAAACTGAAAAGCAACAGTGGTTTGTTTCTTTATCGATTCAAACTCGTTTCAGGTTTCTACGCAATATCTTTATGGTCTTGCTAGAACATTCAGAGTGATATTTGTTAATATTCACAGTGACGAATGGAAATCCTTCTAGCGTCAACATTAAACAGCACTACGGTAGGTAACTTGCGAGATTCTTATGAATCAAGCTTGTGTCAACTGGAAAGCAACAATGGTAAGATTCTTAATAAATCAAACTTGTTCCAGGAATTTGAATTGACGACTTTAATCAAGCGGATATCTATCCAATTGATTCACTCTTTATGTTCACAGTCTTGCTTTGAGACGGTCGAGTAAAGAGAACGGCTAGTACAGTCGCGAAACCCCGTCAAGGAGATTCTTAACTGAATCTACCTATCACAAGTACGATATTTAATATCGTCCAACGGTCTTCACCGACCGGAGGTAAAACGCTACCGATTTAGGACGAATGTCAAAGCCATTCAGTCCGTGTCTATGTTTTGTCTCAAGAAGGTGGCGTTAGGGTGTACTCAGCAAAGTCAAAGATTCAAACCACATTCTCATGCCCAAAGACATTCAATAATCAAGAAAGCTAAAGACTTCCGCAACTTTGATGATCAAAATCTTCCTTATCAATTAATGTAGAGGAATGATCTCACTTCAAAGTAGATTGTTAGCAAGCATTCAAGATTGTGAAAAGTATGAGCATGTGGATGAAGACACAAGATCGCAAGATGGCAAAGACAAGTCAAGAATGATTTGAAGATCTCAAGTTTAAAGACAAAGTCGAAAGACAACGACAAAGGCTCAAAGATCACAGCATGAAGAAAAAGACTACTATTACACGTTCAAGACTCATTTATGACGAAATTTGTAATCTTCACTGATCTCCAAATATCGAAGAGGAATGACCTCACATTGGGGGAGATTGTTAGCCTCAAAATATTGAGTCAAACAAGAATGTTCGGTCATATGTTTCTATTATAACATTTATTATAACGTTGTAATAGTTAGTTAAAATAGTCGTGACATTATGGGCTTGATGGCTAGCTTAAAAGGCCTCTTTCAAGGTACTAAGCATTTATTCAAGCCCGACCCAATCAAAATATAGCCCATTAAGCCACATGTAGGCAAAGGCTATAAATACCCTTCCTAGCATGTTAGGAAGGGTGTTGGTTGTTTCATTTCTTAATCTAATCTTCCAAAAGTTACACACACTTCTCTCTACTTTCTCTCACTACTTTCTCTCTCTAGAATTCATCTACTTCATCTATTTTCTTTCTTTCTTCCTTGCTTAATCATCACAAATATGGGACAACAGGGATACATGCTATTTGAAGTAGAATGAATGTAGATTTGCTAAAAATGATCCGGTGGTCTAATATGGTGGAATATGGTGGTGGAAGCCATTGTTGAAAGAGAGAGAGAGAAGAGTGGTTGTATGTGAGAAATGTAAATGTATTGAAATGAAAATAACACAAGCAACACCCCTCCTTGGAAGCTAAGGAGGGGTATATATAGCCACACACACAACATAAACTATACAACGAACCTAGTCTAGTCTAAACGTGTGTGACTATGATAACTAATGGGAATTCTTAAATGTCGTCATATAAAGTGAGTTTCCAACAATCTTCCCCCATGGGACGACGAGTAGAATTCCTTACAATATTCTTCCTAACAAGTACATAATGATAAGAACAAGAGCTTTCATGAAGCGTCCAATGCTGATGATGTCTTCTGAGGCCTTTGACTTCAAAACAACTCATCTTTAACTTGTAGTAGAAATACTGTAACGGCACGAGCTAAGTAACCCATACACTTCTGGTTAAGGAGAAGCTTCTGAATTAGCTTCCCCCTAATTCATGCCACATAAACTTGATGTAGAAGCTTTTAAATAGCTTCCCCCTAAATCGACAATCCTCGTAAGCAACTTCAAAGCTTTCAATAAAGCTTAGAACAATTAAGCGCACAGCGGAATCTAACAAGCAAATCCCATCATATAACATGATAATGTTGCTAAGAGGAATTGAAAGTTTGGGGCACACAAAGTAGATCAACAACTTTTCTTCTCACGCTTGAATAATTCTTCTGAATTTTTATTCCCCCTGAGAGTTCAAGTTATGCATACCAGAAAGAATCAAGACACTTCTTCCCCCACATAGTTGAAGAAGGTAAATCAATCCCAATTAAGAAGCTCAAATACTGAAGTGGACACTTTATCCTATTCATGAAGTTGACATCGTAACACCAGAGTCAATTAAGTCCCGGAAATGCACATATCTTCTTCCAGAGATGCACCAGAGTCAATTAAGTCCCGGGAATGCATATAGGATAATGATGATGTTTAATTGCAACAATCAAACAATTAAACCTCGAATCAGTAGTGTACCGTTTAGAGATTGATAACGCCATGAGTTAAAACACTGATTTTCTCTACGGCTATGAAAAATGTCATCCCGGAATATCTTCAAATCAAAAGAAGGTATGAAGTTCATCACGTGTACTCGTTGTGCGCTCAATGTGTCTTCTTCTTCCCCCTTGATGGTTTCGAAATTCGGAACCATCAACAAATCGTACGCACATAAACCTGAAATCTCGTGAGAATAATAAATAAGTTGAATTATATATTTTGTGAGAATCAGCTGTTGATCGAAAATCTCTTCTCATAAACTCTCCATGGCCACCTTTACCAACCCACGTGAAAGCAATTTGAAGTGACCACTGAAAGAATGAACCGGATACATCAAACGTGAAGCTGAATAAAAATCCTTCGATCTTGTGACTTAAGCTTGCACTATTGTTGAATGAAGAACGGTGGAGAAATCTCTAAGTACTCAATGCATCATTGAAGAAGTCTATAAGCACAACACCTCTTGAAATTATCCACGTCGACTAAGCGCGTGACACTGAGTACAACAATGTAACCCCTTTAAGTGATAGTTATCCGAGTTATCAACCAACCACCCCGAACCCGGAACCCAGATAACCAAGTATTCATTCTAATATGAAGCACGAGCAAGTTATCTTTGAAAGATAAAATAAGTACACGCCTTCAAAAAATCCGTCTTCAACGTCACGTAATTATTACCCGATCCAGAAAAATCTGTAGTCACTAAAAAAAATCGCCCATTTTTTCTTGGTCTCGTCTCAAATAAATTCTCGTCACATTTGTCACGTCACATTTTCACGTTACTTTTGTCTCGTCTTTTTGTCACTTTTAAAAATAGGTAAATCAAAATTTTGTTTAACATTTATCATAATGAAATGATAAATCAAATTTTGAGATAACAAATTTTCAATATTGACCAAAAATAAGTATATGCCCGTGAAATAATACATGGTCCAAATACCCAATCCATGAATCAATTGTGAAAAACACACAGTCCATGCATTCTCGCGTTCAAACTTTGAAGATACTCTTGGCCCAAAGAAAACTTACGGATAGAAATTAGAAGCCCATGTTAAGATTGGAATACCCGGCCCACAAGTGAGGATAAAACACTCCCAATCCTAAAACTTCTCACACAATTCACTTAACCCTAAATTCTCTCATAGTTACATCCGCCCCCAAACCAAACTCCCATCTTCTCCCATCTCGTTTCACTCACAGTCAACCCTAAACTCATAACTTAGAAAAATCCTCCCCTCATTTTCTCTCCATCAAACCTCATCTATTATCCCTCCCATCTCAAATCTGCTAAATCAATACCCACGAAATATAAAATACTCCAAACCCCTAATCATACTCTCTTACGCAGCCTCCATCTCAAACCTTCGTCCCATTTGAAACTTGATCAAAAACGAATCTCAAGCTGGTATCATCTCAATCATCAAACTCATCAAAATCGTATCCATGCCATATTAATCAACAAAAGGCCGAGTTGAAGATTGTCAAGACATCAAGATCCATAAGAGGGTCTCGGGTAGGGTCTGTTAAATTGATTGCATGTTGGCTTTAGATTGAATAAATCGGAAAAAAATAAAGTTTGTAACAAGTTTGTTATAAAGCTTTATTTAATTTCGTATATTAAAAAATTGGTTTAAAGGACCAAACACGATTCAGTGATGATATATGTTCAAACACTTTAAGATCTAAAGATCTAAAAACGTGTTGAACGAATCTGAGATGATTTATGTTTGTAAAGTCTTGAGTTTTAGATATATATGGGATATAGGAGTCGATGGGATTAGGATAGATTGTGGTGTTGTGGAGGTATAAGGATGGAATGATTTAAATTAGACTCGGTGATTAACTGAGTCAACTCGGTAATTACCGAGTTGACTCGGTAGTGATGGTTTCGGTCAAAAGTTAAGAATATTTTTAACCATCTCAGTCTAAAACTATGTCCATTGCAATGAATTCATTTACAGTCTATCGGAATGTCAAATAGAAGTCCCATCGGAATGTTTTTATAAATCCCATCGGAATGATTTTGTGGTCACCATCGGAATGTTTTTGTTAATATGGTCTCATCGGAATGATTAAGTAACCATCGGAATCAAAGAAACATCCCATCGGAATGGCTATCCGAATGATCATCGGAATGACCATCCGAATAATCATCAGAATAAACAAAAGTGGAGTCCCCATCTGAATCCCTATCGGAAACTCAATCTGAATCCCCATCGGAAAAGATGTCGGAAACCCAATCGGAAAAGGGTTTGAAGAACCGAAAATGGTGGATCTGAACACTTTTGTCCTTTTCCCAATGAAAATAGGTTTGTTAGATGTAATGAACAAAAATTCGTGTGAAAGATTGACCAAGAAATGATGAAACCGAGAATGAATATTAATTAATAAATGGATACCACAAAACATCATGACTGTTTGGACTGATTGGACAAAGAATAAGACGACATGACAAATTTGTGACAGATTGGACCAAATAAGAACAATACGTGACAAAGAATGATATATTCGGACCTAAGAAAAAATTTTAAGACCACCAAAATCGAAGCAAAAAACATGATCCAAGGAATAAACCAAGGCTCTGATGCCAAATGTAGATTTGCTAAAAATGATCCGGTGGTCTAACATGGTGGAATATGGTGGTGGAAGCCATTGTTGAAAGAGAGAGAGAGAGAAGAGTGGTTGTATGTGAGAAATGTAAATGTATTGAAATGAAAATAACACAAGCAACACCCCTACTTGGAAGCTAAGGAGGGGTATATATAGCCACACACACAACATAAACTATACAACGAACCTAGTCTAGTCTAAACGTGTGGGACTATGATAACTAATGGGAATTCTTAAATGTCGTCACATAAAGTGAGTTTCCAACAATGAACACATGTCATGAGTAATTGTTGGACCCGAATGTTTCCTTTGTTGCCTTTGTTGATTTGAATTGTATAAGTACCTAAATTGCAAAAGTCCCTAAATTCATGAGCCGTTAACTATCTTCTGACTTGATGTTGTGAGTTGGGAATAGCCGCTTATTCTAATGATAGTACTATTGGGTTGACGACCCTATCTGAGACCAGGGCTTTACGCTGAGTAACCTCTGGGAAGGATAATTTTACGAGAATGAGAATGTGGTATACTTGCAATTGATACCCTAGTAGGGGCACTGGAATTCTTATAGTCATGCTGGCAATTTGGCGTGGGTGACTAAGTTAAGGGGTCGGTGTTATGAGCTTAATACAATTCATTAGCTACTGCTATAAGATGAAATGCCTGATTAATAGATTGTATGGCCACAATGCTATTAAACAATTGTGAAGGATTTTTATGATGTGTTTAAATGTGTTTTGTTAAACCTATAGACTTGCTCAACCTTTGTGTTGATGATTTTAAGCATGTATTTCAGGTACTTGAAGTTGTTGAATTACGGAGCTTGCTGGAGAAGGATTGCGGGATTGCTTTTGTAGTAATTTGGTCTAAAACAGATTTCTTTCCCGTTTGTCATAAATTTATAGTATATGGTCCAGTATTTTGGTAAAAGGTTCGTCGATTGGTTAAGATCTTTGGGGAACCTGAACGCTACTCTGATATATTTTTTTTAACTGATTTTTACTTGGGATTGAAGGTTTTAGACATTGATTTAAATTATTTCCTTATAATATTCCTAAATATACTGTTGTAAGGTCATATAAAGAGTATCGTAAAATGAATTTTGAGAATAGCACCCAATTGTGTATTTCGACTACGCAATGTAATTTGGGGGTATTATAGATTGGTAACCAGAGCTTTTTAGTTATAGCGAATTAGGTCGATTTTTGAAAATGTCCTAAACTATCACTTTGGTGTCAAAAGTGTTTTATAAAAGCAACGAACTTCTCTGCAAGGCTCCAGTAAGATGATTTATTTTTGTTATGCTTTGTTATTATAGATGTATCCCTCAAAACTGTTCTGAATTCCTGAGTATTTATTAAGTAAATACTACGATAAGGTATTGGTATTAATGAAAGGACGCAGAGTGCTTTTATCATAATTTCATTTTTATGAGTATTGTATAATTATCATTTGCATTGCATTGCATTGCATACATATATATTTGGCATACGTAAATCATTTGCATTTGCATAGTTATGCATTGCATATATATTTTTGAATAATGACCTTATGTACCTTTGAATTTTCTATAACTGCAGAAATGTCTGACATACCACTTAACAACAATAGACAGGGATATGCGGTAGGTCAACGGGGTATGCAATGTCATCAAGGATGTAATCATAAGAATTCATGTGGATGGTTAGATTACGAGGATGATACGGACGATAAGAAAAATGTTGTAGAATCTGAAAGTGATAATTATAGGACTGAGATTGAAGTTGGAAGAACTGAGGTTATAACTGAAGTGAGAAGTTATGGAACTGATTTTAAGAAGTATCATGAAGAGAGAGATAGGCTTCGCAGGTTAAGTGAATATGTAGCTCACCTTGGGCCGTATCTTGGACCGCATTAGAAGTTCCAGGACAGTGAGAAGTATGTTGATTCTCATTATATGATAGATTCGCCGTGTCAAGAAGCGCATTTGAGATATGGATTTGAGGAGCCGTCGTGCTTTGATCCAAAATGGAGGTGCTGCAAGTTAGGACCGGATGAAGATGAAGCAGGGACGAGCCAAGTTGGAGAAAATGATGTGCCAAGTCCTATGGAGTGATGGAGTGATGGATCTTTGTTGTATTTCACTTTATGTATTGTTTTTTTGTATTTGGATTATTTAGATGTTGTGAGGTAGTATTGTGATGGATTATTATTGTTGTTGTTTAGGATGATAAGGGTAAGTGACTGTAGTGACAAGATTTTGTTACGATTTTCTCGGATTTATGGATGAAATCTACTATTACCCTTTAGTATTTTGATGTGTCTTTGTTATCTTCTCTTTTGTGAGATGATTGTGGAATTTAGGTAGTATGTGTTGTTGGCGCATGTAGTATTCATGATATATCTTGATGAAAAGATCCTTCTTTCTATCTCGATGTATATACTTATCATGTTTCTTTCATCTGTGATAACAGTAGAAAGAGTTGAGTGGGATATGTTTCTGTCATTAGTGGGGATTCCATGTGACTGAGTTTCTTGAAATATGTCTCCAGAGTTAACAACCTATAGGGTAGATTATAGGATTATGGAAATAGTTGTTAGATTGTTTGAAGTTGATAGTGCTGCGAGGAGACGAGGTGCTGAGACTGAAGATGTTGTTGTTCCAGTTGAAGATGTTGATATTCTAGTTGGAGTGGCTGCTGTTATTCTACAAGATTTAAAAGGATGTCTGTGCGTTAGATTCCTAGGAATGAGAAGAGATGCGGTGAAGAGTGTCGTACGGATATTAATGGTAATTGGAAATTTGCAACTATATGGACAAGTTCGAGTAACTGATGGCTGTTTTGATATATCAATAGTCATTTGGGAATGTTTAACTAGACGAAAAGAGATAGTAATTTAAAGATTGATCCAGGTTCGAAATTGAGTGTGGCAGAAAAGGGTAAAGGAACGTTATTGTTGCGAATGACAATAAGGAATAGGAAATTTATTTCCTCTAACAGAAAGTAAAATTGGAATTTAACAGTCTAAGATAAGAAAAGATGGTATTCATGTGGTTACTATAAATCGGGTAAGCATGAGGAATTATAATGTGTAGACCACATATATTTTATACCACTTAAGTAATTATCTATTTACTTGTCGTAAGTACGGATTAGCTGGAGATCGGGCTGCAGAAGGAATAACAAGGAGTGTGGTATAGGAATTGGTATTTTGTGGCATATTGAGATTTGAAGACTTTGGATTTTAACTGACCTGAGGACGAGAAATCAACAAGAATTTGCGATTGGTTGAAATGAGAAATTAACCGATGGAAGGATTGTTAATAACTATATATATATATATATTAAGGGGATTTTTCTGAACTTATGGAATTAAGAGGTATCGCGCAATTAACTGAAGTAGAGTTGTGAGAAAGTTAATCGTGATAAGGATGAATGTCATAGGATATGATAAATAAAGGTGGAAAGAATTAAATTGGAATGTTGTTGAGCATTGAGTACTGATTTCAGGAAGTAATCAGTGGAATTTCTGTTTAAAGATTTTATTTGGTCAATGATGAGAAGGTAGGTAAGAGGAAACAGTAATAGATCGAATTTTATGTGCGCTTTACCAGTAGTAGTCGGAAGGGAATGAGAAGATGAGTTAGTATTTAAGGGTCTTTTGTGATTATTCTGCGGAATCGTAGAGTTCACTGTCGTCTTGGGAAAAAGAAGCTTTGTGTTAGCTTAGTGATGGGAGTTATGTAATCTGATTGTATATTTTGTTATATGGCATTCTCAGGAAGTTGAGGATGGTAATATGATCAATTTTAAGGGTTGGCAGATGAGACGATAAGGATAAATCTGATTTGACTGGAAGGGTAAGTCATCAGAGACGTAATAAGGGAAGTAAGGAAAGAAGCTGGATGTTTTGGGAATAAGATGATTGCTATGAGGATGAACAAACTGAGTACCAGAAATCGGTATCCATTACTAATGATTGATGTCTTGTTTGATGGATATTAAGGAAGGAAAGGAAAGTATTTAATAACAATTGAAAAATTGTTAGGGAAAGAGGAATGGTGTGTGAAATTCTTTGGATATGAATTTTAGCTGGAGTTAATACAGACATTTTAGAATGTGCGATCTATGGCTGAAGTGATCGTGAAAGTCTTGACTAGATTGAAACGATTGTGGCTTTGTCGATAACGAAGAAACCGACTGAAGCTTGTCAATTCCTTTGTGTAAGCTGAGTATTATCAAAGGTTTATCGAAAGGTTTTTACTGATTGTTGAACCATTGATAAAGTTGACAAAGAAGAACTAAATGTGTGAAATCCACTCATGCAGCTAAGTTGTAGTTTTGAGATCTGATTTTCGTAGTTGAGGAAGTTGTTTATGAACGCTGTGGATAGATTGAAGTTTTGTGCATGTATAGTTAGTATTGGAGGAATCTGAAGGAATTATAGAGCTGCGGTGATGATATTTTGATAATATCAAATGGAAAGGGAAGTAATAGTAGTGTGTTGACCTGAATAAAGAAGTATAACGGGATTTATATGATCATGAGTTTCGACGATGTGATATTTATTTTGGGATTGTAAAGTATTACTTGTATGGAATCAAGTATGAGGATAATAAGGACTTACTTATAAATGCCATTCAGGAACTTCAAAAGAAAGGAGACAAGGATTACCTAATGATGACTGGGAAATAATAATCAGTAAATTATAGATGAGATATGTTATAGTTCTGTATTACGAAGTGTGTTCCAGATTATGAAGGATGATCGTGGATACTTTCACTATCAACTAGTGAGTATTTAGTAAGGATGAGAAGAAAAAAGGGTTTATAAAATTTCTAAAGTAATTGAGAATTGACTCTTGAGTCTTGAGATTTTGGAATATTGGTAACAACAAGCAGAATGGATAGAACAGAAAGAAAGTTAGAATCGAATTGATGAACTAATGGAAAAGGAATTCCAAAGAAAGAAGATCAACAGATTGTCAGAAATTTTGAAATAGAACGGTAGTAGAGATGAGAGAGTCGAAATGTATGTTTTTGTGGAACAAAAACGGTTATCGTAATTATCTAATTCTCCTTCCATTAGATCAGAGAATGTGTTAAGAATGCAAGGACCGGTGGTGAATGAATTTTTCAGATCAAATAGAATTTAATTATTCTAAGAGTGCTGAGAGTGTCGCATGCAGTATTGAAGGAATTTCACAAGTTGAAGTATTGATACAGTCTGGTTGGAATCAGATGTATTACGATATCAGGAAGTGTATAATGGTCAGATTTGAATACATGAGACTAACGGGGTTGTTTAAACAATATATGATATCAGGAAGATGTAATGATGTACTATGGAAGGTATAGTAATTCAGTGCAGTGATTGTTAGAATGAACGAAAGTGGAAGATGAGCATAGGAGGTATACAAGTGACTAGTCAGAATTATTGATAATCTCATTATGTTTAGTTTAGTGTAACCTTGGGACATAGTGTCAGTATTTTTGAATATTAGAAATCACTGTAAGAAGGAATGAGCATTGAATAAGGTTTGAACATAATATATGTAACCCAGAGATTGAGATTGACTTTTGAGTATTAGAGATCTTTACAAAAAGTGAGAAGAATTGAGTCAAGAAAGAATATTGCGTATTTTCAGAAAGAGATTCCATCATCAATAGAAATCTAGTGAAAACGGACAGAGTGAAAGGATAATTTGAACGATGGCAATTGAATTTGTGTTGATGTGAATGAAACCTAATGAAGATGAAATCTTTATACGATGATAATTGCACATCTTAATTTGAGAACTTACATAGTCGTGGGTCAAGTTATCAGAGTATTGGGGTAGGAATGGAACTGAGAAAGTAATGTAGAAGGGGTATGAATGATGAAAGTATATTATCATATTGGAAGGTGAAATTGGGAAGTTGAAATGTAGTAATATTTGTGGATATGGTGATATCATAAGAATTGAGTTGAACTGGTGTGAAAGACGTGAGTATCTCTTAAGGATAAGAGGTCACGTTGACTCTAGAAGTGAGGAAGTGCGAGTATGAGGCGGGTTGAGCGCCGGGACGTCGCTCTCTTTTAGGAGGGTAGGATGTGACAACCCAAACCCATGGTCATTATTTAATAATATTTTTACGTATATTTTTGAAATTTTTGACGAGATTGATTGTTATGATGATCGGTGATTTGATTTGGATGAATGTTGAAGGTTATATTTTTACGTTTTGACGAGTTGCGAGGATTTTTAGTAAAGACGATATCAACGGATGCCCGAAATTTTACGTTTTATTTTAGACATGTCGATGTTTAATATTTTGACGTTTCTATTTTAATTTCTTATTAAGTCGTGTCGTGACTATATAATATCATACTTTGTGTGCGTTTTAAGTTTTGAGAAGTATTTTTATGAAACCCGAGACCCGTAAATATTTTCAAAAGTGACTAATAGTCATTTCTCGCTTTTTAAACAAGTAATTGCATTTTGGTCCACAAGAATCACAATTGGCAAAAACTACCCTAAACTTCCACCATATAAATTAAAAATTTAAACACAAATAGCACATACAACCCACTAGCAAGAAATTGTTTTCTCTCACCTCTTTCTTTCTCTAACAATCCGTCACCCCCTCACCACCTAAAAATCATGATCAACAAAAATCAAGCTTGAACCCACAAAATCTAATTGAAGACCCATCTTAGTTTCATCAATCTCTACACATTGGTATAAAAATTTCCCACATGCATGAATTTTTTATAAAAAAACCATTTTTGATGAAAACTATGTGTGTTCGATCTAAAATATGTGTTGTATGTAGGTGTTATGGTGATATATATTATTTTTTATGGTTGCATGTTGAAATTTTGAGTTGGGTTTTATTTGATTTGATCATCTAGGATGATATAGCATGTTAGGATTGAAAGTAGTAATATTTGGATGATTATAGTTGTGAAAATGATGTTAAAATGGGTGAAAAGTATAGTTTTGAGTGATTTTTAAAGATGTATTTTTGACCAGCAGCTAAAAGTTAATTTTAGGAAAATATAAGTTTGAGTATGATATGAACTAACTAGATATTGTTGTAGAGGATTTCATAAGTTCCATGATTTGGTATAAAGTAGAGCTTCTAGCTCCAAACGAGGGAAAAGTTTGATAGTTTGATTATTCGTGTGCCGGGAGACGAGTATCGGCACAATATATAATTGTTGTCGATATTTGGATCGAATTTCGGGGACTATAAAAAGGATTTTAAAATGGGTCAAGGACTGATGTAAAGTGATAAACATTATGATGTTGAGTTTATTTTCAATGGCGAGTGTCGGTTTTGTAAACGGAGTCATTCATATAGGTTAAAAAGACTATATGAGTTGTTGATGTAAAACTGTCCGGTTTTTGTAGTTCAAAGATGAGTCGGGCAGGGAACTTTAAAAGTAAAATTTTTTAACCAACTTTTGGGAGGTCTTTCTATATATAGTAATTGAAGTTTCTGATTAGTATCGTAAGCTATTGACGTGTTTAAGTAAGGAAAACAGTTTGGACGATTAATAGATATATATCAACAGTTTTTGAAAGAATAAAAATATAAAAGTGTACGTAAGAAGGAATTATTAAATTGAGTATGGTGTGAGTTTGATTTTGACTTTGAGATATTTTGAAAGTCCCTAATCAATGCAAGAAACCCTAATCTTAACTTAATCAACACAAGGTATTACTTTTCAAACGTAATCTTATTATTGTATAATAAAGAATTACAAGTGTTATGGATAACACAGTTTGATGACAATGTGTTGTGCACACTTTGAACAACAATAATCCTTAACTTATGAATACAGTCGTAGCTGTTTGATTCACTAAGTTATATGCAATAATGTTCTTAATATCTCAAAGTGTTAAACATTAATGCATGGATACACATCCTACTTATAGTGTTACGAGTTTGACCTAAATAGTACTTGATGGCGACTACACAAGCTTTTACAAGTTCCTACATCAGTCACATGATGTCCTTCTATTCTTGGTAGTCTTCCATTATGCTTTAAGGAAATAGTTGCCAAAACAGTTTCCTTTTTCTTCATAGTCTCGAACACACAAATGGCATGTCCAAAGTGTGCTGAGAGTTATCAGGGTATTGCCACCCCTGTTAACTCTCAACCCCTCAGAGTCCTTGATACATCTTGGCTGTTATCCATCACAGCCAATGAGTATGTCTTCAGGTAATCTTCGACTTCCCTGACAATGTCTTTGACATGGACTCCTCTGAGGTTGCTCATAGAGACTTGGACCTCTGTGAGTCTTGCGAAACTTGCCTGCCTCCTAGGCACAGGCAAGGGACTATCTAACAGCCTAATTATGTTTAAATCAATGATCAGGGAATCTAACAAGTTTAGATTCCCAACAATCTCCCCCTATTTAAACATAAATAATGCTAGATCTAACTAAGTTAAGGTAAGTGAGTTTAACAGCTTCTTCTTACACATAACAGATCTAAACAAACATACCTCATGATTTTATTAAAACGTAAAGAAAATTACAAGTGCATTACATAAGCAAAATAAAATATGAAGGTAAAAAGGGTTGTGAACATCTTCAATAGTCATCATTTTTAATTCTTTCTTCAGCTTCAGCCAAGTCCAATCTGTTATCAATTTCATCTTGCAAAGTCTTTGCAAACTTCTTGGAATACTCAGTGTTGATCTTGAGAGACTTCTTGTGACAGAGTAGCTGAATAGTTGAAGCTAAGCACAGCTCATCTTCCCTTTGAAAAGCATACTGGCAAGCCCTGTTCATGAATGCCATTCCTCTTTCAGGCTCTGTGTATGTCTGACCATCAACAGGGCCAACAATACCATTGGGGAGGATCAAATCCCTGTGCATGCCATCCACTTGAACATCTTCAGTAACAAAAGTTTCATTAACAATTTGTGAAATCCTTCTCCTTTTGTTGCCAGTCTTTGGGGGTTCTTGTTCAAAAAGCTGTGGTGGGGGATCAATCTTTAGTTTGGCAGCTGTTTCCTTGATCCAGTTAAACTTGGCCTTAAGAGTCTTAAGCAGAAGAAAATTAGCCTGTCCAGTCTTTTTGGCAGCTAAGGCTTCAAGTTCGAACCATTCTGATAACCCAAGTGTCTTTAACTTGAAGTTGTCAAATACATCCATATTTCCCTGTTGGTTTTCCCTCCATAAGATCATCTGTGGGGTGTTTATGGATTTATGAATGGTGTATTTGAACTTGGTTATCTTGCCAGAAGCATATCTGTTGTTCACGCAGGCATCATAGTCAGCTTTGACTTTCCTTAAAGCCTCAGCGCGTTGTGCTTCCATTTCCCTCAACCTTTGTTTTTGTTTTTCCCTTTCAGGTGGTGTCATCTTCCTCAGAGTAGCTTCATTCAATTCTTTGGCTGTCTTGAGTTCATTTAATCTTTTGAATTCTTCAGCCTGTTGCTCTATTTCTTCAAGGGTTAAAGGAATCTCATCAGAAGGTGTAAAGGTTGAGAATTGGGAAAGGTCTGTGGTGGATCCTCCTGTCTCTAGCATCGCAGCTATCTTCTTAAGTTTGGTATCTGTGTCAACCAAAACTATCTCCTTTCCTTTCTTCGAGACAGAGGACTCCACACTTATGTTTTTCAAAACATCAGCTCTTTTGATAAATGTTGTCTGAGCTTGAGTTTGAATAGCTTTGGGGAGAGAGCTAACAGTGAATTTTAATTTCTTGGCAGCTGGTTCATCATCATCCTCAGGCTTGCTGGTGTTAACCAAAACCAGAGACTTTGATGAGTCATCTCCATCTTGAGTTTGTTGCTCCCCCTGAGTATTATCCTCATCATCAGGTATTATAACAGGTGTGATGACTTGGAGAGGAACAGGTGTAATGGTGGGGTAGCTGATGATGAGCCTTGTTCAGCAGATGCAAGGCTGAGTGTTGTATTTTTCTCCCCCTCACGTTTATCCTGACTTCGCAGATGTTTGGATGAACGTGCTTGAAAACGTCTTGCAATCTGTTCCACAGAGGCAGCCATAACACGTTGTCTTTTTCTTGAAGCCCTGGCAATCTTCAGCAGGAGGTTGCCATTTGCATTGGTGTTGGCCTGAACACGCCTGACAATGAAGTTAGCATGACGGTATTTCCTGTTGCGAACAACATTAAATTGCCTGTGCATGGTGAGTTCATGTTCATGGAACATGGCAGGGACTGCTGAGTCAATGGCATCTTTTATTCTAGTTGAAAGGTGACTGAGTCCTTGGGCTACACCTCTTCTTGCACCATCCTGAATTGGCTCAGTGACCGCCTCAGCCACAGCCTTTTTGATGATGCCTGGAAATGTCATAGTGAAGTTGTGCATTTCATACTTGATCACATCCAGCTTCCTTGATAAACGCTCAATATCTGATTGATGATGAACAGGCTGAAGATTCTTGATATTGAGGCTTTGCTGAGCATAGTCATCCCCCATTGGTAGAATATCAAAGTTCGTCTGGGCAGGATGATCAAACAAGAGAAACTCCGCTATTGGATCATAGGTTGGAGATTGGAAAACTGTTGTTGTGGATGTAGCAGAGTTGGGAGTATCAACAGCATCCTTGGGAGGAGAAGTCTTATCACCAGCTGGTGTAGACACAGCTATTTCTTTTGGAGGAGAGACAGACAGCTGATCTTCTTCATCTTCTTCATCCTCTTCATCGAACATTCCTTCAGGGAATTCATCCTCAGGCATGGACTCAATATCAGAGACATAATCTTCCAATGATAGCATTTCTTCATCAGCATTTAACAAAGGCTCTTCATCATTGGGTTTGTCTTGAGTCATTGTATCAGCCTCCTTTTCTTGTTGTACCTGAGACTCGATGACTGGCTGTACAATTTCAGCCTGCAAATTTGTTGTAATTAGTAACAGGGAAAAATATAAGGGGAATGGTCGCCATTTCGCTGTCCCAGAGAGGCTGAGGGTGATTACTCAGCCACTCCAAAGGATAAATCCTTGGGATTCTTTTAAGTGTGAAAAAAATAAGGTTAATGATCGCCATTCGCTGCCCCTAGGAAAGCTGAGTGTGATTATTCAGCCCCCCTAAAAGGTTAAAACCTTTGGGACTCTTTTGATTGTGAGACATATGTTGTTTATAGATCGCCAGTCGCTGCCCCTAGGAAAGCTGAGTGTGATTATTCAGCCCCCCAAAAAGGTTAAAACCTTTGGGACTCTTTTAAGAGTAAAACATATGTGGTTAAAGGTCGCCTGTTACGCTGCCCCTAGGAAAGCTGAGGGTGATGATTCAGCTCCCCCTGAAAGGATAAATCCTTTGGGACTCTTTTAAGGAGGGAACCAAGAGGCTGTGTGAAGTACAGCTGATCAAGGTTGAGACATTAGTGTAATCAGGTTGTTGTTAGCCTGAATACTATCTAGAGGGTGCAGGGTCATCGGGGTGCTTTATAAACACAAATGAATCATTCCCTGGTGCAAAGACAGGGTGTACAGAAGTCTTAAAGGATTCTAAGTGTATTGACAGACTTCTATGGGTCGAGGATTACCCTAACTTCACCACTCTCTCCTACAGACAAATGAGAGTGGCTGCTTGTGAACCTCTAAAAATGTACACTGATTACCTGTGAGATATCAGCTTGATCAGGCTGGTTTTCTGTCGTCTCAACTGACTTTGAGACACTAGACTCCTGTTGTTTGTCAGCCAATGAATCTGAATCCACATGAGTATCTGGACCAGAGGAGGTGTCAGTCTTCTTTCTCTTAGCCTTAGAAACAGCTTTAGAGTGGGAAGAAGAGGGGATTTTCTTCTTCTTAGGCTGTTGGCCAGATGAAGCTTTGGACTTAGTAGTGTGCTGCCTAGAGGTCAAAGACTTAGACTTGCCAGCAACACTAGAAGTATTCACCTTCTCAGAGGAAGGGAGCAAAGGCTTCTCAGCGTTTGGTACTTGGTTGGCCACATTCATCATATGGGCGGTGACAGGGACATCTTCAGCTCCTATTTCTTTGTAGATGGCACCTGTGATGCGGTAGGGCTTAAGAGCAGTCAAGGCCTTGTTGTGGTAGTTATTTCCCAGCAGGCTTTCGAAGATCAGAGACAGGAAGCGCACATAGCAGATATTCTTTTCCCTGACCTGATTCCTTCCCTTCAGCTATTCTACAAGGTTGGAGAAGAGAATGCTTCCAACGTCAACATCAGCTCCCCAGATTAATCCATAAGCAATAGCCTGATGGTTGAAAGACATCTGATCCTGTGATCCCTGCATTCCTCCCAGGGATTTAACAATGTGGGTGAAGAGGACACGCCAAATGGGAGTGAAATACTTAATCTTCAGAGGAGATTTGGCGAGGACCTCAGCTGGTGTAAGGGCAGGGTTAACGTCATGGCAAGGATTGAGTGTGGCCAGGGCTTCTTTGACAGCCTTTTTATCTACTACCTTCAGGCATTCATCTCCATGCTTTAATCTGGCCACACTTGAAAAGTCTTTAAGGGAGAAGGCGAAAGGGTGTTCATTGCATGAAAGGCTAAATGTTATGGTGTCTTCTACCACTTCAGCAGAATACCAGAATTCCCTAAGGTATTCTTGGTAAAAGGTGGATGGGGATTTGGTGAAGGCTTCACTTAGGTCACAATTCTGCATGAAATTGACCAGATCTGAATAGGTGCTATTTGGTGCCTTAATCCATCCAATGGCGTTGTTGGAGGCGAGGATGCTTTCGTTGATCTCGAAGTTAACATTTGCGGCTTTAGGAACTGAAAACGCCATGGATTCGAGGTTGAAGGTGAAAGAAAATGGAGGATGGTTAAGAGAGATAAGAACTTAGAGAGAGAAGTAGATTTTAGAATGGTGGTGGGTGAGAAGAGAAAGGAGACAATATATGTTCAAACTAAGTGAACAGTTATTCAACCGTATTAAATGCAAGGTGCGGAAATGACTGCTCAAGTGGGTCCCCTTGACCTTTCGAAAAGTTTGTCTCCTCGTTATCCGAAAAATAAATGATTAAATATTTGAGAATGTTTTTTTGCATTTACTTGGAAAGTAACTACCTAGTTTCATGTGAAAAACATTTAATATAGAATCAATCATTTAATGAACACATTTAATATCAAGCCACAGGCTTTGAGATATTGAGCATCCCTAGCTCAGCAACTAGCCTGTTGAACGAAGGTTCAGCCAAAGGCTTTGTAAAGATATCAGCTAGTTGCAGCTCTGTGGGAACAAAATGCAGCTCAATATCTCCCTTCATTATATGATCCCTGATAAAATGATACCTGATATCAATGTGTTTGGTACGAGAGTGAAGCACATGGTTGTTGGATATGGCAATGGCGCTGGTGTTGTCACAAAAGATTGGCACTTTGTCATACAAAATTTCATAGTAAGCCAATTGACTTTTCATCCAGAGCACCTGAGCACAACAGCTGGCTGCAGCGACATATTTTGCTTCAGCTGAAGACATAGCCACAGAGTTTTGCTTCTTAGCACTCCATCCAACCAATTTTCCTCCTAGGATTTGACAGCTGCCTGAAGTGCTTTTCCTGTCAATACAACATCCAGCATAATCTGAATCTGAATAGGCCTTGAGATCAAAGCCTGATTCCTTTGGATACCATAGGCCTAGGGATGGTGTTCCTTTGAGATACCTGAAAATTCTCTTAACAACCACTAGATGGGATTCTTTTGGGTTAGCTTGGTACCTTGCACAGAGACATGTGGAGAATTGGATATCTGGACGACTAGCTGTTAGATACATGAGTGACCCAATCATGCCTCTATATAAAGTCTCATTGACAGAGACCCCTGACTCATCAGGGCCCAAGTTGTTGGGTGGAAGCATGGGGCATTTCACTGATGCACAATCAGCTAAGTCATGTTTTTTAAGTAAATCCTTAACATACTTTTCTTGACAAATTGAAATTCCCTTAAGACATTGTTTAATTTGAAAGCCCAAAAAGTAAGTTAATTCACCCATCATACTCATCTCATATTTCTTGGTCATTAATTTAGCAAAACGTTTACTAAGATTGACATTTGTTGACCCAAAGATGATATCATCCACATAAATCTGCACAATGATGAAATCACTCTTGTCCTTGAAGGTAAAGAGTGTTTTATCAATAGAACCCCTGACAAATTTATTTTCAGTTAAGAAATTTGAAAGAGTTTCATACCATGCTCTTGGAGCTTGTTTCAGACCATACATAGCCTTGTGAAGTCTGTACATATGGTTGGGAAACTCGCTGTTCTCAAATCCTTCAGGTTGTGCAACATACACTTCCTCAGCCAAATCACCATTGAGGAAAGCACTCTTAACATCCATCTGATACACAGTGATGTTCATATAGGCAGCATAAGCAAGGAAAATTCTGATGGCTTCAAGTCTAGCAACAGGTGCAAAAGTTTCATCATAATCAATTCCTTTAGTCTGAGAGAACCCCTGTGCTACCAGTCTGGCCTTGTTCCTGATGATGTTCCCAATTTCATCCATTTTATTTCTATAGATCCATCTAGTTCCTGTGATATTCTTTCCAGGTGGAGCTGGCACTAGTGTCCATACTTTGTTCCTTTTGAACTGATTGATTTCTTCTTGCATAGCAGCTACCCATCCTTCTTCTACTAGAGCCTCAGCTACTCTTTTAGGTTCAATTTGTGAGAGAAATTCAGCAAAGAGACATTCATCGGCTGAGGCTGACTCCGAGTCTTGGATTCGCTGTCTAGTTGTGACCCCTGCATTTGGTTCTCCAATAATATTGACAAGAAGAATGTGTTGATCTCTTGACCACTTATTTTGAGGAGCTGGGGACTCAAGGACAGGAACACTTGTGGGCACAGCTGGTACAATTTGAGTTTCATCCTGCTGACTAGGAGGGCTTTCTTCAAAGACTACTTCAGTGTCAGAGTCTTCTTCAGCCATATCAAGAGGTGCTACTTCATTATCAGCAGGAGAGTTTTCAGGGATTTGAAGAATTGGTGAGTCATCAATAGTCTGAGAAGGACCATCAGAGATTTGAGGTTCTTCTTCATCAAGTTCTTGATAGGTAGAAACTTCTATGTTGTGAGTAGACAGAGGGTCAAAGGCAGGGACATAAGGGGTGAGAGTGTTGGAGTGATGATGACTGGTAGGTCTGGGTTCAGTGAACTCATCACTTGGGAAGGATATATTTTCATTAAAATCTATTTCATCACCCTCTGTTCCTGTTCTCTGTATGACTTCGTCATCTTCATTGAATCTAACATGGAATGTTTCTTCTACTTCTTGTCTTCTAATGTTGAATACTCTGAAGGCTTTGACTGTTGGAGAGTATCCCAAAAAGAAACCATCATCAGCTTTTTCATCAAACTTTCCAAGTTTATCCCTGTAGTTATAAATAAACACAGGGCACCCAAACACATGAAAATAGCTGACGTCTGGAGATCTTTTTCTGAAAACTTCATAGGAGGTTTTACCATGTCTTTTGACAATGATTGATCTGTTTGTGTGTAGCAAGCAGTGTGAACAGCTTCTCCCCAAAATTGCTTTGGTAAGGCTGCACCATTTAACATGGTTCTTGCTGCTTCAATCAAAGTCATGTTTCTTCTTTCAGCCACACCATTTTGTTCAGGGGTGCCAGCTGAAGAGAAGTTCTGTGAAATCCCTTTTTCATCACAAAAAGATTCAAGTTGATGATTCTTGAATTCAGTACCATTATCACTTCTTAGAGCTTTGACTCTAACATCATTCATATTTTCAACCTGTCTGATGAAGGACATGATGGTTTCAGCTGCTTCACTTTTCCTTCTGAGGAAGAACACCCATGTGTATCTTGAAAATTCATCAACTATGACCAAGGTGTATTTGTTGTGATTAATGGTCTAAGGTTTGACAGGCCCAAACAAATCCATGTGAAGGAGATGTAAGCACTTGTCAATAGAGAATGATTGCCTAGTCTTGAATGAAGACCTGTGATGCTTTCCTTTGACACAGGCAGAACAAGTTTTGTCTTTGGAAAACATTACTGAAGGTAGACCAGCAACCAAGTTTTGAGTGGCTATCTTATTGATGTTCTTGAAGTTGAGATGAGACAGTCTTTTGTGCCACAGCCAATTGACACTTTCAGAGGCTTTAGCAAGAAAACAATTTGAGCTGTCTTCAGAGCACACAGCCATGTTGATGACATAAACATCTCTCCTTCTAGGTGCAATCAGCACAACATCATTGTTTTTGTTGAATATGGTTCCCTGAGTCTTAGTAAACAAAACCTTATAGTCAGCATCACACAATTGGCTGATGCTAATAAGATTGTGTTTAAGACCATTCACATATGCAACCCTGGTAAATGTAATCCCATTGCAGTTCACTGAGCCATATCCTTCTGTGTCACCTGAAGAGTTATCTCCAAACACCACTTTAGGACCTGGCTCCTTTGAGTATCTGTGCAGGTATTGTTGAATCCCTCATGTGTCTAGAACAGCCACTATCTAGATACCATACCGATTCCTTGAGATATTTCTGCACAGATACATAGAAACAGATTAGTTCCTATGGTGAACCTACTTTCCAGTGGGTTCCCTGAATTGCTTATTAGCAACTCTTGTGTTCCTGAAAAACTTTTGGCGTTGGGATGGACAGTTCATTGTTTCATGGTTATAACTCCCACAGATATCACACCCAGGGAAGTCACCACACTTGTCAGAGTGATGGTCTGTGAACCCACAGAATTTACAGGGAGGATAAGGTTTGTAATTTCCCTGTTGTCTTTTGGAACTCTGTGTCTGTCCCTAGAGGGTGTCTGAGCTCTTTTAGCTGCCATGTGTCTGTCATGATCTAAGGTCGAATGGTGAGAATTTTTACATACATTGCAATAAGGTTTGATTAACCTTTCCCTTTGGGTTCACCTAGGACTGACTTAGGTTCATGAGAAGTAGAGCATTCAGCGGAAGGCTTAATGTGTTGTTTCAAGATTTCTACTTCTTTCATATGAGACAACAGGCGATCTTCAGTGGTAGGTGATAGTTGTAAATTCACACTTGTTTAGGAAAACAAGGTAAAAGCGGTAAGTATTAACGAGCGGTTTAGGAAAACCACAAGTTATGACCCTTAATGGGGATCGTTCTCTCGAGGAGGCTAGTGTGTTGTGTAATGAAAGATGATTTATGTTTTTGATTATTAATGAGAAGAAAAGAAGAGAAAATGAAGAAGACGAAAAAATAGAAAAATAAGGCGAAAACACTACTAGAAAGTTACGACGTAGAAACGTAAAAAACACAAAATTTAAAATTTTAACCTAAAAATTCCTAAAAATTACTAAAAATCCACAATAATATTCTAAGAGTTTACAAAAAATACAAACTTGCCAAAACCTTTTAATTAATTTAATAATGACTTTTTAATGCTAATTAAAGCCCTAAAAATAACTTTTAAATATTAAAAAGCCCCCAACAAGATTTAATAGTTTGTAAACCTCAAAAATGTCCTAATTAAGCTAAAAACTATTTTTAAAAATTTTAAAACCAATTTAAACTATTCTTAAACTCCTAAAAACTATTAAAATCTATTAAATCTTAAATTAATTCTAAAAATTAATTGAAAAGCCTAAAAATTAATTGGAAAGTGACAAAGGTCCTATTTTAATGTCTAGAATCTAGGAAAAATGAAAAAAAGTTAAAAATAAAACTTTGAATTTTAATGAATAAAATAATAATAAAATATTCAAAAAAAAATAAAAGTTCTCAAATGAATTCTAAAAAATTCTCAAAAATCCTAAATATTCTAATTAAGAAGAAAATGCAAATTAAAGTTCCTAAAACCTTTTAGTTAATTTTATATTAATTTTTAAAGTTTGATAAAAAACTAAAATCAAATAAAATTAAAAATTAAAGTTTTTGAAAACTTTTTTAAATGTAAACCTCAAAAATAAGAATTAAAACCTAAAAACTATTTTTTCTAAATTTAAAACTACTGTTTACTATTTTTTTAATTACTTTCTAAATATAAAACTAAAAATAATCCTAAAAAATAATTAAATAATGGGAAAAATAAAACTTTTAAACAGAAAAGTCTGAAATACTAATATTAACCTAGGAAAAATGTAAACTACCAAATAAGCTTAACAAATAGGCTGAAAAGATGAAAATAAGCTACGGCTTATTTAAATAAGCCCAAACCAAAATCAACTTAAATACTTAATGAAATGAAAGCTTAACGTAAAAACGCATCTAGATCACTGGTAAGACCCCTTACTCCTGAGCTGCAGGTCGGGGGTTCGAGTCCAGTGCGGGTGACGTTTTTGCAAAACTTTTCTTTTTTTTTCTTTTTTTAAAACTTGAATCCAGTAACTTTTCAACACACAAAAACTCAAACACAAACTAGATTAATCAAGATTAAGCCTGGAATTGAGCAAAACGTGCCCAGGTCTGCTTGTTTTTCTGATGAACAAGTGAGAAGTTCTTCACTTGTACATGAACCAAGAGGAGCTTGGTGTTGCTTGTTTGGTGGATGTTTTTGGATAAACAAGGCACCCCTACACTCTTTCTGAGTGTAGGGAGTCAATACAAGTAGTGATCACACAAACTTAGCACAAACTTACTTCAAACAAACCATGCACAAGCATATACAAGTTGCTGTGATAAAGTGTGGGTCTGGTGGTCCAATTTAGCTTATAACTAGCACCCTACTTAGTTTCAAAGTCCAAGTTTATGCATACACAAGCACCAGCTAACACACAATCAAACTCAAATCCTATAGCAACCTAAATCCTAACAGTTCTCAAAATCCAAGCACCAAATTTAAGGAAAAACAAGCAGAATTTATCCTTAAGCAGGTTTCTAGCTAGCTATTCCCTTTTTATGCAACAACTTGGTTCAAAACTTGTTCTAACCTAAGCTAATACTAACATGCAACCCTAATCAACCTTATTCAATTCTTCTAACACCTTTTTAAACACAATCAAAGGTTTTGTACCCCTGCTAAAACACGTATCCAAACAACCCTTTATATTTCTGAAATTCAACTTTTTCAAACAAACTCTATCCAAACCTATTTCAAACTGATTTATAAGGCATCCAACATGCATAACACACAAAGATAACACAATCCAAACCTGATTAACACATAACTTAGAAACTTTCATGCAAATCTCATAAAACACTTATAAAACTGAAAAATAAAAAGGAAGAAGGATTTTTACCCAAGGGACTTACATCCAAGTCCCTTGTGGTTGATAAACCACCTCCTTATAGGCCCGGGCCTATGCTGAACTTAATCAACAACAACCTTCCAAGAACCTGCAAATCAAAACAAGAACAAACACAAGAAAGAAAATACACTTTTCTGATTTTCTTAAAACTCAAAACCTTGAAACCCAATAACCTTTGAAACTTAACAGGTTTTAAACAAATCCAAACTCACAAATCAAAACTCCTTTTCCACTTTCACTTCAAAGGGTTTTGCTTTCTGAAATTTGAATCAAATTTAAAACTTTTGAAAAACTTTTGAAAATTCTCAAAACACACAAGTGTTCACAATATAAAAATTGGAACTCAGTCTTAGCCTTTAACACAACACACAACTTTTTAAATCTAATAAAAGGAATTACAATTGTTTAAACACAAATACCAAACTTCATTAATTCAAAAAAGGAATTACAAGGTTTTTTGGCTAAAAACTGGAACAAGAGGATAGGGTCACACACGACTCCTATTTATACAATGAAATGGAAAATACTAGAAACTAAAACCCTAGTATGCAGAATTCCTAAAAAGCCCTTGGTCTTCAATCTTCAAAGTGGTCAAATTGTGCCCATGTGATGGAGAGTGACATTCCAGCTGTAAAGAAGTGATCATGGTCGTCTAAATGTGCTTGGGGACCAAGGGGATCATCTGAGTCGTCCATTTGGTCGGGTTTAGGGTTTTGGGTGAGAGTGACGTTGCAGGGGAGGGGTCCATAGGTCACATGGTTGTGTTGGGGAAAGGGGTTTTGTGTGGGATAGGATGAGAGTGACCTTGATTAAGGTTCTGGAAATAATTAACATAAACCCCTTTGATTTGAGGGAGTTAAGGGATTAGGGTTTATGGGATTAAGGGAGTAGCAGGGTGGGGTTTTGATTCGTTTGGGGTTTAATGGGATTTAAATAATATGTTTGCCTCCATAATATAACTGATTAGTTTTAATCAGTTTAATTTAAAAAGCTAAGTGGAGTGTGACGTGGAGGGAATGTGGCGTGTGATTGGTGGGATGGTTGAGTGGGGTGACATGGCAAGAGCTGGTTGGGTGAAGGAGGTTTGGCTGTTGAGCAGAAATAGTCCCCAAGCTATCACACTTCTTCTACTTTGTTAAAAATCCCATCAGCACCCATTTAACACATGACAACTTTTGGCAAGTTGTCAAAAGTGGCACAAAGACTTCCAAAACTTTTTACAAGGGCCTTTAATGTATATCTTTGATTCTTCAAGGCTGATCTTGTAAAATCTTCAAATAATAAGGACCATACTTGTACAATTGATAAGTGGAGGGTCAATTGTGACAAGTTCTTCAAAGATGAGGGACTAAACTTGCCAATTCTTCAAACTTCAAGGGTCATTTTGCAAAATTCCAAACTTGGGCCCGGTTCATTGTGCGACTTTGTTTCCCGTGTTCGTTTTTGATTGATTCTTGTGATCTTTTGCCAATTCCACAATATCCGTACCTAAAAATACACAAGTAACAAACACGAGCATATATTTGGCATATTTTATGATATTTTATGCAATTTAAGACCGATTTGGACGATGAGACCATGTATAAAAGCAGTCTCATCACTCCCCCATACTAAACCATTGCCGTGCCCTCACGCAATGCTAGAATAAAGTATCATAGCATCTCCAAAATTCAATTTTATTCACTTTTATTGAAATGATAAACTAGCTACATAACACAATTACTACTACTTGCGTTTTAGACATAATGTATGATTTTCATCGCAAAATGGGACGTTTAGGTTCATAGAATAAGAACACGTAAATGCTTCGTTAGAAATAATTTCGTCGTCCTCGATTTTCACTCTAATTCCATGCCAAGCGTGCAACGAGATCATTGTCATTATAAGTTAGTAATGCTAACACTACTCATATGCCCTAATCACGTACTTATTCTCCCATTATTCCTAAGTTGTATCTCTTATATTTTATTTTGTCTTGAATGTTCACGAGGATACATCATTGACTTATGCGATAGTAGAGATTTAGGTCTAAAAATAGAGTCCTAACGGTGTAACTAAGACCATCAAATCAATAACCCCTCCTAATAGACAACGATGTTAAAAAATTAAGTCAACAAAAAGAATCGATAAACACGGTTTTATAACGGTTTTGAACATGAGACTTATTACCAACACTTTTATACGCCCCCTAACGGAAGGGCCTTATTATCTTTGGTTTACCTCCATCTTTTATTCAACTTCGCCATGAAGCTTTTATTATGACTTCGGTCTTGCCTTGCCTTTTATTATCCGCCATCATCGGTGGTTTTATTAGCCAAAGACGTATATCCTCACGCTAAAGCGAATTTTGGATCTTTAAAGCTTCGAAGATTAAGGCTTGATTCACTTTCAATTTTGCATAGATTTTAGGCCTTGTGGGGCTTCAAATTGTTTGCTTGATTTAGGTGAGCACTTGAAATCTTATTATTGGGTGAAGCTTTCGATTATTGGGGTGCCAATACTTCAAAACCGTGACGCTGGCGATACCTTAATGTCTTCCCAATTTAATTACACGGAAGCTACTAGAAAAGACTAGAAACCCAACAATCCTAACTAAACCGCTAAGTCAATATTTATTAAGCAAAAATATTTACAAGCGAAGGGAGAATAAGCAAACAACGAGAACACATGAGTTTTTGAAAGAATACGAGTACTCTACGTTTAGCATAGTAACTTATAATTAACTCTATCATTTCTCGTCCTCATTTAAGAGACTTAGCCTAATGTGTAGTTAAGGAATCAAAGCTAAGTGCTCAACACGCACGGTCGAGTCAAAAATTACTCTTATTCTCGCCATCGGAAAATCTACATTCGTGTCTTAAAACACTTATGAAACATGAGAAAAATTTAAAATTTGGCCATTTTTAGCCTTATTTTGCAAAAAAACGATAAACAAAACGATAAACTTTGGAAAGCGTGAAGGTTTGGCAAGGCAAGTATCTATTCACCCCCCCATACTAAAGTTAAACATTGTCCTCAATGTTTCGAGTCTAGGGGTGCAAACACCCCCATACTAGAGATGTAGTCGAATGCCTAATCTAGCATGGAAAGGGTGTAACCAATAAGTAATAGCCGTTTATGAAGTGTGCTAATAACCTAAGGTTAGAACATAAAAGGATATATCATGATGTGGATATTGGGAAAGGCCTCCAAAGCAAACGATCAAGTGCTCCCATGAAACGAACACGAGAGGCTCCAATCGTGAAGATCATGATCTAAAAATCACAATGCACAAACAACCACGGAACAAAGGTTGGAAGGGCACAAATCCCCTCACATTAAACTAATTAGAAAGCAATAATATGTACATGGATAAGCATGGGTCTCCCCCACGAGGCACCTTGTTTTTGATAACCGAGTCAAAAGCTCGACTCGAATCCCCATAAATGTGATCATTTAGGGATAATCATGGTATGGTCAATTTTTGGTGGGGCTTACATGATAAACAAGGCCCAAAAGTACGTGGAGTACTTTAAAAATCCGATAAACGTATACCGGGGTCAAAGATAGCGTCCTCGTTTTCGGATGAAAGACGAGACAACACAACTCCAACACAAATCCCAATGGGATAGAAGAAAATAGGAGAGAAGAAATAGAAGGGTGGGACAATGGGTAAGGCAAAACATTGAGCTACTCGAGGTAGACTCGCACCAATCAAATGAAAAGATTTTCCATTTATTACATCGGTGGAAGACCGAGATTTCCCTATATAAGCAATTCCGGGATCAAATATCTCGTCCTCGGTGGAGAAAGGGGAGGGAACATAAGGGGATTCCCCTACACTAAGTCCACACAAAGCATTGTCAAAAGGAGAAGACGAGCTTGTAGTACTCAATAAACGCGGTGATGACGGAGTTAGAATTGTAGAAAAATCTTTTAAATTAAATTCAAAATCTTTTCCTTTTTCATCTTTAAAACTCTCCTTGTGAAAACCCGATTTAATTATGTCAAAAATATTTGGTGTATCTAAAACAATGTTAGTCACACTAAAAATTCTCACATTTTGAAATCTTTTTGGCTTAGGTGGTGGCAAGTTTTCAAATCTTTTGTCAACAAAGAAAACCTCCCCATCGGGATCAACGTATTCATCATCCGAAGATTCACTTGAGATCGGAATCATAGGCTTAACACTCTTAACCTCCACCGGCGGAGGGGACGGAACTTCATTTTTCTCAACAACTCCTAAAACTCTATTGGAAATCTTTTGACAAATGTTTTTGATGGGATCGACATTGTACAAAGATGTGATAGAATAAACATGAGAAAGAGTGGAGTTTTGGGTTGCATTAATGACGAGTTCTTCCTCATTGAAACGAAGAGTGATTTTTCTTGCATGCACATCGATAAGTGCTCTCGAGGTATCCAAAAAAGATCGACCTAAAATTAACGGAACTTTAGGATCGATGGGAATATCAACAACAATGAAGTCCACGGGATAATAGAATTTCCCAACTTTCACAAAGACGTTCTTGGCAACTCCACAAGCTAGAATCGTAGAATGATCGGCCATTTCGATTGACATTCTTGAAGGAGTGAGATTTGGAAGATTGAGCGATTTAAAAATCTCAAGAGGCATCAAATTAATACTAGCACCAAGATCGGCCAAGGCGTAGCATTCTTCCATGTCTTGGATAGCACATGGGATTAAAAACTTTCCAGGATCACCGACCTTTTGAGGTATGCGGCTTAGAAAAACCGAAGAACAACTAGACGATTTTTGCAATTTTTCTTTGTTATTCAACATACTTTTGAAGTTCGCGGCAAATCGAGGCATCATGACTAAGGCGTCGGCAAAACTTATATTAAAATGCAAGTCACGAAACATTTTCATAAAGAGTTCAAATTGATAATTATTTCGTTCTTGTGCCTTTTCCTTGTCTCGTCTTGATGGGTAGGGTAAAGGTGGTGTGGGTTGGGGCAAATTAGGCATAGGCATCGGCCTTGGAATCTCGGGTTCCATGATTGGTGTAGGTTCAACCGTAGGTGTGGTTTGAGCGGTACTTCGTGGGCTTGTAATTTGCTCCTTTTCAACCACAACCTCGGGTTCTTTCTCTTTTTCCTTCTCCATAGAAGTACTTGGACGAGAAATGGGTTCTTTGAAAGTTTTACCACTACGAGTAGTAATAACCTTCAATTCTCCTTTCGGGTTCACGATGGTATCACTAGGAAGACCACCCGAAGAAGAGGGCTTACACATGATAGCTTCAAACATTTTAGCCATTCGGTCTTCAAATTTTGATTGCCTAGCATCCGCTTTTAACAACTCTTGCTTAATCTCATGTTGTCCTTGCTCCATTTTTTGTTGATTTTGTTGGAGTCGTGTGACATTTCCTTCCATTTTGTTAGCATGAGTTTTAAGTTCATTAGCAAGTTCGTTTTTAAGCTCGTTTTTCAACTCGGACCTTAAGCTAATCATCTCACGTTGCATGTTATCAAACTTAGCATCATTAGCCTTAGCATAATCTAAAAATTCTCCTTGCAAATTTTTAGTGTGAGCATTTTGAAAACCTTGAGTAGGAGTTTGAAATTCACGGTTTTGGTTTTGATTAGAAATTTGCCCATTTCCACTTTGGTAATTACCCTTGTTATAATTCCTTTGATTTCCTTGGTAATTTCCACCTTGATTGTTGTTTCGATAGTTATTAGCATTTTGATTTTGTGGAGCTTGATTTTGGCGGGAACCTTGACCGATTTGGTTATAAGTTCTCGTGGCTACATAAGCATTCGAAGTGTTACCATCCGCGGTAATGCACTCGGAAAAATCATGAGCTCCACCACATGAAATACAACTCTTAGCAACCGCTTTAACCGAAGCGGAATTTGAAGCTTCTTGAGCTTTCCAATGAGACATAAGAGTCGAAAACCTATCGAAAAACCGATTCTCCTCATTTGCTTCATCTTGCAAGGCATTAATGGAACGAGATGATGACGAGCCTAAATTGGCAACACTCGGTGTGTTACGAGGGCTATAGACCTTAGACCTATTTTCTATGATTTTCAAAGCCTCATCGGTCGTTTTGCACAAAAAATTACCACCCGCGACGGCATTTAAATAATCTCGTTCATGTTCATTAAGCCCATTATAAAAAGTGTCAATTTGATGCAATTCGGAAAAATCATGGTGTGGACATTCATGTAACATTTCTTTAAACCTTTCCCAAGCCATTGAAAAACTTTCATTTGGTCTTTGTGTAAAACGTGAAATCTCGTTTTTCAAATGTGTTGTCTTAGATGGTGGAAAAAATTGATTCACAAATTTAGACACGAGATCGGCCCATGTCAAAATCGAATTTGGCGGTTCTTTCTCAAGCCATATCTTGGCGGGTCCATCTAACGAGTAAGGAAACAACATCATCTTAATGGCATCGTGTGGTACATCCTTAAACTTGCTTGTCGCGGTGAGACGATTAAATTGCCTAATGTGATAATGTGGGTTGTCTTTTTCGTGACCGCGAAACTTGTTTGCTTGAAGCATAGACATTAAACCCGTCTTGATCTCAAAGTTCTCCGCAAGGATGGCGGGAATCACAATGGCCTCTCCAAAACCCTCGGTGGGTGCTTGAAGCAACTCCATCATAGTACGATTAGCCATGATAGCTTCTTGTTCTACAATAGGTTCCTCACTTGGAGACTCCTCACTAGAATGAGTTTTAGTAGGAGTTTTGTTCTTGCGTCTACGTGCACGTTTTGCTTGATTACGAGTGAGCATAAACGTCACGTACAACGTGTAGACGAGCAAAGAAGATTCTTTTTGGTATTTTGTGTTTTTTCAATTTTTTTGTGGTTTTTGATTGTATTAACCTTTTTGGAAATTGGTGAATGTATTAAGTAGACAATGAGTCCACAAATCTCCTTACTAATCAAATCTCTTGATTAAAAAGGCCTCAAGGAATGAAAACGATCACGTGGAGTGAACGCCTTCGATGACTTTAGAACGATGGTGGAACACCAAATCGTTCAAGAGGGTTTAATCAAATAGAAACCAAGAAAATATATATGATATGTAGTAATACTTTGGGCGGCAAAACCCTCGATTCACTCTCAAAATCAAATACGCACAAGCAAGCGGAGGAAACGAGGCGGCGTGAAGCACTTAAGAGCCTTTTTCCTTTAGGTCGTGAAATACAACCGCCTTATACCCACCTTATAGTTTGTATTATCAAGATTAAGCTTCACGAAAGTATTTATCTATTTTTGCCTTTTTCTTTGGTTTGAGATTCGAATACAATGATCGAGTGATGAAATCCCGAATCAAGGTTGTGATTGCTCACGTATTTGGAGTACTTGTGTATTTATTGTTCTACGTATACAGTATATTAATAATATTCACACAAAAACCGAAAAACGATAATACGTATTAATAGAGTGCTATTAATACAATTACTATTATGGCTAGTATAGAAAAACAACAATTGTTCAATCAAAATACAACACGCCTCCCCGGCAGCGGCGCCAAAATGATAGTTGTAAATTCACACTTGTTTAGGAAAACAAGGTAAAAGCGGTAAGTATTAACGAGCGGTTTAGGAAAACCACAAGTTATGACCCTTAATGGGGATCGTTCTCTCGAGGAGGCTAGTGTGTTGTGTAATGAAAGATGATTTATGTTTTTGATTATTAATGAGAAGAAAAGAAGAGAAAATGAAGAAGACGAAAAAATAGAAAAATAAGGCGAAAACACTACTAGAAAGTTACGACGTAGAAACGTAAAAAACACAAAATTTAAAATTTTAACCTAAAAATTCCTAAAAATTACTAAAAATCCACAATAATATTCTAAGAGTTTACAAAAAATCCAAACTTGCCAAAACCTTTTAATTAATTTAATAATGACTTTTTAATGCTAATTAAAGCCCTAAAAATCACTTTTAAATATTAAAAATCTCCCAACAAGATTTAATAGTTTGTAAACCTCAAAAATGTCCTAATTAAGCTAAAAACTATTTTTAAAAATTTTAAAACCAATTTAAACTATTTTTAAACTCCTAAAAACTATTAAAATCTATTAAATCTTAAATTAATTCTAAAAATTAATTGAAAAGCCTAAAAATTAATTGGAAAGTGACAAAGGTCCTATTTTAATGTCTAGAATCTAGGAAAAATGAAAAAAAGTTAAAAATAAAACTTTGAATTTTAATGAATAAAATAATAATAAAATATTCAAAAAAAATAAAAGTTCTCAAATGAATTCTAAAAAATTCTCAAAAATCCTAAATATTCTAATTAAGAAGAAAATGCAAATTAAAGTTCCTAAAACCTTTTAGTTAATTTTATATTAATTTTTAAAGTTTGATAAAAAACTAAAATCAAATAAAATTAAAACTTAAAGTTTTTGAAAACTTTTTTAAATGTAAACCTCAAAAATAAGAATTAAAACCTAAAAACTATTTTTTCTAAATTTAAAACTACTGTTTACTATTTTTTTAATTACTTTCTAAATATAAAACTAAAAATAATCCTAAAAAATAATTAAATAATGGGAAAAATAAAACTTTTAAACAGAAAAGTCTGAAATACTAATATTAACCTAGGAAAAATGTAAACTACCAAATAAGCTTAACAAATAGGCTGAAAAGATGAAAATAAGCTACGGCTTATTTAAATAAGCCCAAACCAAAATCAACTTAAATACTTAATGAAATGAAAGCTTAACGTAAAAACGCATCTAGATCACTGGTAAGACCCCTTACTCCTGAGCTGCAGGTCGGGGGTTCGAGTCCAGTGCGGGTGACGTTTTTGCAAAACTTTTCTTTTTTTTTTCTTTTTTTAAAACTTGAATCCAGTAACTTTTCAACACACAAAAACTCAAACACAAACTAGATTAATCAAGATTAAGCCTGGAATTGAGCAAAACGTGCCCAGGTCTGCTTGTTTTTCTGATGAACAAGTGAGAAGTTCTTCACTTGTACATGAACCAAGAGGAGCTTGGTGTTGCTTGTTTGGTGGATGTTTTTGGATAAAAAAGGCACCCCTACACTCTTTCTGAGTGTAGGGAGTCAATACAAGTAGTGATCACACAAACTTAGCACAAACTTACTTCAAACAAACCATGCACAAGCATATACAAGTTGCTGTGATAAAGTGTGGGTCTGGTGGTCCAATTTAGCTTATAACTAGCACCCTACTTAGTTTCAAAGTCCAAGTTTATGCATACACAAGCACCAGCTAACACACAATCAAACTCAAATCCTATAGCAACCTAAATCCTAACAGTTCTCAAAATCCAAGCACCAAATTTAAGGAAAAACAAGCAGAATTTATCCTTAAGCAGGTTTCTAGCTAGTTATTCCCTTTTTATGCAACAACTTGGTTCAAAACTTGTTCTAACCTAAGCTAATACTAACATGCAACCCTAATCAACCTTATTCAATTCTTCTAACACCTTTTTAAACACAATCAAAGGTTTTGTACCCCTGCTAAAACACGTATCCAAACAACCCTTTATATTTCTGAAATTCAACTTTTTCAAACAAACTCTATCCAAACCTATTTCAAACTGATTTATAAGGCATCCAACATGCATAACACACAAAGATAACACAATCCAAACCTGATTAACACATAACTTAGAAACTTTCATGCAAATCTCATAAAACACTTATAAAACTGAAAAATAAAAAGGAAGAAGGATTTTTACCCAAGGGACTTACATCCAAGTCCCTTGTGGTTGATAAACCACCTCCTTATAGGCCAGGGCCTATGCTGAACTTAATCAACAACAACCTTCCAAGAACCTGCAAATCAAAACAAGAACAAACACAAGAAAGAAAATACACTTTTCTGATTTTCTTAAAACTCAAAACCTTGAAACCCAATAACCTTTGAAACTTAACAGGTTTTAAACAAATCCAAACTCACAAATCAAAACTCCTTTTCCACTTTCACTTCAAAGGGTTTTGCTTTCTGAAATTTGAATCAAATTTAAAACTTTTGAAAAACTTTTGAAAATTCTCAAAACACACAAGTGTTCACAATATAAAAATTGGAACTCAGTCTTAGCCTTTAACACAACACACAACTTTTTAAATCTAATAAAAGGAATTACAATTGTTTAAACACAAATACCAAACTTCATTAATTCAAAAAAGGAATTACAAGGTTTTTTGGCTAAAAACTGGAACAAGAGGATAGGGTCACACACGACTCCTATTTATACAATGAAATGGAAAATACTAGAAACTAAAACCCTAGTATGCAGAATTCCTAAAAAGCCCTTGGTCTTCAATCTTCAAAGTGGTCAAATTGTGCCCATGTGATGGAGAGTGACATTCCAGCTATAAAGAAGTGATCATGGTCGTCTAAATGTGCTTGGGGACCAAGGGGATCATCTGAGTCGTCCATTTGGTCGGGTTTAGGGTTTTGGGTGAGAGTGACGTTGCAGGGGAGGGGTCCATAGGTCACATGGTTGTGTTGGGGAAAGGGGTTTTGTGTGGGATAGGATGAGAGTGACCTTGATTAAGGTTCTGGAAATAATTAACATAAACCCCTTTGATTTGAGGGAGTTAAGGGATTAGGGTTTATGGGATTAAGGGAGTAGCAGGGTGGGGTTTTGATTCGTTTGGGGTTTAATGGGATTTAAATAATATGTTTGCCTCCATAATATAACTGATTAGTTTTAATCAGTTTAATTTAAAAAGCTAAGTGGAGTGTGACGTGGAGGGAATGTGGCGTGTGATTGGTGGGATGGTTGAGTGGGGTGACATGGCAAGAGCTGGTTGGGTGAAGGAGGTTTGGCTGTTGAGCAGAAATAGTCCCCAAGCTATCACACTTCTTCTACTTTGTTAAAAATCCCATCAGCGCCCATTTAACACATGACAACTTTTGGCAAGTTGTCAAAAGTGGCACAAAGACCTCCAAAACTTTTTACAAGGGCCTTTAATGTATATCTTTGATTCTTCAAGGCTGATCTTGTAAAATCTTCAAATAATAAGGACCATACTTGTACAATTGATAAGTGGAGGGTCAATTGTGACAAGTTCTTCAAAGATGAGGGACTAAACTTGCCAATTCTTCAAACTTCAAGGGTCATTTTGCAAAATTCCAAACTTGGGCCCGGTTCATTGTGCGACTTTGTTTCCCGTGTTCGTTTTTGATTGATTCTTGTGATCTTTTGCCAATTCCACAATATCCGTACCTAAAAATACACAAGTAACAAACACGAGCATATATTTGGCATATTTTATGATATTTTATGCAATTTAAGACCGATTTGGACGATGAGACCATGTATAAAAGCAGTCTCATCAGTAGGTTCAACCTTATTCACAACTTTAGTAATAACAGGCTTAAAAGCTACTTGTTTGCCAGTTTGTTTAGCAGGAACATGAAAAACTTTAGCTGGAGGATTCTCAATATCTGTCCTAAGTTCATCCTTAGCAGATCTAGAAGAACTGCTGGGTTCAACTCCAGAGAGTTTGGGCAAGGGTGGTAGCTCAGCCACATCTTCAGAGACAGGGTCATTTGTCAAAGTGGTATCTGACATATGAATAGTCTCTGTAGATTTAAAGACAATATCTTTGGGTTTGGTGAGAATTCTCAGCTTATTTTTCTTAGCAGATATATCCCTTTTTAAGTCAACAGGCACTTCATCCCTAAGCAATTGATCAATAGTAAACCTAGCACACAACCATTTTTCAATAACCTTGTTCAATTCAGAGACTTGATCATTTAAAGCAATGTTTTTCAAGGTTAATCTAGCTACTTCATTTTGCAGGGATATTTTCTCTAAATTAACCCGCCTGAGAGTTTCACATTCAGCCTTAGCATTTAGCATTTCAGATTTAACAGAGTGAAACTTATTAAGTAGGTTCTTTCTTTGTTCCTCAACAAAGTGTAAATCAACAATGGTGTAATCAATGACATGCTTACGTTCATCACTATCAGACATGGATAAAAGCCTGTGTACCTTTTTCATTGTGATGTCAACCCATTGTCCTGATATTGCATCACCTTTTCCAACAGCTGGTTCATCCTCAGCTATCGCCATAAAAGCCCTGACTCTGGTGGTTTCTTCTTCATCTGAAGTCAGTGGCTCATCATTCCAATCATAAGTTTCAGCAACCAACCCTTTCTCTGTCTTTTTTTCACCACCCTTCTTTTTTGACAGAGCTTCAATCTTCAAGTTCATTTTTTCTAACTCAGCTTTAAGTGCCTTGTACTTATTTTTGTAATCTTTCTTCTCAGTGTCTGAAGAATTGGATTGAGATGAGTTGTTATGTTGTTTGAACTTGTAGGGTTTTGATGAAGATGATGGATAAGAGGGTGAGGATGTCTTGTAGGAAGGACAGTCTTTTTGATAATGTCCAAGCTTTCCACAGGCAAAACAAGTTTCTTTTGACCTGTCAGTTGGTTTACTAGCTGATCCTACGCTTCCTGATCTTTTGAAGTATCTTCTTTGGTTGGCTAGCAAGGCTCTTTCATGGAACTCTGCATTGAGGTCTGTCAAGAACTCTTGGCTTCTACGGGTATCTTCTTCAACATCAGAATCGCTGTCATGAGGATGTGTTGCAGAGATCAATGCTTTGGAAGATGCTCCTTGGACTACAAATCTTTCAGTCTCTGACTTGTCAATAGTATCGATCAGCCCTTCTTCATAATTATACTTACCATAGAGCTGAGTAAGGGTATCATTTTTGATTGAGTTGTTAGCTCTCTGAGTCTAATTCATGCTCAACCACTTTCTTGGAAGGCTGTTGACAAAGGTAGCATTGATCTCAGCTTGACCAATAGTGACATCATTCATAGCTAGGTCATTTAGAAGAATCTTCAGCCTAGTATATGTTTGCTGAACCTTTTCACCTTCAAGTGACTTAAAGGCATTAAACTAAAGTCTGAGTGCCTGAATCTTCGTCTCTCTTGTTTCAGAGGGTCCTTCATGGCCAAGAATGAGGTCTGTCCACATTTGTTTAGTTGTGGGACACTGAATGACAGACTTCATGATATGCTTGGGAAGGCAGGATATTATGATGCTTTTGAGACGTTTATCTTGGTTTGCCAATTTCCTATCAGCTGGAGTCCATTGTTTGAGAGGTTTGGGAAGAGGGTTTTCTTTAGTGGATGTAAGCGTCATGGGAATATATGGACCATTTTCTAAAATTTCTAAAAGAAAAGGTTCAAGCCCATCAAGATATACAAGAAATTGACTCTTCCAACTGGCAAAATCTTCTTCATCAAAGACTGGTACACTTGTGACGTGTGATCCACCTCTTGAGTCAAGAAGTTGGGGTAGATCATCGTCATTGGCAGGAGGGTTAAGTCTTGGTGAAGATGGGTTTGTGGAGGGTGATTGTGGTGGGTTAGAAGTTTCTGGCATGGTGGATCTTGATTATAAAACTGAGAACGATGTTTCTTGAAGGTTTTAATATCAAACACCGCTCTGATACCAATTGAAAGTCCCTAATCAATGCAAGAAACCCTAATCTTAACTTAATCAACACAAGGTATTACTTTTCAAACGTAATCTTATTATTGTATAATAAAGAATTACAAGTGTTATGGATAACACAGTTTGATGACAATGTGTTGTGCACACTTTGAACAACAATAATCCTTAACTTATGAATACAGTCGTAGTTGTTTGATTCACTAAGTTATATGCAATAATGTTCTTAATATCTCAAAGTGTTAAACATTAATGCATGGATACACATCCTACTTATAGTGTTACGAGTTTGACCTAAATAGTACTTGATGGCGACTACACAAGCTTTTACAAGTTCCCACATCAGTCACATGATGTCCTTCTATTCTTGGTAGTCTTCCATTATGCTTTAAGGAAACAGTTGCCAAAACAGTTTCCTTTTTCTTCATAGTCTCGAACACACAAATGGCATGTCCAAAGTGTGCTGAGAGTTATCAGGGTATTGCCACCCCTGTTAACTCTCAACCCCTCAGAGTCCCTGATACATCTTGGCTGTTATCCATCACAGCCAATGAGTATGTCTTCAGGTAATCTTCGACTTCCCTGACACTGTCTCTGACATGGACTCCTCTGAGGTTGCTCACAGAGACTTGGACCTCTGTGAGTCTTGCGAAACTTGCCTGCCTCCTAGGCACAGGCAAGGGACTATCTAACAGCCTAATTATGTTTAAATCAATGATCAGGGAATCTAACAAGTTTAGATTCCCAACATATTTATTTCATTTTATTAAGTATGAAATATTACTTGGATGTATTATTAAAGGCACGCATTTTATTTTGATAGATTGTGAATTTCGTGTTCGCCGGGCATCATCGATCGTTGAAAGTCGTCATACTATTGATAAAACTTCAGGTGAGTCTATAGCCTCGCTTTCTACTTGTTTTAATGATTTTAAAACCCGCAAGGGGGATACATGCTATTTGAAGTAAAATGAACACATGTCATGAGTAATTGTTAGACCCGAATGTTGCCTTTGTTGCCTTTGTTGATTTGAATTGTATAAGTACCTAAATTGCAAAAGTCCCTAAATTCATGAGTCGTTAACTATCTTCTGACTTGATGTTGTGAATTGGAATAGCCGCTTATTCAAATGATAATACTATTGGGCTGACGACCCTATCTGAGACCAGGGCTATACGCTGAGTAACCTCTGGGAAGGATAATTTTATGAGAATGAGAATGTGGTATACTTGCAATTGATACCCTAGTAGGGGCACTGAAATTCTTATAGTCATGCTGGCAATTTGGCGTGGGTGACTAAGTTAAGGGGTCTGTGTCATGAGCTTAATACAATTCATTAGCTACTGTTATAAGATGAAATGCCTGATTAATAGATTGTATGGCCACAAAGCTATTAAACAATTGTGAATGATTTTTATGATGTGTTCAAATGTATTTTGTTAAACCAATAGACTTGCTCAACCTTTGTGTTGATGATTTTAAGCATGTATTTCAGGTACTTGAAGTTGTTGAATTGTGGAGCTTGCTGGAGAAGGATTGCGGGATTGCTTTTGTAGTAATTTGGTCTAAAACAGATTTATTTCCCGTTTGTCATAAATTTATAATATATGGTCCATTATTTTGGTAAAAGGTTTGTCGATTGGTTAAGATCTTTGGGGAACCTGAACGCTACTTTGATATTTTTTAAACTGATTTTTACTTGGGATTGAAGGTTTTAGACATTGATTTAAATTATTTCCTTATTATATTCCTAAATATACTGTTGTAAGGTTATATAAAGAGTATTGTAAAATAAAGTTTGAGAATAGCACCCAATTGTGTATTTCCGCTGCGCAATATAATTTGGGGGTGTTATAATATTACTAATTAATAATCATATGTTAAGACTAAGTATTTAATATTAATAAACTTTACTATATAATAATCATGACTTATAAAATATGATTAAACTATAGCTTATATCATTTACTTATTTAATAAGCTTATTACTAATTATGAAAACATGCTATTTATAGAAACATATTAAATATAGAAACTTTCTGTTTCTGGAAACTTACTATTTATAGAAACTTGCTATTTTTGGAAGGTTACTATATATGGAAACCTGCTATTTTTGGAAAGTTACTATATATAGAAACCTGCTATTTTAAAAAGTTGCTTATTATGTTATTAGAAGTACTATAACACATAAAACATGAAATACACTAATCAAGAACACATAAAACACTAAGAAACACGTGATAAAACATGAAACACTAAAAGAAGATAAGAACAAGTAAAACAAGCTAAGAACATGCCAAGTAAACTAATAATCGGTAAGTATAAGTTAAACAGACAACTCATGTTGTTAACCCTAAAATGTGAGCGCCATTTACGGAATTACAATAGTTTAATATAGCAGGGACTAGTATCGTCACTTGTTATAAGTGAGATACACCCGAGCTATATATACCCCTCCATACTTCCATGGAGGGGTGAGGATCGTCATTTTCTTGTTCTACTTTCTCTCTCAATAAAACACATACACTTAATAGTTGATATGAGCTTAAACTCATATCCTTTTATCAACAAATAACCCTAAAACATGAAGCAAAATACCCATTTATCTTGTAAAAAGCAGTGTTATGTGGTATGTTTTGTTTGTGTGATCTTATGTAGGTAAAAGGATACAATTTCAAGCAAACAAGGAAAAATCAAGCTCAAATGGATGAAAAAGACAAAAGAGAATCAAAAGTGACAAGACTTTGAAGTTCAAGGACCTATCTTGACAAGTGATGAAAGTTGGAGGACTTAAAGTGCAAATAATTAAAAGTCAAGATTCAAGTCAAACCTGGTCAAACTATCAAGTCAACTCAGTCAAAGGGCCATTTTGTACAAGTTATCAAAGTTAAAGGACCAAAAATGACAAAGGAATGAAGATCCTAGCTTGAAATGGGAATCTGCCAAGTATATGGACCAAATCTGCCAACATTGGAAAGTTATGCAAGTTGAATCCATGTGGAAAGAATTTAACCAATGGGAAAAGAGAATAAGCCTCACACGGATTGCCACATTAGCCTAATAAATACCCACTTACAGCCGCCTCATTTATTACAGAATCACAACAGTACAATCCGCAACACATGCTCTCAACCAACCAGAAAACGCCACGTGTCCATCTTCTTTAACAAAAATATTTCCAGGATCGGGTTTTTGATTGAAGCCGTTTCATGAGAAGATCAAAACACCAATATTGCTCGTTTTGAAGAGAGGAATTCAATGGTGCAATCCAATTAACAAATTATCCACTAAATCAAAAACACCCAAATTGGTTCATCACCTTCAAAGAGCAAATGCAGAATTCTTCCACGTGTCAAGCTATGATTGGATCTGCCACGTCACAAACCCCAACAGAATCTCCTCTCATGCCTATAAATAGCTAGGATGTACCTCATTTCTGATTGTAGCTTAAATTTGTAAAACACATAGTTCTTAAATTTCCCTTTCCCTTTTTCCCTCACTTTTCACCTAACTACTCAAGAGTCTGACAAACTCTTGAGTCAGTTAGTTAGTTAGTAGCTTGTAACCACTTTTGTAACTGAATTCACTCAATAAAATTCAAATTTCCTTTTCCCGCCAAATTCTGTTATTCAAATTCCTGGTGATTCTTGTTGCTGTTAAGAGTTCTTGTTGCTGTTTGATGTATGTTATGATCAACCATTGATCATAGCTTACATTTGTGAAGAATTGTAGCTGTTTGTTCAGAATTCAGTCCATACCATTGTTCTTGAAGAATTGTATGCAGTTTTATTGATTTCAGATCATTGTAGCTGATTTGATGGATGATACTTGTTGATTACTAGTGATAGGTGGTGGTATCACTAGGGCAAGAGAGCTCAGCGCTCCTCTTCTTCCCAAAGGATTTCTACTTTAGGTTCTAAAATCCTTATTTTTGTTCCACTTAACAAGTCCTTGCATGTTCAATTTCCTAGTTAATCTTGATGGCTATATGATATATTTGATAGTTGTTGTTGTCTGATTGTGATTTAAGTGATAGTAGTTCAGTTCTAGCATTCTTGTGATCTGATTTGTAGTTTCTGCATACTTTCAGTAACTTTTTAGCTTAATAGCTCACTTTCAGTTCTAGCTTTGGTAATTGCTTGTTCTTAGCTTGAATACACTTCATTTTGTCCATTGAAACTAGTCTACTATAGCTTTTGTATCAGTTCAAATCATTACTCAATAAGTCTTTGTTAAAACTTGTAAAAAACAGATAAAGGTGTGTTTGGGACTAGTTTTCAAGTGGTTTTCAAGTGTTAAAAAATTGGTGTTTAGTAGTTTGTTTCCAGTCTTGAGTTGATAACAATTGGTTTTAAGTCATTTGCAAGTCAAACATAAGGTCAATCAGGCAATTGGCATAAAAATTGTTTGGGTTAGTTTATTTCAGTTTTGTTCTTTAAAAACTTGCCAATTTCAATTGCTTGTTTCTCCTTCATTACTTGATGAAATTTCTTCAAACTTGTTTCCAGACTTAGCTTACATCATAACCTTTCAGTCTCTAAAAGGAAAATTTACAGTTTTAGGAAATAAGCTTGAAATAAGCTTTTGAGTCCATGATTGAGCATTTGTAATTCTCTGATGTAAAAAGCTTACTGTTTTCCCATATCTTAAATTCCACTTCATAAAAGTAGTGATTTTCTTTCACAATCCTGTTTAGAAAGTGTTGAATATGAGTTTTTGAGATTTTAAGCCTTTTCATAAAAATTGGTCAAACTTGGTCAACATAAGCTCAAAAGAGCTTATTTCAGTTTTCTAGCTTATTACTGGACGAAATTTGTTCTGGTTTGATTTCCCAATCTTTAAATCAAGTGCTTAATCAGTTTTGATACAAAAATCAAGTTGTGCCTGTTTGGTTTAAGCTGTGGCTTATTTTGTGCTTATTGATAAGCACTCTTTTGCTTATTTTTGACTCTTAGTTAAATTCCTTTAATACACGTTGCTTAATTTGGATTAGAAACCTTTTGCAATTTGTTTCATGGAATTTGGTATAGTAATAAGCTCAGTCTAGCTTATTTGGTCCTTAGCCCGTTTTTGGTTAAAGGTTTTTGAAAATTGCACTTTAGTCCTTAGAAGTTTAATCAGTTCTAAAACCTAGTTAAACTTCCTAAATTTGTGGTATTTGCAAAATTCAGTCCCTGGATTTGAAAGTTTGTTAAATTTCAGTTATCAAGTTTGTTAGTTTGTTACTATTTGGTTAGTTTGTTATCATTTTACAAGTTTGGTCCTTTTAGTTAACTGTTTTGCATTAGTAGTCCTTATAACTTTTAGAATTTACATTTCAAGCATTTACATTTCATAGAAATTACATTTTCAGTCCTTTTAGTTTCAAGTTTTGCATTTTATACTTTGTTTGAATAAAATCTTGGAATTTGCAACTTGTTTTACGTATAAGTAGGTTTATATTTTTCATTTTTACATAGTGTTGTTTGAATTAGTAATAGATTACCAAGCAAGCTTGAACAACCAAGAACAATAATAAATCCGATATTGGTTGGACTTTCTGTTAGTTAAGAACTGAGAAAACGAACTTGCATTATACACATATCAATAGTCTCTCTCTTTCTCTCTCTAAAAATTTCTAAACATCTATTCCATCCCCCCCCCCCGATCTCCGAATCCCCTCTTTTAGCTTTGAATCTTATATGATTAACAATTGGTATCATAGCTAACCGGGAGTATTTTGTGTTTGTGGTTGCTTATTTTAGTGGTTGTTATAGCTTTTTCAGCTTATATCAAGTTTATTTTAAGAATTATATGTCACGTGTTGTTGTGTTTTTGCTTATTCAGTCCAAACAGTCCACATGTGTTTCTTATCCATTTGGTTTCAAAAACTCCATATCCCATTTGGTCCACTATTCGTGTCATCCTTGTTTACGCGAGGCCTGATTTGACTGATAAAATCAAAAGGCTTGATTTTTTAGCTTATTTGTAAGCTGATTTTTCTGTTTCTGGGTTCCTTTTTTGGTTCATTTATTGAAGACTAAAGACATGCACGAAAATCATTTCATTTTTTTTTGGGTTTTTTTTCAGTTTTCCTATGTGGGAGATGAACAGATCTGAAAAAAAGAAAGAAAAAAAAAGAAAAAAAAAACAGATCTGAAAACCCAGATCCACCTTTTTCAGAAAAATAAAGAAAATTGTTCAAAACCCTAATTATTGCGAGATTTGAGTTTTTTTAAACATTGCGAAGTTGTGATTTGAAAAGATTGCGAGATGGGTGATTTAAAAAGATTGCGAGATGTCACGTTTTAAAACATTGCGAGATGTCATGTTTTAAAACATTTCGAGATGTCATGTTTTAAAACATTGCGAGATGTCATGTTTTAAAACATTGCGAGATTACTCGTTTGAAAAACATTGCGAGATTATGACGGGTCAAAATACTAAGTCTATGCTATCAATTAAACATAACCACAATATCAACACCAACTCGATCTACTCTAATCTCATCGTCTTAACAATTCATCAACACCACTCCATCTCCTACCAACCATATCAGACCCAACACTAACTGACACAATCATATGAAGATCTCAGAAATCTTTTGTGCTTTAATAGATCATAGACAGGAGAGAAAATCTCATCATAGATCTGCATGTCGATGTATAAAAACATCTTTAATATCCAAATCTAATAAGGTTTAGAACATAAACAATCTCGTTTTGTCCCTCCTCGATTCGTTCACAAAAACATGAAACAAAGAAAATAAACCTACGGAGACCATATATTTGATCTTGAAGCCTAGATTTGATGATTCGTGATTAAGATGATAGAAACGAAAAGAATAGAAGTTTTATGTTCATAAATCGATTAGTGTCGTATGGAGATGCATGTTTGTTCTTGGATTATAAAAGGCAGAATGGTGCTTCATGATCAGATTTTGTTTATTAATTTAGTTGGAAAGATGAGATTAGTATGAACAATTGATGGGATGAAATGGTTGGCGGTGGAAAAAAGGTAAATGGAGGCGTGATATTTTTTATTGGGTTACTATGAGTTTTAATTGGGATTATATGGTGCTTCTATATTCACAAAAAGTTAGGTAAGATGCATATGGGCCCGATGTGGTTTTGTGCTATTCGGATGATATTGTTTGTTAGATTAGGCCCGTATGAGATGGAATTAGATTGGGTGTTTCTATTGGACCACAATATGGATAGTAGATCTGACGAGTATTTATCGAGCTATGATGACATTATTTTCGGTGCCGGATATTCGTTATGTTTCGAACGAAAGTGCTTAAATGACAAAGAAGATTGTTGGTTTAAAACCCAATATTTTCAAAAAACCGCGCATCAGTTGGGCGTATGACTTACGTTGAGCTTCAATGACAAGTTATCTAGACAAATTTTTTCCCTTAATGACAACTCATTTCATAATTTGTTCTAGATAACGACATTCACAAACACAACACCAAAGCAAACAAAACACTTAACGCTAAAAATGATCCGATATAAGATTCACTTAAATGACAACGGCTAGTTTTGATTCTACAAAGACAAGTGATCACGAAGTGGATTTGGTATTCTTTATTTGAAGTTGAAGTGGGATTTCATGAAGGCGTCTACTTATTTCATCATCGAGCCTTCCTTCTATTTTCTACCCCTTTTCTTTAAACTTAGTCTATCGATTGATGACTTGCTTGGGCGATGAAATTTATGATTGAGACTTGAATTATCTAGTTTCCACTGTCAAGGGATGGATGGTCGACGACATGGGTAACTATCATTTTTGGGAGCTTTGTTGCAGTTCTTAGTGTCACACGCAGTTGCTCGTGTGGATAATTTCAAGAGGTGTTTAGAGACTTGTTTCTACACCGTTCTTCAATCGACATATGTGCAAGCTTAAGTAACAAATATGGGGGATTGTACTTCAGATTCAAGTTTTGAATATCGGGTTTACTTCACATGTGGTCACGAAAAATAGCCGAATGAATTCGAGGTTGGTAAGTTAGACAGAGAGAGATGGAATCAGAAATCAATTCTCACGAGGTATTTTTGAGCTACATAACGACAATGGTACTTCATAGTCTAAGCACAAAATTTCAAAGTTTCTCAACGACTTTCAAAACTTTTCAAGACATTTGCTTAAGACTGAGAACTTCTCGAGTATATGGACGTCCACGATTATGATGCTTCCGAGAGTTCGAAATCATCATGGGGGAAGATCATGTACTTCGAAGTAATCGGATCAACTTCTAGGGGGAAGTAGTGTACATGGAATGGTATCTACTTCACTTTGTATGATTTTTATGAAGTATTTTGCAGGCATGAGAAGAATTGTTGTTGGTTTCCTGCATGTTACCCTAAACGGATTATCACCAAAAACTAAACGACATGAAACAATATAGAAGCTGATGCAGCAATAATTATGTTGGTTACCAGTTTGGAAGTCTAGTAGTCTGGTCATAAGTTCTAGTAGTCTAAAAATTTGTCTAAATTAAATAAGGGTCTGATGGGTTCATTTTTGGTCTATAAAAGTGACCTGATCTCAGAAGTAGTAGGGAGACAACCAAAAACAAATATGTTTATGTAATAAGCTTTTCAGCTTGATTATTCCTATAATAAGAATCACCCTTACTCCGATCATTATACTTCTCTAGTTGTGGTTTACTGCACCAGTTGGTATTAGAGCGGTTGTGGTTTGTGTTTTTGCTTCATCATGCCTCCTAAACATAGGCATCCAAGAGCAAATACCAATGTACATGCCGATCCAAGAGAAGAATTGAATGAACTAAGGAGATAAGTAGAGATTCTGACCCAGCGTTTGGCCCAACTCGAACATTCTCAGGAGGAAGAAGATTTCGAGTCAGACGATGCCTACCAAAACCCATTTCATAGGCATCATCGTCAACGTGAATAATAAGTGTGGAAACACTTATCCTTTTACCACTTAATTAAAATAAAAACCAAGCCAAAACGTGTATTTTATGTCATAAAATTCGGAATTATGCGTGGTTTGTGTTTTTGTTCTGTTTTAGGGCCAAAAGATGAAAAGGGAAGAAAACACGGTCTTTCACGGGCTTTTATCGAAGAAAAAGACAAAAGACGAAGTCAAAAGATCAAAAGTGCAAGAAGAACGGAAGCCAAAGGCCTATTCTGAAGATTTATCGAAGAAAAAGTCTAAAGACGGAAGTTTAACGAAGTCGAAGAACCAAGTCTACTGAAAGAAGAAAATTAGAAGACAAGTTCATTTTATCATTCGACAAATCCCGAGCCAAAGTCTAGAACGTCAAATTTAAATTAAAAGACGAGAAGACAAAGAAAAAAGAAAGCATCTCACCAACACACCTCCCCTTCCCCTATAAATACCCTCCTAATGTGTCATTAGGAGGGGGTTAGTTATTTTAAGTTTGTCATTTTTTTAGTAGTAGTTTCTAGTTTTAGAGAGAGAAAGTGTTTACTTTCTCTCACTAGGAAAAACCTCATCTTTATTTTTCTTTCACTTTTCCTTAATCTAATCTTTTCTTTTTAGTATAATCTTTGTTTTGATCTTAATCTTTCATCATCTTTGTTTATTTTCCTCATCATCCATCTAGTTCTTCATCCAGTTCATCTCTTTTCTTTACGTCACAAAAAGATTTATACTTTTAGTGTTTCTTGATTCGTGTTTTTAAAGTTTTACAAGTTTTATCATTCGTCTAGAAGTTGTGGTTAGCTTATTGGTGTTTTCGTGGCTTATTATCCTTGATAAGTTGCTAAAATCTTGCTATAATTCGTCCTTTCCCGTGATCCCCTTTTATTCGGAAAATCTGCATTAATTCCGCAATATTTGAATATTGCGGAATTGAACCCTCCTGATTATTGCAAAATCGAATCGTCTTCAGAATTGTGAAACCATGTCATCTTGATATTGCGGAATTGTGTCTTCTAGTATATTGCGGAATCTTTGTTTTTAGTACACTGCGGAATCATTTCATTTACTGATTGCGAAATCATACCAATATTACTCGTTGCGGAATTGTTGTTTTCTATACATTGTGGAATTGATTCCTATTTAATATTGCGGAATTGTTTGATTTTCAGTATTGCGGAATTATATCTTTTTCAGCATTGCGAAATTATATCCATTTGGATTGCGGAATTATGGCTTTTTCAGCATTGCGAAATTATATCATATTTCATCATTGAGGAATTGAATCATTTTTGTCCCAATTTAATTTTCCCGTCATTGTCTTAAATCTTGTTTTTACTTATTTTGTCTTATTTTTCTTAAGCTTTATTTAACTTGTCTTTTCTTAATTTATTTTTAAAAGTGACTTAATTTCAAGTTTATATTTTTATTGAGTTTTAAGTTTTCAAATTTACGTTTAACCAAGATTTTAATTACTTTAATTTCCTTATTATTTCGTTTAAGTCTTCTATTTAAGTTTTAATCATTTATCGCTTTTATTATTTTGTCATTTACTTTAAATTCTGCATTTTTTATAAATAGATAATCAAACGCTCCCCCTTTTAGTGACCAAGAACAATAGTTCTACCCTAAACCGTGATCAATTCGACTAGACACCGAGAACGATTGAGTACACATATGCAAAATCCATTAAATCATTGAACCACCTATGCGTAATGATCGTAGGTGGGAGACTAGCATCAAAGTCAAAATTCCAGACTTTTCTGGAACTTTTAAGGCTGAGGAGTTCATTGACTGGTTAAACACCGTTGAGCGGGTGATTGAATTTAGGGATGCACCTAAAAACCGGAAGGTAAAATGGGTAGCCATCAAGTTAAAAGGCCGAGCATCTGCCTGGTGGGAGCAACTCCAGTTGGTGCGAGAAAGAGGAGGAAAACAAAAAATAGTAAGTTGGGATAAGATGAAAAAGAAACTCCAGGAGAATTTCCTTCCGTTCAATTATACACAAGCAATGTTCCAGCGATTTCAAAATATAAGGCAAGGAATCAGGAGTGTAGAGGAGTACACCAAAGAATTCTATGAGCTGGTGTCACGTAATGATATATCAGACAGTGAAGAACAGCTTGTTTCAAGGTATTTGGGTGGTTTGCACCAAAACATCCAAGATGTGCTTTGTCTCTATACCTTTTGGACAGTCTCTGAGGTATACCAAAGGGCTTTAGCCGTAGAGAAACAACAAACAAGATCTGGAAATCGTAGAGGATCACAAAACAAATTTGTTGGCCCGAAGCAAACTGAACATGGTGCTAAAAGTTCAGAATCTGATGTTGGTATGTCCAAGAGACCAACTACAACTACAACTACAGGGTGTGGAAGTGGAGGAGTTGGAAACACTAGTGGTTCATCGACCAAAACCTTTAAATGCTTTAAGTGTGGGGAACCTGGCCAAAGATCTTCAGATTGTAGAAAACAGAGAGGTAAGAAACTAATGATAGAAAATGAGAAGCACGAAAGTGATGACTATGAATATGAGGAAGAGTATACCGCCGAACCTAGTTATGATGAGTATGAAGAAAACAAGGAAGACAATTTGTTTATGGTGATACCGGTCAAATGTTGGTTATAAAGAAGAGTCTCTTGCTGCCAAAAGAGGAGTCCGGTGAATGGCTTCGAAACAACATATTTCACACGACTTGTACCATCAAAGAAAAAATTACAAACTTATCATTGATAGTGGGAGTTGTGAGAATGTCATCTCTCGTGAAGCTGTAGACAAGTTAAGTTTGAGCGTAGAGAAACATCCAAAACCATACAAGTTAAGTTGGTTCAAGAAGGGAAATGAGGTGAACGTTGATACGCGAAGCTTGGTTTCTTTCTCAATTGGCCAAAAGTACTTCGATAATGTTTGGTGTGACGTTGTTCTAATGGACGCTTGTCACATCCTTCTTGGAAGGCCTTGGCAATATGATCGTTGCACAACTCATGATGGTAGGTCAAATACGTAAACTTTCAATAAAGACCATATTAAGGTGACACTCGTTCCATCAAAAGAATTCAGCCTCACCAAGCCATCTAAAAAGGCCAACAAGAACTGTCTTTCGATATCCAGCTTCATTGGGAAGGTTTATGAATCTGGAGTTATGTTTGCATTGGTGGTTCGCGAGGTGGAAACCCCTAATTCAGCTCACGATTTTGTGAAGCCACTTCTTGAAAAGTATGTTGATGTGATGCCCACAGATCTTCCATCAGGGCTGCCACCAATGGGATATACAACATCAAATTGACCTCATTCCGGGTTCTAGTTTGCCTAATAAACTAGCATATCGCATGAGCCCAAAAGAGCATGAAGAATTGCAACGGCAGGTGGAGGAAGCCTTGGTAAAGGGTTTGATAAGAGAAAGCATGAGCCCTTTTGCGGTTCCTGCACTTTTAACTCCCAAGAAAGATGGTTCGTGGCGTATGTGTGTAGATAGTCGGGAAATAAACAAGATCACAGTAAAGTATCGTTATCCGATTCCTCGCTTAGATGACATGTTGGATCAACTTGCTCGTTCAAAAGTGTATTCAAATATCGATATTCGAAGCGGGTATCACCAAATACATATACGACCCGGTGATGAATGGAAAACAGCGTTTAAGACTCGTGAAGGTTTATATGAATGGTTAGTGATGCCAGTTGGGTTATCTAATGCTCCAAGTACCTTCATGTGGGTCATGAATCATGTCCTTAAGCCTTTTCTTCAAAAGGAGGTACTTGAGACTTTGAGGCGAGAGAAACTTTATGTGAATCTAAAAAAGTGCAGCTTCGCATCCTCAATGGTAATGTTTCTTGGGTTTGTTAATCAGCCGAAGGAATAAAGGTGGATGAGTCTAAGGTTCAGGCTATCGTTGAATGGCCTACACCTCGTTCTGTCCATGATGTTCGAAGCTTTCATGGATTGGCCTCATTTTACAGAAGGTTCATTCGAAGCTTTAGCACTTTAGTCGCTCCTATTACCAAATGCATGAAATCTGATTTGAAGTTCTCTGGACTCTAGAGGCTGGTGAAAGTTTCCAACTTATAAAGAAGTAAATATCATAGGCTCCTGTTCTTGTCTTACCAGATTTTAGGAAGACATTTGAAGTTGATTGTGATGCATCTAAGGTTGGTATAGGTGTTGTTCCAAGTCAAGAAGGACATCCAGTCGCTTTCTTTAGTGAAAAGCTAAATGGGTCAAGGCTGAATTATACCACATACGGCGTTGAGTTGTACACTATAGTTCGAGCTTTGCGACATTGGCAACATTACTTAGTGCATCGGGATTTCATCCTTAATTCAGACCATGAAGCACTTAAGTACATCAATAACCAGCACAAGTTGAGCCCGAGACACGGAAAATGGGTTATTTTTCTACAAAACTTCAATTTTACATTGAAACACAAGGCTGGAATTCAGAATAAGGTCGCTGATGCATTGAGTCGGAGAGCCTCTTACTTATCAGTAATAAGAGCCGAGGTGCAAGGATTTGACACCTTCAAGGAGATGTATTCCGAGGGATCCTTATTTTGGACCTGTGATGCATGAAGTTTTAAGTGGAGAACGTTATGATTATCAAGTTCACGATGGGTTTTTATTCGAGGGTATGCGATTGTGCATTCTAGATTGCTCTTTGAGAGAAAAGGTTGCTACAGAACAACATGCCTTGGGACACTTTGGTCGTGACAAAAGCATTGCGTTGGTGGAGAGCAAGTATTTTTTGGCCCAAACTTAAACAGTAGTTACTAGACATGTAGAGAGGTGTGAAGTATGTCAACGATCAAAGGGTGTATCAACTAACGCAGGGCTGTACACTCCACTTCCCGTTCCATCTTCCCCTTGGATTGATGTAAGTATGGACTTTGTCCTAGGACTCCCGTGTACTCAGAGGCGAAAGGATTCCATCATGGTGGTGGTGGATAGATTTTCCAAAATGGCTCATTTTATATCTTGTCGCAAGACAATGGATGCCTCAAATGTGGCAGATTTGTACTTCAAGGAAGTTTTTCGCTTGCATGGGCTCCCTCGAACAATCACCTCAGATCGTGATCCGAAGTTTATGAGGCATTTCTGGAGGACCTTGTGGAAAAAGATGGGTACCCAATTATGCTTCAGCACATCTTACCATCCTGAGACCGATGGCCAAACGGAAGTGGTAAACAGTAGCTTAGGGAATCTGCTTTGGTGTCTCGTTGAAGACAAACCAAAGCAGTGGGATTTGGTGCTCCCGTTTGCTGAATTTGCATTCAACAACTCAAAGAACCGGACAACTCAGCGAAGTCCTTTTGAGATTGTTCATGGACTGAGTCCATACAGTGTTACGGACCTGGCCCCAATTCCTAACTTAAAGAAAGCTAATGTGAAAGCTGATGAATTTGCTCAGCATATCAAGAATATTCATGAAGAGGTCAAGCTGCAGGTTGAAGCCCACAACGCCAAGTATAAAAAAGCTGCTGACCTACATCGAAGAAAAGTTGTTTTCGAGGAAGGAGACTATGTATGGGTTGTCCTGACTAAAGATAGGCTGGCAGCGAGAGTAAATGTTAAGTTGCATGATCTAAAGTTTGGTCTTTGTCAAATTTTGAAGAAAATTAATGATAATGCCTACAAGTTGCAGCTACCACGTCATCTAAATACCTCAGACGTATTTAATGTTAAGCATCTTGTTCCGTTTAAAGGGGATCTTAAGAGCAACTATAACTCGAGGGCGAGTTCTTCTTCAACCGGGGGTGACTGATGCAGCAATAATTATGTTGGTTATCAGTTAGGAAGTCTAGTAGTTTGGTCATAAGTTCTAGTAGTCTAAAAGTCTGTCTAAATTAAATAAGGGTCTGATGGGTTCATTTTTTGTCTACAAAAGTGACCTGATCTCAGCAGTAGCAGGGAGACAACCAAAAACAAATATGTTTATGTAATAAGCTTTTCAGCTTGATTATTCCTATAATAAGAATCACCCTTACTCTGGTCATTATACTTCTCTAGTTGCGGTTTACTGCACTAGAAGCAGTGTTATTTGGTGTGGTTCTTCTACGAATTTCCGCTGTGCACTTAAACCGATGAGCTAGAAGATTGTTCAAACTACATCAAAGTGTCAGAATCTACATAAGATACAGATAATTGTTTGGGGGGAAGCTGATTCAGAAACTTCGTCAAAAAGAAGTCTATGAAGAAAGTTTTTTTAAGACATGTTGCATGAATTGAGGGGAAGTTAATCCAAATCATGCATAATACAATTGTTCCATAACAAGCAAAGACACAGAGGTTTAAGCTGAGGTACAAGTTACGAAGACCAAAAGACTTAGAAGACATCCTCAGCATTGGAAGCGCCTTGGAAGATTTTATTTTGTTGTATTTGTACTTGTTAGGAACATTGAAAGTAATTCCGTATGTCTCCACATTGGGGGAAGATTGTTAGCCCTAAAATGTGAGCGCCATTTACGGAATTACAATAGTTTAATATAGCAGGGACTAGTATCGTCACTTGTTGTAAGTGAGATACACCCGAGCTATATATACCCCTCCATACTTCCATGGAGGGGTGAGGATTATCATTTTTTGTTCTACTTTCTCTCTCAATAAAACACACACACTTAATAGTCTCTCTCTAAAAATGTCTAAACATCCATTCCATCCTCCCGACCTCCAGATCCCCTCTTTTAGCTTTGAATCTTATATGATTAACACATTCATGTCCCTTTTATTATGTAGCTATCGTGAAGTCGGAGTAATTCATCCGCTTTCATTTTTATCCTCATTACTGGACACAAGGTACGGATATTTCGTCCTTCAGTAAGGACACTCTCTTCCTATACTTAGGATTTTCCCGTTTGCAGCTATCTGGTTTTCCTAGTAGTTTACTTTAAACTAAATAGTAATTAATATGATTAATATTTTAGATTGTCTGAGCTATATACATGCATGCCAGTTCCACCTAGTTATGGAGGTACCATAACCGTAACACTTGAGGCACCGGTGATGACTCTTCCGCGATGAGAGTGATTGCTCGCGGCGTCCCTTTTCAGTTATTTGGCCTTTATATTATTATCATGTGGGGCGAATGGGTGCATCCTAGTACAAGTTAGCAGATTACATGGTAACTGTGGTGTGTGCCTTACATTCGTTACATGGAGCTGATCCCTCCACCCATACTATTTTAATTAGAGGCAACTCCTCTAATTTTATGATGAGGTCACCCCCTTATGTATTCATGCACGTTGATACCTTCATGACCTATATGGGCTCTTGGGCATATTTAAAATACAGTTTTTATGAAATAAACATAAATCTTTTCAGAATATAAACCAGTTTATAAACATACACCAGGTTTTCCAGGACTTACACTTATTCTGTTGTACTTCATTTCATTCTTTGCTTATGTTTATGCTATTTTATTTTATTGTCATATATCCGCACACTGAGCGTATTGCTCAGGCGTATTTTCTTTCCATGTCCCCATACGGTAGGTACTAAAGGGCAAAGCTAGGAAATCAAGAGTATGTACATTTGGATGGAAGCTCCATTGTCTTCGTTTTTTAAATGCATTTACATACTTTTGCTTTGGTGAACATTGTTTAGTCCTTTTCTACATTCTTGCTTATGCATTGTGTGTGAAGCTTATGTTTGGAACCTATGTTTGTTTCCGGTTTCCTTTATGGCCATAATGTTTTAAACATTTACCTTGCATGATTTGATGACACGCCATAATTAATAAGTAACTGTCCACTTATTCAAGTGGAGTGTTACATGAAAAATGCACAACGAGTTTCAAGTCGATCTTCGAGAGCATTTGAGTCGTAATCACTAAATTGTTATTTTTTTAATTTAATAAAATTCTAGTTATTTTGTATTAAAAAATTAGTTTGACCTCATATTTTAAGTTCCAACGAGTATCCTAATAAATATAATGCTAAAAAATTCTGATAACAAAATCTAAAATTTTACGTGACGTTTTTAACCCTACTTTTTAAAGGCTCAACCGCTCCTTAGATCTAAAATTTTGGAATCATCAATCTTTTAAATGAGCAACCACGAATGACGGTGCGAAGAAACCAGACCAATAGCCAAGACTATAAGGTCGGACACATGACAACTAACCACGCGTACAATGTCCTTGCACGTGGACACCATGTAGGCCAAACGTGGCAATTTAGGCCTGATGCATATCCTTACAACCTCTTACTATAAATACCATACTACACAAAAACATAATCCAAAACAAAAACAAGAAAGAAAACAAATCTAAATTTTAATAAATCATGTCGGGAGCTCAAGGAACTTTGCCACCAGGAGACACGACAGCAACAACATACCATTCAGTACAAGGAGGCGAGAACAAGAGTCGAATGGATCTTCATTCGAGAGATGACGAAGGTAAGGTTCAAATAGACAAATTACAAGACAAAGTTGAGGATTGTGCTGGTCGTGGTGGCCCGGTTTTTGGCGAAAGTGTCTCGGCCACTCTTGAAGCTCAAGAGCAAGGACGTCGTGATAGGCCTGACCCTGGTGTCACTGGCACCGGATAGGATATGTATATATATGTGTAGAGTTAGGTGCTTCTTGTCTAAATAAATGAAGCTCTAGCCTTTGTAGTCTTGGTCTTGTGAAGTTTACGCAACTTATATGTGTGTATATATGTAATAATATGTAACATGCTTTACTATCAGTTGACATGATAGTATTTAGGTTCATAAATTTGATCATGTCAGATGGATCAGTGAGTTGCATATATAATTAACTGTATTGATAAACCCAAGTATTGATGCGAGGCTACTCAGATCAATACTACAAACCTGAATAATCTAATCCAGAACTAGGCACTTATGGCAAAATGGTGGTGGAGATTCCGGTCTGAGAGAGATGCGTTTTGGGTTAAAGTAATAGAGTATATACGGGGTAGGGGGTGGTACGGTGGGGCAAAATATAAGTGGTAACGAATATAGTGTATGGTTTAACATTTGGTAAGGATCTAGACAAGATCGGGATACATTTGTCCTTATCTTTTGAATGGGAAGTAGATACATTTGTCCTTATCTTTTGAATGGGAAGTAGGTAGTGGTGATGCAGTTATGTTTTGGGAGGACAACTAGCAGGGACGAAGCTTGAACAAGTTAAATGGGTTGAAACCATTTTAATTCAAAATATAGTTTTTAACGTACAAAACATCCGTAACACAAATAGAAAGACATAAGATAACAGACATAACAAAAACGATAGATAAAAACAATTACAAATCACCTCGACGGTCTTTTGAGATTTTTAAATTCATCAATTATCGAAGTTGAATCAAACATCTCAGCGATATCTTTTTCGATGTGAACCATCAAGCTATCTCCAAGAAATTCATCTGACATCCTATTACGAAGTCGATTCTTGCATATCTTCATGTTGAAAATCCCCTCAGTTGTGGCAGTAGAAACCGAAAGTGTCAAGATAAGACGGATCAATCTATGAAGCAAATGATACGTCTGATGTTTTTTAGTTTCCACAAGAATCTCGCATAGGCTTGATATAGTAGAAGCACCACTCAACTTCGAGTTCTTTGACCTAGCAATATTGAACATCTCTAACTCATATCTTAACTGAACACTCTCTTGTTCTGTAAAGACGACCGGGTAATACTTTTCAACAAGAAGGAGAATTTTACTAATTCATCTTTTTTGGAATCAAAGCAGAACTAAGAGTCAACAACTCAACCGCTTCATCATTAAATCTAAAGGCCATCTCGTGCAATTGCTTGTCCAACATGCATATAAAAATATTTACCCGATAATAATGTTCAAAAGTAAAATGATTATCTTTTCGACGAGAACGGTATCTACTAGAATTGTATAGAGTATTCATATCAGGCTGATCTATTTGGTGTTTATGACAAAATGTCGTTACCTGTTGCATTAACTCTTCCCATCCATTATTTCTGAAATTGTTGAGACTTTCCTTTGTTGCCGAAACTAGTTCCATTGCATTGCCAATATCTAAGGATTTACTTTGTAGAGATTTTGAAAGAATATCAGTCCTCCCCATTATTTCATTTATCAAGTGTAGAATGAACACGGACTCAAAAAATTTCAAATGAGTAACATCCATCAGCATCTCCACGTTGAGCCGCATTAGATCCATCTTCTATTATTGCCTCAAGAACTATACGAGTAGGATTATACATCTTAATCATACTAGAAACTGAAAGAAAGTGACAACCCCAACGTGTATCACCAGCTCGTCTTAAGGTCACGACTTGATTTGCTCCTTTTCCTTTTTTAATTTCACCAAGTTTCAGAAGTTGTTTAATCTCAGCTGTCTTAGCTTTTAGTAACTCATCATGGCGCTTGCTAGAACCACATATTACATTGATAATGTTAGTTAGATTTGAGAAAAATTGGTGAACGGGTATGACTTCCCTTGATGCAGCAACCAAGGCAAGTTGTAGCGAGCAAAGCAATGAACATAATATGCATAAGGACAATCTCTAGAAACAAGTGTTTGTAACCCATTCCATTCCCCTCTCATGTTACTAGCACCATCATACCCTTGCCCACTAATATTACTAGTATCAAATTCATATCGCAAAAGTCATGTCCACAAATTTGTTTTAAGAGTTAATGCCGAAGTATCAGAAACATGTACAAGATCTAAGAACCTTTCTCTTATGATCTCGTCTTTATCAACAAATCTCAAAACTATTGCCATTTTCTCTTTTTTAGACTCATCGCCTGACTCATCCACCATAACACAAAAGTAAGAATCTCCCACTTCGCTTCGTATATGCCTTCGAACTCTGTTAGCAATAATATTAAGGATTTCTTTTTGAATATATGATGAAGTATACTTTGAATTAAAATGAGCATTATCCAACACAACTTGCGCCAATTCGTCATTATATAAAGCTAGAAGTTTCAGCATTTCTATAAAGTTACCTCGATTTTTGGATTTCTTACTTTCATCATTCCCACGAAAGGCACAAGTTTGGAAGGTCAACCAACGAACTATATCAATAGAAGCTTTCAATCGTCGACGGTTTTGTAAAATTTTCTCCATACTTCGTCTCTCTAGGATGTTTTCAATGTGTCATGTTTGGTTTAGTAAATTCTCACAACAAGCCACGACATTTCTATGTTGTGAGCAACCAATATGCTTAAGAAATGAACAATTTTTCCCATCATTAACCTTTTTCCAATTGTTGAACCCTTTAACCGTAAATGCATTAGCACCATGGCGCACATTCGGCTTGTCATTAAATAAGTAACAAATAAGGCAATAAGCAGAATGCGTTGTTGGTGAATATTCTAACCAATTAGGGAAAATACTAAACCACGAGTACTGAAACCTACGAGGATGCTTCTCGGAACCTTTGTGAGGATACACTTTCAGGTGGATTTGGAAAGGTCCCTCACTGAGATAAGCTCGTCTTAATTCCTCCCTCTCATTAATCGGATACTCCCAAAGCTGTTGACGCTTTCCAAGATCTCTTTCCAAACATGTAGTGTTCCCTTCTTCAGTATTTGGCATTGTACTTGCAGCTTCGGTTTTATTATCACCTGGTTCATTTTGTTGTTGTTGGGGCTCACTTGTCGATGGTTTCGAGCGTTTATTCTCTTGGTTGCAATTGTGTGTTGCATCATTACCTTTTCTCTTGTAAAAGATATGAAGAGTTTGTATTTTTAAATTGCCCATGATCTGCTAAAAAAAATATGACTAATTTAGTATTATAACTACAATACCATATACCATGATGAACTGACACTGATTTGTTGACACTGAAAGAAAGTGTGAAGAAATTCATTGAATCATCATTGATCAGTAATTCAGTATAGCAGATTAGCCTTTGACTATCAAAGTGGTAAAAAAAACTTTACACTATGAATGATCATTGATCAATATATCAATATGGCAATATACCAGATTACATTGATAACTATAATACCAATATACTATTATTATTGAATGAAAGTGACTGAATGATCAGATCATTCAAAACTGAAATAACGTGAGATTGAATTATTGAATACTATATACAAGCTTATCACTTGTGAGGCAATTGAATCAATTTAAAAAAAACCCCAATTTAATACTAGATAGGCCATATGTTGTAAAGATTAAGGATTAAACAAATTAATTAGGTGGAGATCTATAGTATATCATATAGAAAAGAGAACAAGAATTAAAAAAATCAAAGAAAAAGATATGCATCGTACCTAGTGCATGGTGGAGTTGTGAAAGTGTTGCTAAATGAGATTTGTGGTCCTGTTTTGTTGAAGTAATGTTTTCAATTGTGATTTGGCACGTGACTTATCATTTGCCTTTTCATATTCTTTTATGTCATATTGTATATTTTAATATTTACTACATATAGAGTACGAGTACTTTTAATTTCGGAGGGGCCAAAGTATAAACTACATACAAACATACTAAAGTTTCACGAAAATAGCAAAAAACTAGTACTAACAACACAAATTCATGGGGGGCCACAGCCCCATCCTGCCCCTAGTATGCTTCGTCCTTGACAACTGGATGGGTGTGGGTAGATTACGTGACTTGTTTCCAAGGGATGATAAAGATTCACTTTTAGGCAATAAGGGATTTTGGCGTGAGGACGAATGGGTATGGAATTGGGTTTGGAGGTCTGATCTCATAGGTAGGGCAAATAATGATGTGCATAACTTGTCTAATTTTGTGCAGAATTTTCAGCTCAAAAAGGAGACTAAGGATAAATGCAAGTGGCGTCTCAATGATGGAGGTAGTTTTACGGTTAAGGGGCTCCGGGACATGGTCGATGCTAAGATTCTTGATGCTTCAGGGATTACAGAGACTTCGTGGTGCAAGTTCATTCAAAAAAAGTGTGCATATTCGTTTGGCAATTGTATTACGGGAGAATCCCGGTTAGAATAGTTCTTGACAACGTGGGTATTGATTTGCATTCACTTTTATGACCTGGTTGTGAGGACTCGGTTGAATTGCTGGATCATTGCTTTGTCTTATGCCCGAAAATTAAGCCAATTTGGGATAGGGTGTGTCAATGGTGGGATGTAGGTACGCATAATATTTTCTCAGTAGAAGATGTGCTTAATCTCGTTTAAGCTAATGTTTGTACAGGGCTTAAGAGAGATATATGGGAAGGAATTGTGTGGTCATTGTTGTACTTTATTTGGACGATTAGAAATCAAGTGGTGTTTAAAGCGAACGGGCCTCAAATTTCAGATTTGTTCAAGGAAGTTCAAAGAAGGACGTTCGAGTGGATCGCTGCAAGGATGAAAAAATGTAATCTGAAGTGGGAGGATTGGGTCAATGGCTTGACTGTTCCAACACGGACATCAGAAGATCACAACTAGTATCAAGTTTGCTGTCTGTTGGGGTTCAGTTTCACAGGGTGTGTAATTGTAAGTTGAGTCAGGTGTTTTGTTATGTGTTTGTGGTTCTTGTTGTGAAGGTCCTCTTCTATAATTCTATATCTTATAGATGGATTTTTTTTTTTCTTTTATAAGTTGTGTTTGGTAATAAAAAGCTGCAGTTCAAAAAAAAAAAAAAAAACTTGAATCGAGTTATATACGCGTTTTCTGTATACAAGCAAACCTGAGTGAGTGATGACTAAAAAGGTTGTCGAACCAAAAAGTTTAAAAGCCATCATAAAGATCCATCACAATTTCAGTTGCACCATGGAAATTATTGTTTATGTTTGAAGTCAGCTTCATGAAATCGGGTCTGGTTGTCGCGTAACCCGATACCAACCTGAGTAACCCTAACTATAATCAGTTATCATATAAGGCGAGTTATTCTTTCTTGGCCAGGAAGAACACACCTCCACTTAGGGCCCATGATGACAGTTTATCAAATGACAATTAAAAGGTGTATCGGGTATCACAAAGAAATTTTACTCGAGATACACATAAATAATACTTCACTGTGTGTACATGTCACAATTGCAAGGGGCTTCTGTTTTTGTAGTTTAGGGTTCATCTAGGTGAGGCTTAGAGCAAAGAACAGGCCAACTGAGGTGATAACAAAAGGTGCTCCTGTGCTGCGCATGGCCAGCCTAAATAAAAAGTAGTGTAGACATGTGTTCAGCTAAAAAGGGTTATGTCGGTCTTGTTATGTGACCCGAAGTTCCCACACCCTAACCAGAATATGCAACCACCAGAACCTCTAATCGTCTATCCGCTTTTGTTGCCACCAGTCGCCGTCATCATCAATTGCTGCATCCACCAGCACTTCTCAGCAATCAAATCTACCATTAAAAAACTAATGCATCACCAGATCCATCGTCAGCACCGTAAAAGAAACCTACGAATGCCAGAACTAATACGAGAAAAAATGTTTCACGCCTTTCAAGAATATGGCAACAACGGGTGCGATGACAAAGGGTTGTGTTACATAGCTGGGCCAATCATGGGATTGGCGGCTTTCTTTTCTAGTATACACGGGAACCACATAATCACATCAAGTAGTCAATAAAACTCGGTAACGGATCACAAACAAGTGTAAATCAAAGCCCATGGGTCAAAGAGCCACTTTCGGAACAAATGGTAATTTTATATTCTGTTCATTTCATGTATAATAAGCATATAGCAAAATGCTTTTTGTTAGTTCAGTATCTAAAATATCTACAGATTAAATTAAGTTCACTTCTGCGAATAAAGGAGAAGGCAACAAATCGTCATAGCAAAGGTACCATAACAATAATGTGTTAATACCTTCTTTTGGCATTCCATTGCTTACTACTGTAATAAGAAATCAAATCTCACAATCACCCCTAACAAAACAAAACTCAACTCTGTGCCATAGTATCCAATTCATGTTCACGTCCATGCAAGAAATTTGACCATTTTATCGTTTTCTTTGGGCTAAGATCATGTTTTCCTGTTAGTTAGTTCTCGCATTGGTGATGGTTTTCAATATGGTAATGGCGATTTTCAGGTGGTTCCCGTTGTAAAGACAGTGGTGTTAGTGGTTTTGTTGTAAAATAAGTTGTCGAGAAGGAAGTGGTTGCATGCTCTTGGCAAGCAAAGTGAAGATTTTGGGTCATATATTAAGACTGATACACTGCAATGCCTATGTATCTACACATGTTTTTTCTCTGACCCGTTAGCAACTTGCAAGAACTTCCTTTTTCACGAGACATGTCGACACATAATGAACTGATATTTTGTATCACGCGGATGTAAAAATAGTCACAAAAGAGCCCCTCTTCTATCTCCCCCACCAAATAATGTTCATATACGTCCAGCGCTAAAATGTCTACTGTATGTAGTTATCTACACGGCTACACCAATAAATCAGTTATAGGGTATCCCTTGACAATTATGATTACAGCAAAACAGTGGAAAAAGTTCAGATTGATGGACTTGTTAATCCATTCGAGTAAACAAGCCAAGTGCTTTTCAAATGTTCGAGGAAGAGAGTAGAGTGAAAGGATATTAGGTAATCCACCCAAAATGATTTACCAAATTCGTCAAAACAATTGGGCTGTATTAATGCCATAGGCCGAAACTGTACCGATATAGATTACTACCTGCTAGACGACTAAAACCCTATAAATGTAGGGGGGATCTTATTGGCCACTCAGCCACTGAGTTATGCTCATATATACCTAAACTTTTCGCATATTCAAAGCTTACATGGCAATGGTTGACTATGGCAGGAGAGCAAAATCTAAGGGCTAGACAAATGATAATCCCTCTGAACCTTCGTTGACCTTTTTTCTCTCAATAGATACAAGAGGCCTCTTCAATCAAACCTTAGAAGATTCATCACTCCCATTTGCACTAGTTGCATGTTTATGCAAACCATGATGTGAAAACCAATTCACACCCAGGAATGGGCTTAGCCGAGTGTGTGTGTGTGTATGTGAAATCAGAGTTCAACAAGGCAAGAAAAGATGAGGTAATGTCATTGTAAGTATCCAATGAATCATTTTGTTGTAGTGTTTTAGATCTAGATTTATCTGTACTGTAAAGTTACACCAATATTCAAGCTATGCTAAGCTTTGTCATGAAAAGGAATTGGATGAATACAATTTAAAACTTACAGAACAACCTCCTGTTGCCGTTTTCATATTTCAAGATAAGAAAAACAAAAAAGAGTGTTCTTTTTTCACTTTTTGGATGTACCAAACCCTCCGAATCCCATCATAGCAGCAACATCAGGGTCGACCTCAGTTTCCTCCTCTACCGCCTTCTCCTTCTGTTCAACAAAAGCGACCAGAGTTCATAACCATATCGTAAGGACTGAATTAATCAAGATGGTAAACGGTAAACCCTGTATTATATAACCGGACCACAAGATAAATCCTGTAAGACCGTGTACAGTAGTGACACTGACCTTCTTTTCTTTTTTCCTTTCTCGTCGTTGGCGTTTCCTTTCCTCCTCTTCTTGTTGTTGCTTTAAAATCCGCTCATCAAGATCTAAAAGAATAACGTAACCAACAAAGAAAGTTAGAAATGTACACCAACTAATCCCAGGAAAGTAAAGACAGTATATAGAGGTGACAAAAGAAGAGGGGCTAGCAGGTTGAGTAACGCGTCAAAAGGGATAGTTTAGTACGAGTCCAGTAGGACTTCCTCGTCCAAAAATTTTCAAACGAAATCATAAATGACTAGTACGTCAAATATAGTTTTATATAATTATATTACTTCGCATTAAGATGCATAGTTTTAAATATAATGATTTAGGAGGTTTGCATTATAAATAACACTTCTCGAGAACTTAGACGTGTTTTTTTTGGTAACTTTGACCTATTTTTTATATAAGTAAATGGGTCAAAATTGACACATCTAAACGAAATGTGTTCTCAAAAGTTGGTTGTACCTTGCTCGGTAAAGGTTCCTGTCTCTTTACGCTTCTTGAGGTTTTCAAATCGCTGCTGAACCTGTCCCACATAAAAAGACAAATAAATTAACATGAGATATTGTGCTTTAAACAGTCATATTCCTGCAGTTTATTTGTGCAATAACTTGAGCTTTTACATGTTTAATCAATAATATGGTGATGTAAAAAGATCTAATTTAGTACAATAGAAAAGAACATCTGACAAAACTGGCACCAAAATTCAGCAAACAATTAATTGGAGTTCACGTTAAGAAGATTGAATATGCAATTTTCATTCAACTATTTTACCCAAATGTACTTGATTTTCACTTATTTACAAACAACTAAATATACAATGAATGTGTGATCCTCTACCTGTTCAAGAGATGCACGTTCAACACGCATAGACATTCCCAGTGCTCTTTGATCTGTTGCAGATAACAATAATTAACAATAATTATACTTAGGAAAGAAAAACATCGTTGGGGGTATTACATAAGTAATTACTTACGCTTCTTTCCATTGATATGGTCTAAATAGTTTGCAGAATCTTTCACTACACATTCACAAACAGAGCAAAAGTATCCAGCCTGCATAGAAATCAGTTCATATATTAGCGGGTGTGTCAAATATCATCATAGGTTACGCTCCAAATTATACTGTAGTATACTATAATATGTTTGTCTGACTGCACAATTCTGAATTCTGATGGCAATTTGCAGAAGGGCAACCAATTTTCATAAAATTGTCCCTCAAGACACTGGTTTGTATTTTCATTATTATAAAGTTAACTGATTGGGAAATAGGAAACATTTTGAGTTTTGAGCATGCAGCAAGACATTTGAGAATTTAACCCTGAAACTTGGTATTATATCTTTTCGCAAATCTATGTGATTTTAGTAAAACAGAATAAAGTCAATATGAAGTAGGTAGACCCTTTCATAAAGAGAATACGAGGAACGGCAATTGTACTGAATAAAACGGTTCAAAGGTTACTTAGCATACGTAATTAAGAAAAATTTATAGACATACCTGCTGACTAAGAGGTGCAATTGGAGTGACAACCTGTTAAAGAAAAGAGGCATGAAGGAGTCAGGATTAAAATGGAGACTCCAACAAGAAAGAAAACAGTTTAGTAATATGACAACCATCATAATGGAATCAATATACATCGGTGACAAATAAGTATATTACAAACACTCTAGGAAGAAACCACAAGTGTAATTTAGCGAGGATCACAAACATTATAAGCAAGATTTCTTGCTAAGTATACTACTATGAGTCAACGAACAGTGACAAAAAGAGCAGCAGACATAATAGAGCAACAGCAAAGAGAAACAACTACAACATATTCGATTTACGAACGCTAAATGTATATACTTCCAGTAAAAAAATTCCGATGTCACATCTATCATACATAATCTATGCAATAAGACAAAAAGAGACCAATAAATAGACCTACGAGATCCCGTTGTGAAGCTGGGATAACTATATTGTGACTTCTAAGAATCGTTCTACATTTCTTTTATATTACCTTGATATAGTTATTATTAGTATATAATTCCCTAACTGAATACATTTACACTATTTTGGGATTCTGATTAAACACAAAGTTGTACAATAAATGAATGAGGCATTTATCTCATAAGTGAAATACTATAGTATTTGGATCTAATTCTTCATTTCTATCCCAATCATCAGAACCGCAAGTTATAGCGATTAGCGACAAAGTTGACAGTATTTAAGACCTTTTGGCCTTGCACAGTTGGGGGACTGACTCAGCACTTACCAAACGCTTTTAGTTATAAAAGTCCTTCATATCCCCCTAATTTTTTAAGAACCTCCATCAAGACAAAAATTGTTAGGTATCAGTACAACCTCATAAAGTCTGACAATGAAGAACATACTATAGAAGCAGTACACATTGGAATAACGTATATTCTCAGATGTAGGGGTCATTTACGACATATATAAAAGTTGGATGCCTCTACAGAACCACTCATCAAACCGAAACTCCATATCCCTTCCAAACAAATTTAAGATCACAGATGCATAAATGCTCTTTAAAGCATCAAAAGATACTGTATGTATTAGCAGCAATGTTCAGTAAGGAGACAAAACAATAATCAGTAGGTTGCCTTAAAAGGGAATACAACGATAAATATTAACGAAAAGGTAACACGTTGCTTACTAAATGGCCAGATGGTTTAGAACTATGTTTAACATTTAAACTTCAAAATACATCTTAATACAAATTACTTATGGATGTAAGCACGTAGGGCCCTAAACGTTTTATATCAAAAATTAGAAACACCAGAAACAAGTAACCATATCTTAAAGAGATAAACTACAAGCCACGTGTACTTATAAAATCAAAATGTGTAAAAGGTGACTAACCTGAGTCTTCCCAAGGCGAGAATCAAGGTCGACTTCATAATCCCTATGCTTCAACGGTTTCCTTTGCACTGGCGGACCTTTCGCTGCAATCATTGTTCACATTTTAAAATCAAAAACCAAATGTCAATGTGTTCGGGATTGCGTCTTTGGAGTACTTCGTCTAACTATCGCATTGGGTGAAACACAGATAATCAAGAGATAATTTTGGCAAACCATTTAAACACCTGTTTGAAAATGCAATCCCAAATACCCTCTTCTTATAACAGTCTTCACTCCGTAAACATTAATCCGAAAAACGACACATATATTGATTCTCAAACAACAGATGGCAAGAATGAAATACTTTTACTTACATTTAGATTCAGAAAGCCGATGTTTAGGTTTGGGATTGTGTTTTGGAGTAGTTTATCTTGTCTAATCTATGTGTTTGCTAAATGCACATAATCACGAAATAATGACATTGGCAAACCATTGGAAATAAAGTGATCATCTTTGTTTTCATAAACGCAATAATACTTGGGAGTATTTCATAACAACATTGAGTCGAACATTAATCGGCGTATATCTATTGTGAAGAAAAAACATGAAACACAAATTTGAACACTTTATACTTACATTTAGATTTAGCACGGTCCAACTCCTGAATACCAAAAAAAAAAAGTCAGCGCACTTTTAAACAAAAAATATAAAAATCATGAACTAAGGGTATGTTTGGTAGCAAGCTGGTTAGCGTTTAGCAAAAAAATGCTTGTTTGGTAACGCTCCAAATCAAAAAGCTACTTCTAGTAGCATTTACGAGCAACTGGCGTCTCAGCTTACTACTAGAACTATACAGTTATGTTACCAAACACTTGATGAGAGCAAAGGTACCGCTATCTTGGCCAAACATACCCTAGAAAGAATGAAATAAAAAAAATGAACCTTCTCTTCGCGTTCGCGAGCGCGCTGCAGATACTCTTCTTTATCAAACGTCCTTCTGAATGTATTGTCAACTCCAGCACCCTAATTCAAATTATTGTTATAATTAAATAAAGTTATGGGATTTGTGAATTGAAAAGCTTAAAATAAATTAGAAGATGGAGCTTACCTTGTTGGGCTGAGCCATTTCTTGGTTCGATTTGATTTGATTTAATTAGGGTTTAACGATCACTGAGTTTGGTTTGTTTGAATTTTTTCCTTCTCTGCAATATGTCTTTTATTTATGAAAAATGATTGTTGTACTTAATGAGGTTGATTTTAAATAACTCAAAATAATTTCTTTCACTTAGAAAAAAATTTCATGGTCCTTATCGTTTACCCCAAACATTAAGTTTAGTCCCTATCTTAAACTAAGTGCACAGATCGTCCCTATCGTTTACACTTTGGATCAAAATTTGTCCCTATCTTGGATGAGCGTTAGTTTTCTCCGTTAAGTTCAATGGAGAGGGGTATTTTGCACTTTTCCATATTATCAAGTGGGACCCATAAACTTACATTAATTTTTTTATTAATTTTATTATATTCTTTTTTTTCTTTCTTATCTCTCTCACTCTCTCTCTTACATCTCTCTCTCCTGCAAACACTATCATCAATCATCATCTCTAATCTCACTCAACCTTGAATTTGGTTACCAAACACCCTCAAATATCAGATTCAATCCTCTCCTTCTTTTCTTATACCATTTCTCAGCATCTAACACAAATCCCAAATCCACCCATTAACACTAGTCCATCACCACTAGTCGCCACCTTCGCAGAACACCAGCTTTTGCGTGGATCCTTTTAAGCTCAAGAATCAGAGAATCACTATGATATTTTGTATCAAGCTTCTTAGCTTCTTAAGGTAAAAGTTTATGTGTCCATCAAGTGCCTCGAAGAAGCTAGACTTGGGCCGGTTTGCACATGGGTATTGGTTAGTGGTTACATTCTTTAATAACAAGAGCGTTTGTTTCACTGTATGTGCAGGTTTAGAGAAGGACATGAAGATCAAAAATCCACCGTCACACTCTTTCTTCTTTCACCCCACCATCATCATCTCTTCATCCATAAAACATAAACATCAAAACCGGATCCAATATAACACTTAGTTACACAGATCTAAAACCGTCTCCACCTTTTCACTCAAAACCGAATCCATCACAAATCATCTTGATTCATCACCTCACACATATCACCATCATTTACCGAGATCTACACCAACCAAATCCTATCTCAACAGAACAAAAAAAGCCGCCACATAATCATCACATGAAAGAATATCCAAATCGATTAAAAGAAAAATCAAGACTGTATTAAGAAGAATAGATTCGTTTCTTGTGGCCACCCAAACGAATTGTTTTACATTGAAGAATCGATTTTTTTTTATATAATGATTTCGTGTTACATTTGATGATTAAGGTTGTTAGTTATGGGTTTTGAGATGAAGAGATTGTTGGTCAGAAGATGGATGCACGGGCTTTTATGTGTATTGAAGTAATTAGGTGTGTTGGAACTGGTGATGTAAAGGAAAAGCTGATAATGGGTTTATTAAAAACGGGTGGGTGATTGTTAGCTCTTAATTAGGAACGAAAAAAAACGGGTGTTTATGTTTTGGTGCATAAGATGTTGAAGCAGATTGTTCAATTCGTGAAGCTGATAATGAAATCAGTTTGTTTGAGAGAGAGAGAGAGAGAATAAAAGAAAAAAGAAAGTGGATGTATATATGCAGAAAAAACAAGTAAATGTCCAAAATATCCCTCTCTCCATTGAACTTAACGGAGAAAACTAACGCTTATCCAAGATAGGGACCAATTTTGATCCAAAGTGTAAACGATAGGGACGATCTGTGCACTTAGTTTGAGATAGGGACCAAACTTGATGTTTGGGGTAAACGATATGGACCAAACGTGAAATTTTTTCTTTCACTAATAACAAATGGTAGGAGGATGAGGTAAAGCAAAGCTTCTTCAAGTAACGCCGGTGTTGGTTCTACATCTTCCAAACCAGAAAAGGAAGAACCAACGGTTGCAGAAGTGATGTCAACTCACAATCACACCGCTGCAATTTGGCAAGAGTATCAATACGTGAGGATGAGGGACGGTGCTTATAAGGCTCAATGCTTGCATTGCTTTAAAACCATGCAGCCTGGTTCCACCTCGTCGTTGAGGTCTCATATTGAACAAAGGTATTGTAAATCACTCAAGAACACGGCGGAAGCGGGTCAACCCTCGGTGACTCGAGAAGGGGGCATATTTTTGTATAACCCGGAAGTTGTTCGAGAACAATTTGCCGGGTTGGTTATTCAAGAGGGGCTGCCATTCAACCATTTCGACAACCCGCGTATCACTAGGGTGTTTCAGAAGACTCTACAACCGAAATACAACAATGTAAGTCGTTCTACCCTTAAACGTGATGCTATGAAAATGTGGAGAGCGGCTACGAGAACTTAAAGATGGCTTTTTAAACTTAAATGCTAATGTTAACTTAACTACGGATGTGTGGTCTACTCCTCATGGGTTGGTCGGTTCGTACATATGTGTTACCGCACATTGGATCGATCCGAGCAATTGGCTCATGATGAAGTGGGTCATTGCATTCGAAGACTTTTCATATCCTCACGGGGCACTTGAGTTATCCTTTATGTTGTGTACCGTGTTAAAAAGGTTTCATTTGGAAAACAAATATTTTCAATTACGTTGGATAATGCTAGTAACAATACAAAAGCCATGAGTAGATTAAAATCAAGATACGAACCAATTATGAACGGGATATTTTTTCATAGTCGATGTGTTGCACACATCATTAACTTGGTTGTGCAAGATGGCCTAAATGTTGACTCTATAAGTGGAATTAGAGGTTGTTTTAGACAAATGTTAAAAGATATTTTCAAAGCGGGCAACCGAAGGTATGCACAATATATTAAATGGTGTAAAGATTCGGAAAAACCTTTTTGGGCACCTAATTGGGACGTTCCTACAAGATGGAATTCCAAATATCATATGTTCTTGTGTGGTTTAAAACAGAAAACGACTTTACAAAATTTTCATGACGATTTGCATTGTAATGGTTATATTAAGTATGGGTTTCCGGTTGAAAATTAGGATATTATTGAAAAACTAACCCGATTACTTGAAATCTTTAACACCTCAACCAAAACACTGTCGGGAGTCTATTATCCAACGTCTCATTTGGTTTTGCAACAACTTTATTTGATGTGTCAAAGGTTAAGCGAATTTGAATTTGAAGGTGGTATATTTGCAGAAATGGTCATACCAATGAAATTAAAGCTAAGAAAATACTTTCAAAAATTGCCATCAATAATTACTTGCTCCGCCGCGTTAAACCCATTTTTCAATGTAAACGGGGTAGAGATGTTCATTGATTCAATTACTAATGATTTGGGGTGTTTTCAAAGAAACGTGAACTTTGCATATGATGCAAAAAAATCTTTCAACGATGCCTTTGAGGGTTTATGGCAAGTTTACTTTGAAACATATGGTAACATACCTTCTTCATCACATGTTGATTCTTCATCTTCATCGGGTACGAGTTCAAGGAATCCGATAACAAAAATGATAAATGCTTTACAAGAAAGCAAAAAAAGGGCACTCGGGAAAATGGATCGAACTTTCCACCGATCAGTTTATAGACTTTGATATATTGGCTTGGTGGAAAGCAAAGGAACAAATGTGGCCCGTTTTATCCCGAATGGCTCGTGACTTGCTAAGTGTACAAGCTACTTCCGTAGCTTCGGAATCGGCTTTTTCAACAAGTGGAAGAGTTTTATCTAATCGAAGAACAAGACTCACTCCGGCGTCTTTGGAGATGTGCATGTGCTTGAAAGATCACTTAGATGCACAAGAGCGGGTACAACACAAGACAAGTCTTGAACACACCTTAGACTTTGAAGAAGAGGTATTTGAGAATGAGGTGGAATCGGGTGAAGCGATATCACTAACCGATGAAGAACTGTCACAAGATGAAGCTAATGCAGAAGCTAGGTCCAAGTCCGACAACGAAGTCAACCTAGACAGTTGTGAATCCGATTAGGTTATCCGTTTTAATTATGTTTATGTATTATGTGTGAGTGTGATGTATTTCCTTTCAATTGTATTTCCTTTTCAATGTATTTGTAATGTTCTATTAAATAAAAGTGATGTTTTTAATAATTGTAGTCTTACGGCTTCTCTACGGTTCACCATCCGCTCTAAAAACCAAAAACGAAAGAAAAACGGCAAACCGGTTAACCAGTTAGAGTTTTTGTAAAACCCGCATACTTTTACCATGAATAGTACCCTTTAGATCGTACGTACAAGATTAAAACTTTCCTTTTATAGCATGTAACGTTCACGTATAAGAATTGTAAGTATTACGTACGTGTTAGAACACGATAAGTATTTATTACGTATGAACACACGATAATTATTCAAATAATAATTATAATCACGAACATGCGATCATGAAATCATAAACGTAAATTAATCATGAGAGAATATTATTTATGATGAGACTGCTTTTATACATGGTCTCATCGTCCAAAACGGCCTTAAATTGCATAAAATATCATAAAATATGCCAAATATATGCTCGTGTTTGTTACTTGTGTATTTTTAGGTACGGATATTGAGGAATTGGCAAAATATCACAAGAATCAATCAAAAACGAACACGGGAAACGAAGTCGCACAATGAACCGGGCCCAAGTTTGGAATTTTGCAAAAAGACCCTTGAAGAATTGAAGATTGGCAAAAATGGCCCCTCATCTTTGAAGAACTTGTCACATTTGACCCTCCAAATATCAAATCTAAAAGTATAATCCTTAAATGTTTGAAGATATTACAAGTTCAGCCCTTGGGAATCAAGAATATACATTAAATACCCCTTGGAAAAGTTTTTGGAAGACTTTGTGCCACTTTTGACAAGTTGTCAAAAGTTGACAAGGCACAATTGGGCGCTGATGGCATTTAATTACAACTTGGAAGAGAGTAAATACCTTGGGGACTCAAACTGCCAAACCCACAAACCTTTTCCCCCACTCAGACCCTGACACGTCAGCCCTACCCACTTTATAACCCAATACCCTACCCTACCCGTCCACCCACCCATTAACCAACCCGGTTTATTAACTTAAACCTGGTCAAACCTAGTCAACACCTCACCCATTCCCTCCTAAACAAGAATTTAAAAACAAATTAACCCAAATTAAGATTAAACCCACCCTTGTATCCTGATAAACCCTAATCATTCCCCAGACTCAATCAACACCAATCCAAAGGGTTAATCCCTAATTAGCTCCAGATTGCTAATTCAGATTCCCCTCACCAAAACCCCACCCTTGATTTGGTCCCCCCATCACCTCACAGCCTCCACGTGTCCTCCCCTGCACCCATCACTTTCCCCCAAACCCTATGTCCCGACAATTTCAATGGTTTGATGCAACTCCTTTGTCCCCAAGGTTAATCCTACGTCCAAGATTCATTCAAATGTCACCAACACCAGCTGGATCATCACATGGCACGTTTTTGACCCAAAAATCAGTCAAAGACTCAAGGGCCTTTTAGGCATTTCAGAACTAGGGTTTTAAGCATTCTAGTATGTTCTACTAAGTGTATAAAAGGAGGATGAAACCTGTTCATACCCCTTGTTCCAGAATTTTAGCTAATCACTTGTAATTCCTTTTTTAAGAAATAAAGTTTGGTATTTTTAATATAAAGAGTAATTCCTTTTATGTTTTTAAAAAGTTTGTGTGTTGTGTTTATGCTAAGTTCTGAGTTCCAATTTAAAAATTGTTAAAGAGTTGTTTGAGTTTTCAAAATTCAAAAGATTTTGAAAAGTGCTTTAATTTTCAGAAAGTTTAAAGGAATTGGGAAGTGAAAGTGGACTAATCCCTTTGATTTTCTGAGTTTGAGTGTTTTTAAAACGTGTTAAGAAGTTTTAAAAAAGTTTGGAAGAGTTTAAGAAAGAAAGAAAAAGTGAAACATATTACATATATTGCATAATATACTGTTCTTGTTTGATTTTTCTTAAGCAGGTGGTGGATTTTGTTGATTAATGATCTGCATGCACCCGGGTGCATAAGGAGGTGGATATTCATCCACTAGGGCTTTGGATGTAAAGCCCTAAGGTAAAACCCTTTTTACCTTGTTGAAAGTTCAGAAAAGTGAATTTAAGTGATTTGCTTGATTTGGTGTTCTATGTGTGTTTAAGTTGTTGGATTTGAGTTCTATTTGATGAATATGCATGTTAGTAGTTGTATGAATCAGTTTGATTAGGTTTTAGAAGGTTTTGATTTGAAAAATTTTGGTTTCACAAAGTTAAAGTGGTGTTTGGATCCAAGGTTTAGCAGGGCAAAAGTTTTGTGTAATGATTTAAAAAAGTGTTAGCAAGGTTGAAATAGGTTGGGATAGTTAGAGTATTAGTTTAAGAGTAGAATAGAACAGATTTGAAGCAAGTTTGTGCATTAAAAAGTGAAAAGTGTGTTTAAAATCTGCATTGAATTTCATGGAATTTTGATGCATGATTGTGCAAATCTGTTGAGTGTTAGGGTAATTTAAGGTTGGTTTTGGTTTGTATGCTGATTGGTGAGTGTGTGTGCATAAGCTTGAAGTCTAAATCTCTTTGGTGTGCATGTAATAAGCCTAGAAGTCCTCAGACCTGCTCAAACTGCCACAGCAACTGAAAAACGTTTTGGTGTGTCTTGTATGTGCTTTGCTTGATTGCTAGGTGTTAGTTTCTTGCTAGTGTTGACTCCTTGTGCTTCAATAAGCACAAGGGTGCCCCCATTGTCCAATATCATCACCAAACAAAGCATAGCCAGGCCCCTCTTGGCTCAAAAAGTGCACAAGTGTGCACTAGCACTTGTTCATCAGTGTTCAACTCAAGTCTGCATACGTTTTGATCTTTGAATTGGTTTAATCTTGGCTAAAAAAGGAAGTTTGATTGTGTTTAGAAGTTTACTAAGGTCACTGATTAGTTGTATAAAGAAAAAATTAAAAAAGAAAATAATTGTAAAAAGGTTGCCCGCAGCAGGACTCGAACCCCAGACCTCTCGCTGGAGGAGTAGGGGAACTACCACTGATCTAGACACCTTTTTACGTTTTACTTTCATTTCATTACTCATTTAACCCTTTTCTTCTTTCTAGCTTATAAACAAAAGCCGTAGCTTATTCATTTGTTTTGGGCTTATTTATTAAGCATATTTGATTCTTTTCATTTTTCTTAGGAAAGTAATAGGTTTGTTGACTTTTCTAGCTAATTTTTATATTTTTCCTTTTATTTAATTATTTTCTAGGATTTATTTATTACCCGTATTTTAATAAATCAATAAAAAATAGAAAAAAGATTTTTAATTTTTAGGAAAAATAATTTTTAGTTTTTAAAATAATATTTTGAGGTTTACAGCTTATTAGGTTTTCATTTTGGCTTATTTTTAATTTTATAAGATTTTAGGATTTTTTAGCAACTTTAAACATTTTTATAAAATTATTAAAAAGGTTTTAGGAGCTCTAATTTGTGTTTTTCTCTTAGTTAGAATATTTAGGATTTTTGAGAATTTTTTAGAATTTATTTGAAAACTTTTTATTTTTAAGATTATTTTATTATTATTTTATTCATTAAAATAAAAAGTTTATTTTTATTTCTTTTTCATTTTTCCTAGATTCTAGACATTAAAATAGGACCTTTTTCACTTTCCATTTAATTTTTAGGTTTTACAATTAATTTTTAGAATTAATTTAAGATTTAATAGATTTTAATAGTTTTTAGGAGTTTAAAAATAGTTTAATTTGGTTTTAAAATTTTTAAAAATAGTTTTTAGTTTAATTAGGTCATTTTTGAGGTTTACAAATTATAAAATCTTGTTTAGGGCTTTTTAATATTTAAAAGTGATTTTTAGGGCTTTAATTAGCATTAAAAAGTCATTATTAAATTAATTAAAAGGTTTTGGCAAGTTTGGATTTTTTGTAAACTCTTAGAATTTTATTTAAGATTTTTTAGTAATTTTTAGGAATTTTTAGGGTTAAATTTTAAATTTTGCACTTTTTACGTTCTACGTCGTAACTTTCTAATAGTGTTTTTGCCTTATTTTTCTATTTTTTCGTCTTCGTCATTTTCTCTTCTTTTCTTCTCATTAAATAATCAAAAACATAATCAATCATTCATTACACAACACACGTGCCTCCTTGTGAAACGAACTTGGATTTCATTTGGGTCATTAGTGCTCGGTTGTCCTAAACCGACACTTAATACTACCACTATTTGTCATCCTTTTCCTAAAGGGTACAAAATCACTACATCATTTTTTGGCGCCGCTGCCGGGGAGGCGTGTTGTGTTTTGATTGAACATTGTTGTTTTTTATATTAGCCATAATAGTAATTGTATTAATAGCACTCTATTAATACGTATTATCGTTTTTTGGTTTTTGTGTGAATATTATTACTATATAGTATACGTAGAACAATAAATACGCAAGTACTCCAAATACGTGAGCAATCACAACCTTGACTCGGGATTTCATCACTCGATCATTTTATTCGAATCTCAAACCAAAGAAAAAAGGCAAAGATAGATAAATACTTTCGTGAAGCTTGATCTTGATAATACAAACTATAAGGTGGGTATAAGGCGGTTGTATTTCACAACCTAAAGGAAAAAGGCTCTTAAGTGCTTAGCGCCGCTTCGTTTCCTCCGCTTGCTTGTGCGTATTTGATTTTGAGAGTGAATCGAGGGTTTTGCCGCCCAAAGTATTATTACATATCATATATATTTTCTTGGTTTCATATTGATTAAACCCTCTTGAACGATTTGGTGTTCCACCATCGTTCTAAAGTCATCGAAGGCGTTCACTCCACGTGATCGTTTTCATTCCTTGAGGCCTTTTTAATCAAGAGATTTGATTAGTGAGGAGATTTGTGGACTCATTGTCTACTTAATACATTCACCAATTCCAAAAAAGGTTAATACAATCAAAAACCACAAAAAAATTGAAAAAACACAAAATACCAAAAAGAATCTTCTTTGCTCGCCTTCTCGTTGTACGTGACGTTTATGCAAACTCGCTCTAAAGCTAGACGTGCTCGTAAACGAAGAAACAAATCTCACTCAATCTAGTGAGGAGTCTCCAAGTGAGGAACCTATTATAGAACAAGAAGCTATCATGGCTAATCGTACTATGATGGAGTTGCTTCAAGCACCCACCGAGGGTTTTGGAGAGGCCATTGTGATTCCCGCCATCCTTGCGGAGAACTTTGAGATCAAAACGGGTTTAATGTCTATGCTTCAAGCAAACAAGTTTCGCGGTCATGAAAAAGACAACCCACATTATCACATTAGACAATTTAATCGTCTCACCGCGACAAGCAAGTTTAAGGATGTACCACACGATGCCATTAAGATGATGTTGTTTCCTTACTCGTTAGATGGACCCGCCAAGATTTGGCTTGAGAAAGAACCGCCGAATTCGATTTTGACATGGGCCGATCTCGTGTCTAAATTTGTGAATCAATTTTTTCCACCATCTAAGACAACACATTTGAAAAACGAGATTTCACGTTTTACACAAAGACCAAATGAAAGTTTTTCAATGGCTTGGGAAAGGTTTAAAGAAATGTTACATGAATGTCCACACCATGATTTTTCCGAATTGCATCAAATTGACACTTTTTATAATGGGCTTAATGAACATGAACTAGATTATTTAAATGCCGCCGCGGGTGGTAATTTTTTGTGCAAAACGACCAATGAGGCTTTGAAAATCATAGAAAATAGGTCTAAGGTCTATAGCCCTCGTAACACACCGAGTGTTGCCAATTTGGGCTCGTCATCATCTCGTTCCATTAATGCCTTGCAAGATGAAGCAAATGAGGAGAATCGGTTTTTCGATAGGTTTTCGACTCTTATGTCTCATTGGAAAGCTCAAGAAGCTTCAAACACCGCTTCGGTTAAAGCGGTTGCTAAGAGTTGTATTTCGTGTGGTGGAGCTCATGATTTTTCCGAGTGCATTACCGCGGATGGTAACACTTCGAATGCTTTTGTAGCCACGGGAACTTATAACCAAATCGGTCAAGGTTCACGTTCAAATCAAGCTCCACAAAATCAAAATGCTAATAACTATCGAAACAACAATCAAGGTGGAAATTACCAAGGAAATCAAAGGAATTATAACAAAGGTAATTACCAAAGTGGAAATGGGCAAATTTCAAACCAAAACCAAAACCGTGATTTTCAAACTCCTACTCAAGGTTTTCAAAATGCTCACACTAAAAATTTGCAAGGAGAATTTTTAGATTATGCTAAGGCTAATGATGCTAAGTTTGATAACATGCAACGTGAGATGATTAGCTTAAGGTCCGAATTGAAAAATGAGCTTAAAACCGAACTTGCTAATGAACTTAAAACTCATGCTAATAAAATGGAAGGAAATGTCACACGACTCCAACAAAATCAACAAAAAATGGAGCAAGGACAACATGAGATTAAGCAAGAATTGTTAAAAGCGGATGCTAGGCAATCTAAGTTTGAAGACCGAATGGCTAAAATGTTTGAAGCTATCATGTGTAAGCCCTCTTCTTCGGGTGGTCTTCCTAGTGATACCATCGTGAACCCGAAAGGAGAATTGAAGGTTATTACTACTCGTAGTGGTAAAACTTTCAAAGAACCCAATTCTCGTCCAAGTACTTCTATGGAGAAGGAAAAAGAGAAAGAGCCCGAGGTTGTGGTTGAAAAGGAGCACATTACAAGCCCACGAAGTACCGCTCAAACCACACCTACGGTTGAACCAATACCAATCATGGAACCCGAGATTCCAAGGCCGATGCCTATGCCTAATTTGCCCCAACCCACACCACCTTTACCCTACCCATCAAGACGAGACAAGGAAAAGGCACAAGAACGAAATAATTACCAATTTGAACTCTTTATGAAAATGTTTCGTGACTTGCATTTTAATATAAGTTTTGCCGACGCCTTAGTCATGATGCCTCGATTTGCCGCGAACTTCAAGAGTATGTTGAATAACAAAGAGAAATTGCAAAAATCGTCTAGTTGTTCTTCGGTTTTTCTAAGCCGCATACCTCAAAAAGTCGGTGATCCTGGAAAGTTCTTAATCCCATGTGCTATCCAAGACATGGAAGAATGCTACGCCTTGGCCGATCTTGGTGCTAGTATTAATTTGATGCCTCTTGAGATTTTTAAGTCACTCAATCTTCCAAATCTCACTCCTTCAAGAATGTCAATCGAAATGGCCGATCATTCTACGATTCTAGCTTGTGGAGTAGCCGAGGACGTCTTCGTGAAAGTTGGGAAATTCTATTATCCCGTGGACTTCATTGTTGTTGATATTCCCATCGATCCTAAAGTTCCGTTAATTTTAGGTCGGTCTTTTTTGGATACCTCGAGAGCACTTATCGATGTGCATGCAAGAAAAATCACTCTTCGTTTCAATGAGGAAGAACTCGTCATTAATGCAACCCAAAACTCCACTCTTTCTCATGTTTATTCGATCACATCTTTGTACAATGTCAATCCCATCAAAAACATTTGTCAAAAGATTTCAAATAGATTTTTAGGAGTTGTTGAGAAAAATGAAGTTCCGTCCCCTCCGCCGATGGAGGTTAAGAGTGTTAAGCCTATGATTCTAATCTCGAGTGATTCTTCGGATGATGAATACGTTGATCCCGATGGGGAGGTTTTCTTTGTTGACAAAAGATTTGAAAACTTGCCACCACCTAAACCAAAACGCTTTCAAAATGTGAGAATTTTTAGTGTGACTAACATTGTTTTAGATACACCAAATATTTTTGACATAATTAAATCGGGTTTTCACAAGGAGAGTTTTAAAGATGAAAAAGGAAAAGATTTTGACTCTAAATTAAAAGATTTTTCTACTATTCTAACTCCGTCATCACCGCGTTTATTGAGTACTACAAGCTCGTCTTCTCCTTTTGACGATGCTTTGTGTGGTTCTAGTGTGGGGGAAGCCCCTTATGTTCCCTCCCCTTTCTCCACCGAGGACGAGATATTTGATCCTGGAATTGCTTATATAGGGAAATCTCGGTCTTCCACCGATGCAATAAATGGAAAATCTTTTCATTTGATTGGTGCGAGTCTACCTCGAGTAGCTCAATGTTTTGCCTTACCCATTGTCCCACCCTTCTATTTCTTCTCTCCTATTTTCTTCTATCCCATTGGGATTTGTGTTGGAGTTGTGTTGTCTCGTCTTTCATCTGAAAACGAGGACGCTATCTTTGACCCCGGTATACGTTTATCGGATTTTTAAAGTACTCCACGTACTTTTGGGCCTTGTTTATCATGTAAGCCCCACCAAAAATTGACCAAACCATGATTATCCCTAAATGATCACATTTATGGGGATTCGAGTCGAGCTTTTGACTCAGTTATCAAAAACAAGGTGCCTCGTGGGGGAGTCCCATGCTTATCCATGTACATATTATTGCTTTCTAATTAGTGTAATGTGAGGGGATTTGTGCCCTTCCAACCTTTGTTCCGTGGTTGTTTGTGCATTGTGTCTTTTAGATCATCATCTTCACGATTGGAGCCTCTCGTGTTCGTTTCATGGGAGCACTCGATCGTTTGCTTTGGAGGCCTTTCCCAATATCCATATGATATATCCTTTTATGTTCTAACCTTAGGTTTTTAGCACACTTCATAAACGGCTATTACTTATTGGTTACACCCTTTCCATGCTAGATTAGGCATTCGACTACGTCTCTAGTATGGGGGTGTTTGCACCCCTAGACTCGAAACATTGAGGACAATGTTTAACTTTAGTATGGGGGGGTGAATAGATACTTGCCTTGCCAAACCTTCACGCTTTCCAAAGTTTATCGTTTTGTTATCGTTTTGTTGCAAAATAAGGCTAAAAATGGCCAAATTTTAAAATTTTTCTCATATTTCATAAGTGTTTGAAGACACGAATGTAGATTTTCCGATGGCGAGAATAAGAGTAATTTTTGACTCGACCGTGCGTGTTGAGCACTTAGCTTTGATTCCTTAACTACACATTAGGCTAAGTCTCTTAAATGAGGACGAGAAATGATAGAGTTAATTATAAGTTACTATGCTAAACGTAGAGTACTCGTATTCTTTCAAAAACTCATGTGTTCTCGTTGTTTGCTTATTCTCCCTTCGCTTGTAAATATTTTTTGCTTAATAAATATTGATTTAGCGGTTTAGTTTTGATTGTTGGGTTTCTAGTCTTTTCTAGTAGCTTCCGTGTAATTAAATTGGGAAGACATTAAGGTATCGCCAGCGTCACGGTTTTGAAGTATTGGCACCCTAATAATCGAAAGCTTCACCTAATAATAAGATTTCAAGTGCTCACCAAAATCTAGCAAACAATTTGAAGCCCCACAAGGCCTAAAATCTATGCAAAATTGAAAGTGAATCAAGCCTTAATCTTCGAAGCTTTAAAGATCCAAAATTCGCTTTAGCGTGAGGATATACGTCTTTGGCTAATAAAACCACCGATGAGGCGGATAATAAAAGGCAAGGCAAGACCGAAGTCATAATAAAAGCTTCATGGCGAAGTTGAATAAAAGATGGAGGTAAACCAAAGATAATAAGGTCCTTCCGTTAGGGGGCGTATAAAAGTCTTGGTAATAAGTCTCATGTTCAAAACCGTTATAAAACCGTGTTTATCGATTCTTCTTGTCAACTTAATTTTTTAACATCGTCGTCTATTAGGAGGGGTTATTGATTTGATGGTCTTAGTTACACCGTTAGGACTCTATATTTAGACCTAAATCTCTATTATCGCATAAGTCAACGATGTATCCTCGTGATCATTAAGACAAAAGAAAATATAAGAGATACAACTTAGGAATAATGGGAGAATAAGTACGTGATTAGGGCATATGAGTAGTGTTAGCATTACTAACTTATAATGACAATGATCTCGTTGCACGCTTGGCATGGAATTAAGGTGAAAATCGAGGACAATGATCTCGATTTTTTTTATATAATGATTTCGTGTTACATTTGATGATTAAGGTTGTTAGTTATGGGTTTTGAGATGAAGAGATTGTTGGTCAGAAGATGGATGCACGGGCTTTTATGTGTATTGAAGTAATTAGGTGTGTTGGAACTGGTGATGTAAAGGAAAAGCTGATAATGGGTTTATTAAAAACGGGTGGGTGATTGTTAGCTCTTAATTAGGAACGAAAAAAAACGGGTGTTTATGTTTTGGTGCATAAGATGTTGAAGCAGATTGTTCAATTCGTGAAGCTGATAATGAAATCAGTTTGTTTGAGAGAGAGAGAGAATAAAAGAAAAAAGAAAGTGGATGTATATATGCAGAAAAAACAAGTAAATGTCCAAAATATCCCTCTCTCCATTGAACTTAACGGAGAAAACTAACGCTTATCCAAGATAGGGACCAATTTTGATCCAAAGTGTAAACGATAGGGACGATCTGTGCACTTAGTTTGAGATAGGGACCAAACTTGATGTTTGGGGTAAACGATATGGACCAAACGTGAAATTTTTTCTTTCACTAATAACAAATGGTAGGAGGATGAGGTAAAGGCAAAGCTTCTTCAAGTAACGCCGGTGTTGGTTCTACATCTTCCAAACCAGAAAAGGAAGAACCAACGGTTGCAGAAGTGATGTCAACTCACAATCACACCGCTGCAATTTGGCAAGAGTATCAATACGTGAGGATGAGGGACGGTGCTTATAAGGCTCAATGCTTGCATTGCTTTAAAACCATGCAGCCTGGTTCCACCTCGTCGTTGAGGTCTCATATTGAACAAAGGTATTGTAAATCACTCAATAACACGGCGGAAGCGGGTCAACCCTCGGTGACTCGAGAAGGGGGCATATTTTTGTATAACCCGGAAGTTGTTCGAGAACAATTTGCCGGGTTGGTTATTCAAGAGGGGCTGCCATTCAACCATTTCGACAACCCGCGTATCACTAGGGTGTTTCAGAAGACTCTACAACCGAAATACAACAATGTAAGTCGTTCTACCCTTAAACGTGATGCTATGAAAATGTGGAGAGCGGCTACGAGAACTTAAAGATGGCTTTTTAAACTTAAATGCTAATGTTAACTTAACTACGGATGTGTGGTCTACTCCTCATGGGTTGGTCGGTTCGTACATATGTGTTACCGCACATTGGATCGATCCGAGCAATTGGCTCATGATGAAGTGGGTCATTGCATTCGAAGACTTTTCATATCCTCACGGGGCACTTGAGTTATCCTTTATGTTGTGTACCGTGTTAAAAAGGTTTCATTTGGAAAACAAATATTTTCAATTACGTTGGATAATGCTAGTAACAATACAAAAGCCATGAGTAGATTAAAATCAAGATACAAACCAATTATGAACGGGATATTTTTTCATAGTCGATGTGTTGCACACATCATTAACTTGGTTGTGCAAGATGGCCTAAATGTTGACTCTATAAGTGGAATTAGAGGTTGTTTTAGACAAATGTTAAAAGATACTTTCAAAGCGGGCAACCGAAGGTATGCACAATATATTAAATGGTGTAAAGATTCGGAAAAACCTTTTTGGGCACCTAATTGGGACGTTCCTACAAGATGGAATTCCAAATATCATATGTTCTTGTGTGGTTTAAAACAGAAAACGACTTTACAAAATTTTCATGACGATTTGCATTGTAATGGTTATATTAAGTATGGGTTTCCGGTTGAAAATTGGGATATTATTGAAAAACTAACCCGATTACTTGAAATCTTTAACACCTCAACCAAAACACTGTCGGGAGTCTATTATCCAACGTCTCATTTGGTTTTGCAACAACTTTATTTGATGTGTCAAAGGTTAAGCGAATTTGAATTTGAAGGTGGTATATTTGCAGAAATGGTCATACCAATGAAATTAAAGCTAAGAAAATACTTTCAAAAATTGCCATCAATAATTACTTGCTCCGCCGCGTTAAACCCATTTTTCAATGTAAACGGGGTAGAGATGTTCATTGATTCAATTACTAATGATTTGGGGTGTTTTCAAAGAAACGTGAACTTTGCATATGATGCAAAAAAATCTTTCAACGATGCCTTTGAGGGTTTATGGCAAGTTTACTTTGAAACATATGGTAACATACCTTCTTCATCACATGTTGATTCTTCATCTTCATCGGGTACGAGTTCAAGGAATCCGATAACAAAAATGATAAATGCTTTACAAGAAAGCAAAAAAAGGGCACTCGGGAAAATGGATCGAACTTTCCACCGATCAGTTTATAGACTTTGATATATTGGCTTGGTGGAAAGCAAAGGAACAAATGTGGCCCGTTTTATCCCGAATGGCTCGTGACTTGCTAAGTGTACAAGCTACTTCCGTAGCTTCGGAATCGGCTTTTTCAACAAGTGGAAGAGTTTTATCTAATCGAAGAACAAGACTCACTCCGGCGTCTTTGAAGATGTGCATGTGCTTGAAAGATCACTTAGATGCACAAGAGCGGGTACAACACAAGACAAGTCTTGAACACACCTTAGACTTTGAAGAAGAGGTATTTGAGAATGAGGTGGAATCGGGTGAAGCGATATCACTAACCGATGAAGAACTGTCACAAGATGAAGCTAATGCAGAAGCTAGGTCCAAGTCCGACAACGAAGTCAACCTAGACAGTTGTGAATCCGATTAGGTTATCCGTTTTAATTATGTTTATGTATTATGTGTGAGTGTGATGTATTTCCTTTCAATTGTATTTCCTTTTCAATGTATTTGTAATGTTCTATTAAATAAAAGTGATGTTTTTAATAATTGTAGTCTTACGGCTTCTCTACGGTTCACCATCCGCTCTAAAAACCAAAAACGAAAGAAAAACGGCAAACCGGTTAACCAGTTAGAGTTTTTGTAAAACCCGCATACTTTTACCATGAATAGTACCCTTTAGATCGTACGTACAAGATTAAAACTTTCCTTTTATAGCATGTAACGTTCACGTATAAGAATTGTAAGTATTACGTACGTGTTAGAACACGATAAGTATTTATTACGTATGAACACACGATAATTATTCAAATAATAATTATAATCACGAACATGCGATCATGAAATCATAAACGTAAATTAATCATGAGAGAATATTATTTATGATGAGACTGCTTTTATACATGGTCTCATCGTCCAAAACGGCCTTAAATTGCATAAAATATCATAAAATATGCCAAATATATGCTCGTGTTTGTTACTTGTGTATTTTTAGGTACGGATATTGAGGAATTGGCAAAAGATCACAAGAATCAATCAAAAACGAACACGGGAAACGAAGTCGCACAATGAACCGGGCCCAAGTTTGGAATTTTGCAAAAAGACCCTTGAAGAATTGAAGATTGGCAAAAATGACCCCTCATCTTTGAAGAACTTGTCACATTTGACCCTCCAAATATCAAATGTACAAGTATAATCCTTAAATGTTTGAAGATATTACAAGTTCAGCCCTTGGGAATCAAGAATATACATTAAATACCCCTTGGAAAAGTTTTTGGAAGACTTTGTGCCACTTTTGACAAGTTGTCAAAAGTTGACAAGGCATAATTGGGCGCTGATGGCATTTAATTATAACTTGGAAGAGAGTAAATACCTTGGGGACTCAAACTGCCAAACCCACAAACCTTTTCCCCCACTCAGACCCTGACACGTCAGCCCTACCCACTTTATAACCCAATACCCTACCCTACCCGTCCACCCACCCATTAACCAACCCGGTTTATTAACTTAAACCTGGTCAAACCTAGTCAACACCTCACCCATTCCCTCCTAAACAAGAATTTAAAAACAAATTAACCCAAATTAAGATTAAACCCACCCTTGTATCCTGATAAACCCTAATCATTCCCCAGACTCAATCAACACCAATCCAAAGGGTTAATCCCTAATTAGCTCCAGATTGCTAATTGAGATTCCCCTCACCAAAACCCCACCCTTGATTTGGTCCCCCCATCACCTCACAGCCTCCACGTGTCCTCCCCTGCACCCATCACTTTCCCCCAAACCCTATGTCCTGACAATTTCAATGGTTTGATGCAACTCCTTTGTCCCCAAGGTTAATCCTACGTCCAAGATTCATTCAAATGTCACCAACACCAGCTGGATCATCACATGGCACGTTTTTGACCCAAAAATCAGTCAAAGACTCAAGGGCCTTTTAGGCATTTCAGAACTAGGGTTTTAAGCATTCTAGTATGTTCTACTAAGTGTATAAAAGGAGGATGAAACCTGTTCATACCCCTTGTTCCAGAATTTTAGCTAATCACTTGTAATTCCTTTTTTAAGAAATAAAGTTTGGTATTTTTAATATAAAGAGTAATTCCTTTTATGTTTTTAAAAAGTTTGTGTGTTGTGTTTATGCTAAGTTCTGAGTTCCAATTTAAAAATTGTTAAAGAGTTGTTTGAGTTTTCAAAATTCAAAAGATTTTGAAAAGTGCTTTAATTTTCAGAAAGTTTAAAGGAATTGGGAAGTGAAAGTGGACTAATCCCTTTGATTTTCTGAGTTTGAGTGTTTTTAAAACGTGTTAAGAAGTTTTAAAAAAGTTTGGAAGAGTTTAAGAAAGAAAGAAAAAGTGAAACATATTACATATATTGCATAATATACTGTTCTTGTTTGATTTTTCTTAAGCAGGTGGTGGATTTTGTTGATTAATGATCTGCATGCACCCGGGTGCATAAGGAGGTGGATATTCATCCACTAGGGCTTTGGATGTAAAGCCCTAAGGTAAAACCCTTTTTACCTTGTTGAAAGTTCAGAAAAGTGAATTTAAGTGATTTGCTTGATTTGGTGTTCTATGTGTGTTTAAGTTGTTGGATTTGAGTTCTATTTGATGAATATGCATGTTAGTAGTTGTATGAATCAGTTTGATTAGGTTTTAGAAGGTTTTGATTTGAAAAATTTTGGTTTCACAAAGTTAAAGTGGTGTTTGGATCCAAGGTTTAGCAGGGCAAAAGTTTTGTGTAATGATTTAAAAAAGTGTTAGCAAGGTTGAAATAGGTTGGGATAGTTAGAGTATTAGTTTAAGAGTAGAATAGAACAGATTTGAAGCAAGTTTGTGCATTAAAAAGTGAAAAGTGTGTTTAAAATCTGCATTGAATTTCATGGAATTTTGATGCATGATTGTGCAAATCTGTTGAGTGTTAGGGTAATTTAAGGTTGGTTTTGGTTTGTATGCTGATTGGTGAGTGTGTGTGCATAAGCTTGAAGTCTAAATCTCTTTGGTGTGCATGTAATAAGCCTAGAAGTCCTCAGACCTGCTCAAACTGCCACAGCAACTGAAAAACGTTTTGGTGTGTCTTGTATGTGCTTTGCTTGATTGCTAGGTGTTAGTTTCTTGCTAGTGTTGACTCCTTGTGCTTCAATAAGCACAAGGGTGCCCCCATTGTCCAATATCATCACCAAACAAAGCATAGCCAGGCCCCTCTTGGCTCAAAAAGTGCACAAGTGTGCACTAGCACTTGTTCATCAGTGTTCAACTCAAGTCTGCATACGTTTTGATCTTTGAATTGGTTTAATCTTGGCTAAAAAAGGAAGTTTGATTGTGTTTAGAAGTTTACTAAGGTCACTGATTAGTTGTATAAAGAAAAAATTAAAAAAGAAAATAATTGTAAAAAGGTTGCCCGCAGCAGGACTCGAACCCCAGACCTCTCGCTGGAGGAGTAGGGGAACTACCACTGATCTAGACACCTTTTTACGTTTTACTTTCATTTCATTACTCATTTAACCCTTTTCTTCTTTCTAGCTTATAAACAAAAGCCGTAGCTTATTCGTTTGTTTTGGGCTTATTTATTAAGCATATTTGATTCTTTTCATTTTTCTTAGGAAAGTAATAGGTTTGTTGACTTTTCTAGCTAATTTTTATATTTTTCCTTTTATTTAATTATTTTCTAGGATTTATTTATTACCCGTATTTTAATAAATCAATAAAAAATAGAAAAAAGATTTTTAATTTTTAGGAAAAATAATTTTTAGTTTTTAAAATAATATTTTGAGGTTTACAGCTTATTAGGTTTTCATTTTGGCTTATTTTTAATTTTATAAGATTTTAGGATTTTTTAGCAACTTTAAACATTTTTATAAAATTATTAAAAAGGTTTTAGGAGCTCTAATTTGTGTTTTTCTCTTAGTTAGGATATTTAGGATTTTTGAGAATTTTTTAGAATTTATTTGAAAACTTTTTATTTTTAAGATTATTTTATTATTATTTTATTCATTAAAATAAAAAGTTTTATTTTTATTTATTTTTCATTTTTCCTAGATTCTAGACATTAAAATAGGACCTTTGTCACTTTCCATTTAATTTTTAGGTTTTACAATTAATTTTTAGAATTAATTTAAGATTTAATAGATTTTAATAGTTTTTAGGAGTTTAAAAATAGTTTAATTTGGTTTTAAAATTTTTAAAAATAGTTTTTAGTTTAATTAGGTCATTTTTGAGGTTTACAAATTATAAAATCTTGTTTAGGGCTTTTTAATATTTAAAAGTGATTTTTAGGGCTTTAATTAGCATTAAAAAGTCATTATTAAATTAATTAAAAGGTTTTGGCAAGTTTGGATTTTTTGTAAACTCTTAGAATTTTATTTGGGATTTTTTAGTAATTTTTAGGAATTTTTAGGGTTAAATTTTAAATTTTGCACTTTTTACGTTCTACGTCGTAACTTTCTAATAGTGTTTTTGCCTTATTTTTCTATTTTTTCGTCTTCGTCATTTTCTCTTCTTTTCTTCTCATTAAATAATCAAAAACATAATCAATCATTCATTACACAACACACGTGCCTCCTTGGGAAACGAACTTGGATTTCATTTGGGTCATTAGTGCTCGGTTGTCCTAAACCGACACTTAATACTACCACTATTTGTCATCCTTTTCCTAAAGGGTACAAAATCACTACATCAATTTACGTATATATATTTATTATGAACACGAATAAATATATTAGGTCACGATCAATAATTAATTAGAACACATAAAACACGAACACGATAAAACACGAACACACTATAATATTTTGACTCGAAAAAAGGTACGGGTTACCCCAAGTGGGCCCCCTACCCGCGGCTACACCAAGAGAATGGGCCAAGCCCATTTTAATTTTTACTAAAACAAAGGAATTAGGAAAACATTTTTTATTATTTACAGAACAAGAAAAATAACAAAACCCTAAAATCTTTTCTTCTTCCTTCTCTTTGGCCGCCGGATTCAAGACACCAAAAGGGGGTGTTCGGTTGATTTTTGATCTTGGAAATTGTGCAAGCATTCGTGTGTGTTCATCCTTAATTGATCCACTAATCGGTATAACCTTTTTAACCCTTTTCTTCTATGTTTTGATTTAATAAATCACATAAAATCATGATATTTTTTAAAAACTAATTAAAAACAATTATTAAAACATGTCTATGATCATGGGGTAAATCAAAACAAGGGTTTTTAGGGGGTGTTTGTGTTGGCCGACGCCTAACCGAGCCCAAGGGGGGTCTCGGCTTGGCTTATTAACCACCACCGAGACCATATGGTCTCGGTATGGTGATAGTGGTCCCATGGCAGCAGCAAACAAGGGGAACCCCGACCTTGGTTCGGGGTATGGTGTTGATTACGGGTCCGGTTCATGGTTTCTAGTCACGGGTCCGGTTCATAGATAATTTTTTTTAGGTTTATGATTTTAATAGTTATGTGTTGAAAATTAAATTAATAAAACATGACATGATTAATTTAATTAACATGACTTAGGTTATAAATTTAATTATTAGATCATGAATTTTAACCTAAGTATTTATATTTAACTAGACTTTATAATTAATTAATTATTAAAAACCATGACTATAATTAATTAATTAACATGACTTAGGTTATATTATTAGTAATTAATAATACATGTTTTAACCTAAGTATTTAAACTTTATTTAATTAAAAACGTGATATATTTAATTAAATACTTTTAACCTATAGTTTATTTAATTTACATGTAATAATTAATAAACTATACTTTATAACTACATGACTTAGAATAATAATTAGAAAACACTTAAGCTTATATAATTAGCTTATTTAACCAGCTTATATCTAATTATTGAAACTTTCTATTTTTAGAAACTTATCTATTTTAAGCAGTAATTCTATTTTTGGAAACTTTCTATTTTTGAAAACTTTCTATTTTTGGAAACTTTCTATTTTTGGAAACTTTCTATTTTTGGAAACTTTCTATTTTAGGAAACCTACTATTTTTAAAAAGTTACTTATTATTACACAACAAGTATAATAATGCATGAAATACAAGTAATACTTAATTAGAATATACATAATATAAGATAAATACAGTATAAAGCTTAAAACAGTAAACATGACATGAACGTATAAAATAAGTTAAGACATGACATAAAACCAGTTACGTATTCAGTAATCAGACACTTATACACGTATGTATTTATGTAGCATTAGTGATACCGAAGTAGGACTCTCTCTTCCGTTCGTCTTCTTCGTTCACTGGACATAAGGTACGGATTCCCGTCCTTTCATTATGGACATTCTTTCCTTATTAGGATTCCCCGTATGCAGCCAACTGTTTTCCCATAGTATAAGTTTATATGTTTGATTGCTTATGTTTAATTAGAATACCTAAAGCCATATACATGCATGACCAGTTTCACCTAGTTATGGAGGTACCATAACCATAACACTAGAGGCACTAGTGTTATGACTTCCCCACGGTGGAGTGATTGCTCGTGGCGTCTAATATTATGATTTTGCTAGGTTCAATTGTTCGTTCTCGGTATCTTAACGAATTGATTTCCGGCTTAAAGTATGACTCTATTGTTTTTGGTGAAAAAGAATATTTTGGTTGTTTTTTAAAATAAAAGTGCAAAACTTAAAAGTAAAAGTGCAATTAAAGTAAATCTAAAACTAATTTAAAATAATGGGCAAGTATTTAAAAGCGAGACGAGAATTAAAGGGCACCTAAAGTAAATGACGCAAATTTAAATCTATGTAAGGCAATCTTAAATCGCAACTAAAACTTAAACTAAGGTAAGGCTAAACTAAAGCTAAGGCAAATAAACTTAAAGTGCAGCTAAATAAAAGGCGGGAAAAATAAAGCTTGAAAATTAAAAATTAAAAACAGATACTAAAAAGAACCTGAAAGAAATCCTTGATTCGGAAGTTTCTGATTATCCCTTGATTCGGAAGTTCTTGAGTTCCGAATGAACTCTCCTTGACTCGGAACTTCTTGATCCGGAACCTTGGTTCGGAACTCTTCCGAATGAACAAGAATATGTTGATCCGGAACTTCTTGATCCGGAACCTTGGTTCGGAAGTTTTGGTTCGTTAGGAAGTTTCTTGACTCGGAAGATTCGTTCGGAACTTTTAATGTTCCGAATGAGTTTGCTGATCCGGAACTTGTCCTTGGTCCGGAAGTTTTCGTCCGGAACTTTTCGTCCGGAACTTTTCGTCCGGAACTTTTCGTCCGGAACTTTTGCTCGTTCGGAAGATTTGGAGTTCCGAATGAACAACTCTTGACTCGGAAGTTCTTGATCCGGAACACTTCCAGATGAAGCTTGATTCGGAACTTTTGAATGTTCCGAATGAACACCCTCTGGTTCAGAACTTTTGCTTGTTCGGAAGTTTTCCTGGGAATCACAGCAACAGAAACAAACACCCCCGAAGAACAAGGGATTACAGTAACAACGAATATACCACAAATTAATCAAAATCAAACAAAAGATTTAACCAAACTAATAACAAAACAACAAATAATCATAAACAAACAATTCAAATCAACAAAACTAACAAATCTAGCCACAATAATCAAAACCCACTTTGATCAAAATAAAGACATGAACATGAACACAAACATAAACATAAAAAATCAAAGATTAAGAAAGGTAGGTAAGAGATTAACAAGATAAAGTAAAGATTGACAAGAATTAAATGAAAACTTACTTGAAATTAAAGGAATTTAAGGTGCAAGACAAGGTATTTAAATTTGACAAGAATTTAAAAGACAAGGTAATTAAAAGTGGAAGACTAATTGTCACACTTAGCCAACAAAGAAAATAATTAACTAGCCTAAACTATATATAGGGGAGGATTAGGAAGCTTCCTCCCCTCCTTCCTTTTCTCTTAATTGCAAGATTAAGTCCTTCCTTCTTTAATCTTCTTTTAATTGCACCATTTAATCTTGGACTTTAAATGGTTTTGTCTCGGGATTTCTTTGAACTCGTCTTGTAATTCTTCAATAAATTAGACTTGAGTTCTTCGGCTTTAAGTAAACTTCCGTCTTTTGACTTTTTCTTCGACAAATCTTCAGAATTGGTCTTGGACTTCCGTTCTTTTTGCACTCTTGACTTCTCGACTTCGTCTTTCATCTTTTTCTTCAATAAAAGCCGTGAATGCCCGTGAATGCCCGTGTTTTCTCCACTTTTCACCTTTTCGTCCTAAATCACAACAAAAACACAAACCACGCATAATTCCGACATAAAAGACATAAAATACACGTTTTGGCTCGGTTATTATTGTAATTAAGTGGTAGAAAGGATGGGTGTTTACACACCTATCAGCGTCCCTTCAGCTTTTGGCCATATTATTATATTTATCATGTGGGGCGTATGGGTGCATCCTAGTTACATGTTTTTCAGCAGATTACTAAGTGTGAATGTGGTGTGTGTCTTGCATCCTTCACAAGGAGCTGATCCCTCATACCCAAAACCAGTATATTAAATTAGAGGCAACCCCTCTAATTTGCATGATGAGGTCACCCCTCCAAGTATTCATGCATGATGGATTTTCATGACCTATATTGGCAAATGGTAAAATATGTTAAACAGTTTTTACAAGATAAACATAAGGCTTTTCAAACTATAAAACCAGTTTTACTAAGACTTAATCGGGTTATTCGGGACTTAGTTTCTTCCGCTGTTATATGTTTTTATGCTTATATTATTCATGCTTTATTGTACATCCGTGCACTGAGCGTATTGCTCAACCGTTTTCCTTTTCATGTTCCCAAAACGGCAGGTACTCAGGGACGCTCGTAGACTTTAAGCGTACGTGCATATGGACTTGAAGCTTTCTAGCCTTTCTTTACTTTATGCATTATCTATACTTTGATACTCTTTCCATGGACATTGTTTAGTCCTTTTATTTACAGTACTTATGTTTGTGTGTGATGAGCTTTACTTTTGGACTACCGATGTTTGATTCCGGTATTTCCTTTTTATGGTCATGTAATGTTTTAGACATTTAACCTTGTATGCTTTGATGACACGCCATAATTACGCGTGACATTCCATTATCAAAATGGGGTGTTAGAATTATGGTATTAGAGCCAAGGCTTCGACCTGTAGGCTCTCAAAACATGACCTGTGATTAGTGGGTAGTCACTATGGTCTTCCTAGAACTGACAGTCGTTTTTCATGCATTCATCATTTTTACGCATACATATATATGTCATTGTCGCAGGTTTATGACTAAGTAATGGTTGGTACAGGACTGGCCCTATTTAGTCGCATGTGTTTTATCGAAACTTTTAAATTTGGGACCGACCCATAGGCGTCCCCTTGTCATGTCTTTTATTTGGGTGAACTGACCACAGGCGTTCACTCTCGAGCATACAAAAGTTTTCATAAAACTGCATCATGCATTCATATACAAATTTTCTTGCATAAAATTTTTCTCTTGATTTGTTGGTATAAATTTTTTTCATGTATATATATTTTTTATGTTTTGATCTGTTTAATCATATGTTTTATGTTATACTGTCAGATGGTTCTCACACGCGAGCAGGAACAACTCAATGCAGCAATCCAAGCTGCAATGCAAGCTTTGCTTCCTCAACTGAGGAATGACATCAGGGCTGAGGTTCAGGCTGCCAACAATCAGCAGCAAAACCAAGCACCTCCTCCTCCTCCTCCAGTAACATTGGCAATATGGCTGGAGAGATTCAACAAGCTCCATCCTCGAGCTTTCGAGAGAACAGATAGCCCCAGTGAAGCTGAAAGCTGGTTGGCTCACATCGAGAAGATCTTCGATGCTATGGGTTGTGACCCCGTGTTCAAGGCGAGGTTGGCATGCTACCGGTTCAAAGGCGTATGTGTTAAATTGGTGGTTAGCATTGAAGCAGTCTGAGGGAGGTGATAATTGGGTAGCTGGTTTGTCATGGGCTCAGTTCAGAGATAGGGTGATGGAGCAGTTCTTTCCCAAGGCTGAGCAAGACAAGCTTAAGAGGGAGTACCATGGGATCCGACAGAGAGCTGGGGAGAATAGCAATGAGTTTATGCAGCGCTTTCTTCGCTTAGCTGGTTTCCTTGGTGCAGCGGCAGGTACTCCTGAAGAGCAGGCACACCACTTTAGGTGGGCTCTTCGCACATCGGTCGCAAACAATCTGGTGTGTGCTACGTTCAACACAGTAGCACAAGTGGCCGATGCGGCACGTAAGCTAGAGATGCTGCATGAGAGAGATGAGTTCGGGGAAGCTGAGAAACCCGACAAGAGGTAAACATTCGTATTCAAGTGGTGACCAATCCGTATTCTTTCTATATATGACAATTATTCATCTCTTTAAATTGTATCTTCCAGGTAGAAAACTGGGGACCGGTCTCAGTCGGCTACTCAGCAACAGCCTAATCAGCCCAAGGGAAACAGTCAGACTAACGACCGTTCTGCCACGGATAGGCGTGGTGGTAATGATAATTACCGTAACAACGTTGGACACTCCAACGGCAGCAGGTCCTAATACTTACGCATTTTCTTATGATTTCATGTTATAACTCATAATTCTGACACTTTAGCAAATCTTCTACCAGGAACCATGGAAACGGTAGGGACCAGAACCAGAGAGGTTCACAGCCTAGCCGTCCAGCTATCACTGGTATTCAATCTTACGATTATTCGCATTGTCCTTTGTACCCTATTATCATGTCTCATGTAAAATGTTTTATCAGGTCCTCAGCCAGCCAAAACACCTGCTGGAGGATATACTCATCCTCTTTGCTCTACTTGCCACCGTAGGCACCCAGGGCAATGTCGTCGTGACACTAACGCATGCTTCAAGTGTGGTCTTCCTGGCCATCGCATGAAGGACTACCGTAAGGGCGAGATGGAGGGCACATCAGGACATGCTGATACCAAGCCGCCTCCTACCACTGGACGTGTCTACATGACATCTCGAGATCAGGCCAACAAGTCTACAAATACCATCACTGGAATCTTGTATATGTATAGTCAGGCTGCGTGTGTGCTATTTGATACGGGTGCTACTCACTCGGTCATTTCTACGGCTTATGCCAAGAACATTAGGATGCTCCCCATGCCACTAGATAATAGACTTACTATTTCCACGCCCTTGAGGGACTCTGTATTAATCACCCATGTATACAAGAGTCTTCCCCTAGAGTTTGATGATAAGGTTCGTCCTGTTGACGCACTTCCGCTGGACATGAATGAATTTGACATGATTTTGGGCATGGATTGGCTATCCAAGCATCATGCTACCATAGACTGCCATTCATATCGAGTCATCTTCGGTGATGTTAATGCACCAGAGTACATTCACAACGGGTTCGTACCCGGAAGGTCTGTACAAATCATATCTACCCTGCAAGCACGTGCACTACTGTCACATGGCTGCGATGGTTATCTAGCTACGGTTCACGACATGGATGCTGAATCTCCATCAATTCAGGATCAGCCTATAGTGTCAGAATTCCAAGATGTATTTCCAGAAGAAATTCCGGGCATACCACCTGCACGAGAAGTGGAATTCAATATCGAGCTTATCCCAGGAGCTGAACCGATCTCCAAAGCTCCTTATCGCATGACTCCCATAGTGTTAAAGGAGCTGAAGGATCAACTGCAAGAACTTCTTGAACGAGGTTTCATTCGACCGAGCGCATATCCATGAGGCGCACATGTCTTATTTGTTAAGAAGAAGGACGACAGTATGCGTCTTTGCATAGACTATCGCGAGCTCAACAAGATTACTATCAGGAATAGGTATCCACTGCCACGTATAGACGATCTGTTTGACCAACTCCAAGGGGCCAAACACTTCTCCAAGATTGATCTTAGGTCAGGCTACCATCAACTACGGGTTAAAGAGCAGGACATCGCCAAGACTGCTTTTCGTACCCGCTATGGCCACTACGAATTTGTAGTCATGCCATTCGGCATGACAAATGCTCTAGCAGTGTTCATGGATTTGATGAACAGAATCTTCCATGAATTTCTGGACAAGTTCGTCATTGTCTTCATCGATGACATCCTGATTTTCTCAAAGTCCAAGGAGGAACACGAAGACCATCTTCGTACAGTACTACAGATTCTTCGCAAGAAGCAACTGTATGCTAAATTCTCCAAGTGTGAGTTCTGGTTAGACAAGGTGGCATTCTTAGGTCACATTGTATCAGCAGAAGGAATCACTATGGATCCAACGAAGGTTGAGGCTATTACTAAGTGGCCGAGGCCGACATCAGCGACTGAAGTTCGCAGTTTCTTAGGCTTAGCTGGCTATTACCGTAGGTTCGTGGAGAACTTTTCCCGCTTAGCACTACCATTGACCAAACTGATGCGGAAAGGGGAGAAATTCGTCTGGACTGAAGAACGAGAGAAGAGCTTTGAAGACCTGAAGCATAAGCTAGTATCTGTGCCTATTCTTACTCTCCCATCTGGTACGGGTGGATTTCAAATCTACAGTGATGCATCGGGGAAGGGACTTGGCTGTGTTCTCATGCAACATGGGAAAGTGATCGCATACGCTTCACGGCAGCTTAAGCCTTATGAAGAAAATTACCCTACGCATGACTTGTAACTTGCTGCAGTCGTGTTTGCATTGAAGATATGGAGGCACTACTTATATGGAGAATCATGTGACATTTTCACGGACCACAAGAGCTTGAAGTATATCTTCACTCAGCGTGAATTGAACATGAGGCAGAGGAGATGGTTAGAGCTATTGAAGGATTATGACATTAATCTACAGTATCATCCCAGAAAGGCGAATGTAGTAGCAGATGCACTTAGCAGGAAGTCTGGAATGATCAACGGCATTAAAATTGAGGAGGAAATCATAAGAGACTTGGAGCGACTAGACATCAAGATCATGGTACGTGGACAACACGTTTACTGGGCTAATCTTAGAGTAGAACCCGAGTTACTCTCTAAGATCAAGGAAGCCCAGAAAGATGATGGAGAAATCTGGGCGATAGTTCAGAATTTAGAGAAGCAGACGGAATTCAGAGTAGATGCAGATGGTATCGTACGGCAGGGCACGAGACTTTGTGTTCCTGATGATCAAGAACTCCGAGAAGCTTTGTTAGCTGAAGCTCATAGCTCCCCATTCTCTATACATCCTGGTTCGACTAAGATGTACCATGACATCAAGCAGTACTTTTGGTGGAGTGGTATGAAACAGGATGTTGCCACTTACGTCTCCAAATGTCTTACCTGCCAGTAGGTTAAGATCGAGCATCAGCGATCTGGCGGTCTCCTTCAACCGTTAGATATTCCAGAGTGGAAGTGGGACAAAATCACCATGGATTTTGTTACTGGTCTTTCGCCAACCAAGAGGAAGCACGATGCAATTTGGGTTATCGTAGATCGACTTACCAAATCAGCTCATTTCTTACCGATCCGCAAGGAAGACTCGGTTAGTAAACTCGCCGATACGTATAGAAGAGAGATCACGAGACTCCACGGTGCTCCATCCAGCATCGTCTCAGACAGAGATCCTCGTTTCACTTCGCGATTTTGGAAGAGTCTGCAGAAAGCTTGGGGTACAAAACTTAAGCTTAGTACGACTTTTTATCCTCAAACAGACGGGCAGTCGGAACGAACGATTCAGACATTGGAAGACATGTTGAGGTCATGTGCGTTGGAATGGACGGGTGATTGGGACGATTATATCTGTTTGGTGGAGTTTGCATACAACAACAGTTGGCACGCAAGTATCAAGTGTGCTCCTTTCGAGATGTTGTATGGCAGAAAGTGTCGCGCCCTAATCTGCTGGGATCAGGTTGGTGAGAGAACACTTGAAGGACCAGAGATCATAGAAATGACTAATGAGAGGGTCGCATTAGCTAAGCAGAAACTTCAGGAAGCATGGTCACGTCAGAAGAGTTACGCCGATAAGCATCGTAGGGACATACATTTTAACGTAGGAGATCACGTCTTTCTTAAGGTTTCGCCGGCACGTGGTGTTAGACGCTTCGGGATTAAAAGGAAGCTCAGTCCTCGTTTCATCGGACCGTTTGATATCATTGAACGAGTCGGTGAAGTATCTTACTGGTTAGCGTTACCTCCGCAACTTTCGCATGTACATAATGTGTTTCATGTGTCCTTACTCAGAGGGTACCAGTATCACCCCCTTCACATGGTTCAGTATCCACTGGAACAGATACGTGAAGATCTTACTTTCATAGAAGAACCGAACGACTTCTTGACAGACAAGAACGAGTCATGAGAAGGAAGACGATTCCATTCGTCAAAATCCTTTAGAGGGATCATACCGAGCGGGAAGCCACTTGGGAAACAGATGAGTCTATCCGGGCTTCTTACCCTCATTTCATATTTTGAATTCGGATATGTTCTTCTTTTCCAGTTTACTTTAGCTATAATTCGAGGACGAATTATTCTTTTTAGGGGGGAAGAGTTGTAAAACCCGCATGCTTTTACCATGAATAGTACCCTTTAGATCGTACGTACAAGATTAAAACTTTCCTTTTATAGCATGTTTACGTTCACGTATAAGAATTGTAAGTATTACGTACGTGTTAGAACACGATAAGTATTTATTACGTATGAACACACGATAATTATTCAAATAATAATTATAATCACGAACATGCGATCATGAAATCATGAACATAAATTAATCACGAGAGAATATTATTTACGTATATATATTTATTACGAACACGAATAAATATATTAGGTCACGATCAATAATTAATTAGAACACATAAAACACGAACACGATAAAACACGAACACACTATAATATTTAGACTCGGAAAAAGGTACGGGTTACCCTAAATGGGGCCCCCTACCCGCGGCTACACCAAGAGAATGGGCCAAGCCCATTTTAATTTTTACTAAATCAAAGGAATTAGGAAAACATGTTTTATTATTTACAGAACAAGAAAAATAACAAAACCCTAAAATCTTTTCTTCTTCCTTCTCTTTGGCCGCCAGATTCAAGACACCAAAAGGGGGGTGTTCGGTTGATTTTTGATCTTGGAAATTATGCAAGCATTCGTGTGTGTTCATCCTTAATTGATCCACGTAATCGGTATAATCTTTTTAACCCTTTTCTTCTATGTTTTGATTTAATAAATCACATAAAATCATGATGTTTTTAAAAACTAATTAAAAACAATTATTAAAACATGTCTATGATCATGGGGTAAATCAAAACAAGGGTTTTTAGGGGGTGTTTGTGTTGGCCGACGCCTAATCGAGCCCAAGGGGGTGTCTCGACTTGGCTTATTAACCACCACCGAGACCATATGGTCACGGTATGGTGATGGTGGTCCCACGGCAGCAGCAAACAAGGGGAACCCTGACCTTGGTTCGGGGTATGGTGTTGATTACGGGTCCGGTTTATGGTTTCTGTCACGGGTCCGGTTCATAGATCATTTTTTTAGGTTTATGATTTTAATAGTTATGTGTTGAAAATTAAATTAATAAAACATGACATGATTAATTTAATTAACATGACTTAGGTTATAAATTTAATTATTAGATCATGAATTTTAACCTAAGTATTTATATTTAACTAGACTTTATAATTAATTAATTATTAAAAACCATGACTATAATTAATTAACTAACATGACTTAGGTTATATTATTAGTAATTAATAATACATGTTTTAACCTAAGTATTTTAACTTTATTTAATTAAAAACGTGATATATTTAATTAAATACTTTTAACCTATAGTTTATTTAATTTACATGTAATAATTAATAAACTATACTTTATAACTACATGACTTAGAATAATAATCAGAAAACACTTAAGCTTATATAGTTAGCTTATTTAACCAGCTTATATCTAATTATGGAAACTTTCTATTTTTAGAAACTTATCTATTTTAAGCAGTAATTCTATTTTTGGAAACTTTCTATTTTTGGAAACTTTCTATTTTTGGAAACTTTCTATTTTTGGAAACTTTCTATTTTTGGTAACTTTCTATTTTTAGAAACTTTCTATTTTAGGAAACCTGCTATTTTTAGAAAGTTACTTATTATTACACAACAAGTATAATAATGCATGAAATACAAGTAATACTTAATTAGAATAGACATAATATAAGATAAACACAGTATAAAGCTTAAAACAGTAAAACATGACATGAACGTATAAAATAAGCTAAGACATGACATAAAACCAGTTACATATTCAGTAATCAGACACTTATACACATATGTATTTATGTAGCATTAGTGATACCGAAGTAGGACTCTCTCTTCCGTTCTTCTTCTTCGTTCACTGGACATAAGGTACGGATTCCCGTCCTTTCAGTATGGACATACTTTCCTGATTAGGAATAGAATTCCCCGTATGCAGCCAACTGTTTTCCCATAGTATAAGTTTATATGTTTGATTGCTTATGTTTAATTAGAATACCTAAAGCCATATACATGCATGACCAGTTTCACCTAGTTATGGAGGTACCATAACCATAACACTTGAGGCACTAGTGTTATGACTTCCCCACGGCGGAGTGATTGCTCGTGGCGTCCCTTCAGCTTTTGGCCATATTATTATATTTATCATGTGGGGCGTATGGGTGCATCGTAGTTGTATGTTTTTCAGCAGATTACTCAGTGTGAATGTGGTGTGTGCCTTGCATCCTTCACAAGGAGCTGATCCCTCCTACCAAAAACCAGTATATTAAATTAGAGGCAGCCCCTCTAATTTGCATGATGAGGTCACCCCTCCAAGTATTCATGCACGGTGGATTTTCATGACCTATATTCGCAATGGTAAAATATGTTAAACAGTTTTTACAAGAAAAACATAAGGCTTTTCAAAATATAAAACCAATTTTACTAAGACTTAACCGGGTTATTCGGGACTTAGTTTCTTCCGCTGTTATATGATTTTATGCTTATATTATTCATGCTTTATTGTACATCCGTGTACTGAGCGTATTGCTCAGCCGTTTTCCTTTTCATGTTCCTAAGACGGCAGGTACTCAGGGACGCTCGTAGACTTTAAGCGTACGTGCATATGGACTGGAAGCTTTCAAACCTTTCTTTACTTTATGCATTATCTATACTTTGATACTCTTTCCATGGACATTGTTTAGTCCTTTCATTTACAGTACTTATGTTTGTGTGTGATGAGCTTTACTTTTGGACTACCGATGTTTGATTCCGGTATTTCCTTTTTATGGTCATGTAATGTTTTAGACATTTATCCTTGTATGCTTTGATGACACGCCATAATTACGCGTGACATTCCATTATCTAAATGGGGTGTTACAGCTTTTTCGCCATTATACTGGTTTGTAACCGAACCGGTTAACCGGCCAAACCGGTTTTTTGGTCTTTGACCAAAAACCGGTTTTTTAAAACACAAACCGAACCGGTTCTGTTAACCGGCTCTATGCATCTCTACTCTGGATGGCACCCCAAATACATCGTTAGTCCAACCATCCCTCAACCTTAGCCTTCGTCTGTTTTCCTTATAAAAGTTTAGTGTGCATTTGGTTGGTGGGATTTCACCGGTTTAGATTTTGAAAAGACAAACACTATGTTTGGTTTATATTTCACTATTTGGGTTAGGTGTTGTTTGTTTATTAAGAGGCTCTGAATCTGAATCTGATTCGCACATCTGAATCTGAATCTGAGGCATAAATGTCTGAATTTGAATCAAACAATGTTGTTTGTTTTTTTATAAAGTCTGAATACTCAAATATAGAATTATTTTACTTAAATACGTCAAAATATGAAATAAATATTTTGAACATAAATTATCAGAAAAATAATAATAAAAGACAACATGTAGTCACAAAATGATGTTAAAATGATACTGGACCATTAGAAAATTTTCTTTCAAATAGTCAAGTATATATGTTTATATAAGAACATAAACATTGTGATAAAATTTCTGGTTTTTTAATATCATCATTGTTTCTACCTACTCTCTCTTCTATCTCTTTTTATTTCATCGAGTGTTCATTACCCATTGATACATACTTCTTTTCTTCTATACTCTCATTTTGTATTCCCGTACACACCTTTACTTTTGAAGCTCAAAATATTTAATTATTTTCTTTGTCAAGCATATCTAATCGAATGGAACTTTTAACCAAATTAGCACTTATTCCAGCATCCGGTTCAATACTACAGAAACAATAATCCAAAACTTCAGCCATTGTTTTTTTTGGAGATATTGTGAAGTGCTATGAAAAATGATTTGAAGATGTTTGTGTTGTGAAGGAGGGTTGTTTTGAGGAGTCAGAGGCAATAAGAGGGCCCTCCCAAGTCTGGGTGAATTAGAGGTTTCATCATCTGAATGAGTCTGAATGTCACAAAAAAAACAAACACTCTTTTCAACAAAAAAACTCTGATCGATTCAGAGTTTAAGTATATTCAGAGATGGTTAAGAGTTTTTACAAAAAAACAAACACCGCCTTAGTATTTGTGAGGGAAAAAAATAGGGTTATGTCAAATATACATTTGATGGGTTTATTAAAAAGTTGTAGGCTCATTGTCATAATAACAATATAATCTCTCTTTGTCTTCTTTTTTATAACATTAAATAATAGGAATTTTTTTTAAACAAAAAAATTTACTTTGAATTTATAACTTTATTTTTACATTATTATAAATTTTTTAAAATAAATTTATTTTATCTCTCTAAAACTTACATAAAATCTTAACCCCAATCAATATTAAATCACCTACACTTAAAGTAAAACCCGACTTGAAACCAAATGGACCCTTAATATATCAACTTCTTAATAAACTAGAGTTTTGAGTGTTAAGCATATTTGTTCTTTTTTTATTCAGAGGCTAGAGGTTTAAATATATTTTAATAAATTATATATGAAAAGCATCTTAATGCATGTAATAAAATATTTAGACTTTTTTTATATCAAACAATGAATCCGATTTAGATTTGAACCCTCTTAATAAACAAACAACATATTTATTTACATCACACCCTCTTTACTGTAACGCGCGTAAGCACAAATTAGTAATTTTGTAATATGTAGTACCATTGGTATCCCTACTCGCCCACCAGAAAAGTATCAAATAATACCTTTCACTTGCACTTGTCCCTCCAGTTTACTTGTGAGCACATTTTTTACCAGTTTTATGTCCCGTGTTGTTGTCAGTTTAATACTTTGACCTGTTAATCTTTATAATTTTTATTCTGTATTTCAGTATCTCAGTTTTTTAACATAAACAAAATTATAAAAAAAACAATAAAAAACGAAAAAAGGTACGGATGTCGTTTTTAGCAAGTCTTAATAGCCTCCTCTTTTGCAATACTTATGCACCCAAAAATTACCGTTCTTCCCAACCATCTTATCTTCATTAATACATGCCATTGTCACAAAAATCTACCATTATCAAAACTCACTGACAATCCCGGTTAAACTATTTGTGTCAGCATTAGACTTTAAAAATTCACCAGAACATTTACAATTACAGTCATGATCTTAATTTTTTTATCATTTCCCCCTTTTTCAAGCAAACATTTGCACTTCCTTAATGTAATTTACCATTGCCACTATTCCTTCGTTGCCTTCACCGGTTAATTTGTATCCCCAATCAGTTGTGTTTGGTTTTAATAATTTCCATTTGGCTCCCCTCCTCACTCGACGCTTTGTAAACACGATGACAATATTGATATTAAGAAAAAAAAGTCCCATACTATTTTTTTTCCCAAAAATAAATCATGACCTGACCACGTAGCTTCTCAGTTATTTTATCAGTACTTGTTTACGTAAGTTATGTAAAACATGTTTAGAGATTGATATAGGATGGTCATGTTGTTTTGTTTCCTGTGTTAAACGTCTAGGACACGATGGTATGGTGTGTTGGAATTAATAGCTCTATAACATATTATCATAAATCACGGGTAAACGCAGCAGAAAATGATCAATTATGAACATTACAATTAACATAAAAGGGAATAATGAACTTACTTTATTGAATTCAATCAAGGAGAAGAACTAGTAAATCAAATCGTGAACCACCTTAATTCGTATATACCATATAATTTACCAAAACCCAAGAAACCAAAAGTAGGTTTCTGAAAGTCCCAAAATACAATAATTGTTGATACTATGACTCGTATAAAAACGAATACACAAAGAAATACTTTTCAAGCGAGTAATGCTTTATTAACTGTTATAAACAAAGTATTACAAAGTGCTATGAATACACCCGTTGAATGACAATAAGAAATGAACCCTAGAACATGTAAACTTGATTCGAGACTCAAGTTTACAAAAGAACCTTTAAGTCGCTGGTAGACAGCTGAGGGCTCAGAGGTTCCAAAGGGAGAAAGAAACTTAGATAGTTTATCCAAGCACAAGGGTTGAGTTACTCTTCTTTATCCCTCCTATTTATAGTGGTACGAGGTTGCTTCCTTAGTGGGAGTAGTTGATACCTATCATCTTCTGAGTGGAAGAGTACAACGTATTAAATGCATGTCTATATTGAGACATACTTTTATACTTTAAGTGAACAGTTGTCAATTGTTCACCTTTGTCCCACTAGGTCGTACTAGGCTTTATCTTGAATCTCCAATTTTGTCCCGCCCAAAACACCTTGGAGATTCTCCCGCCTAAACTATAAATGGTAAGGCAAGTCTGTGCTTGCATACGTCTTCATAGGGTTGTAAGTGATCTCTGAGTATAGTCATCTCAAAGATCCTTGAAAACTAGTACATTCCTTCTACATCCCAGCTTGTCCATAACTGTTGGTGAGTCTGACTTCAGATAATCTTCGACTTCTCTGACGTTGTCTTTGACTTGAATGTTCCTGGTGTGCCAGCTGAGGCTTTGCCATCCGCTGGTCTGGTCTCTGTTGCTGGTCCTCTCAGCGACACGTAACACTTAGTCTAATTTAAACAAATCTAGACTGGGCCGTAACTAAAACTTTTATTGGCCCAACAATCTCCCCCTATTTGTTTATAAATTATACTAAGTCTGAAATTACTGTAAGTGAGTACATAGCTTCTTCTTACACATAATTTAACAAACATACCTCAGAGTTTTATTGAAACATAAAGAACCTAAACCTATTACATGAACACACAGAGGTGTAAGACAAAACAAAAATTACAAAGGTTCTTCATCGATCAAGGCCTTGGTCACAAATTCTCTCTGCTTCAACTTTATTAGCTCTGGAGTTAATGATTAACTCAATCTCAAATTCGAAGTCACTGGCGTGGTTGCAGTTTCTCAAGATACCTTGTTTGAGTCTGATGAGTTGGATAGCTGAAGCCAGGTGTAGCTTATTTTCCCTCTAAAAGCAGTATTCATAATTTCCATTCATTAAGACCATTCCCTTCTCTGGCTCAGTGTAGACTTGTCCACCTACTGGCTTTGTGATCTCTTTTGGAAGTACAAGATTTCTATACATTCCATCCACTACAACATCTTTAGTGACTAGCTTTTCTATAAGAGGCCACATTGGGTTCTTTCTTTTTCTTTGACCTTGAGTCTGTTGTTGTGATAGTTGTTGGGGCAGAGGGAGTTTCAGCTTCTTTGCAGTGTCTCTTACCCAGTTGAGCTTTGCTTGTATGTTCTTCATCATCTAGGCTGCACCAGGCCCAGTTTTCTTTTGGGAAAGAGATAGTAGTTCCATCCACTCTGAGAGACCCAGATCTTTGAGTTTGAAGTCATTGCTGACCTTATAGTTTGTAATCGGGTTATCTCTGTATAGGGTCATGACCACCTTTTTATCTTTGTCAGTGAAGCAGTTGTATTTGGTGATTTGCCCTGGCTCAGCTCTCTGGTTCACAATCTTCTAATACTTCTTTCGAAGATTGCTTCTTTTAGCTTCAAGTTCTTTGAGTTTGTTTAGCTGAGCTTCCTTAGCAGAGGGTGAAAGGATTTTCTGTAGTGCCTCCTTGCTCTTGAGCTCAGCAGGCTTGATATCAGCGAGCCTTTTTTGTTCAACCATTTAGGCTCTGGCTTGCTGTGGAGTCATTGGTGTCTCATCAACACTCCTAAATTTGTTAAGGTCAGAGACCTTATCAATGGATCCTCCTTCTTCTTGTAGGGATTACAACGATATGACAGGTTCATCAATGGCTATACCTTTGCCCTTATCCCTTGTGGTTTTTGTTGTGGGTTTGAAGGATCTGATAGGAGTGGGTGTGGGAATGATAGTTAACTTGGGTTTTGTTGTGGGTTTTGGTTGTTTGGGCGGCTGCTCCCCCTTAGACATAACATCTTGTTCATCATCAGAGGTGGAGGTAGCAGAATTCTCCCCCTCAGGCACAGCGCCAGAGGTAGCTGTGCCTGATCCTACTTTGTTGAACTTAACGAATTCTTGATGAACAAAAATGCATATTTCCTTAAGTTCTTCTTGAAGAACCGAATTGATGGTTCAGATGCCTTAGCAATGGCTGCAACATTTGCCTTGACAGCTGCTGTGAGGATAGAGAGCATGTACTATTGAAGACTATGATTCATAACTTCTGGTAGATGTGCTTGTAGAGCATTCCCCAGCATTTGCGGAAGCAGGGATTTGAGAGAATATTCCATGGAGGAATTCAAGGAAGTCTCTAGGTTTGTGGTCAGCTCCTCAGCAGCATTAGTGAGAGTTTTAATCTTAGAGAAAAGAACATCATTTGTGATAATTGGCTTTGTGATGCTGATGTCTCCCCTCTTAACCCATAATTCCTCAGCGGATAATTCTTGTACATGATTCATCCTTGGAACATGGATGGGCTTAAGGTTCTGCAAGAGTTCCTAGTGTTTCCTTTCCCCTAGCTCCATGACATTTTGCATTGTAGGGAATGGAACTGAGGTTGGGGGAATGGGCCGTTGTTCCCATAGTTGCTTAGCAGCAAGCTCTTGAACATTGATCATTGTTGGGAATGAAATGTGCTTCAACTCAGTAGATGATACTTGATCATCATCAGCATCCATCTCTTCAAATCCTAAGATGGTGAGATCATCTTCAATGATAAAGACTTCATCGTCTGGCATTAAATCAATGTCTGACATAGCGGAAAGATCAATAGTAGAGGCTTCAGCATTGTCATCACCAACATAGGCGAATGAATCATTGTTCAGCTGTTCCTCATGAAGATTAAAGTCCTGTTATGAAAGTTGTTAGTAACCAGTTGGTGAATTTATAATAAAGTTAAGGATCGCCATTCGCTGCCCCTAGGTAATCTGGGTGTGATTATCCACCCCCCCTCCAAAGATTTCTCTTTGGGACTCTTTTATTGTGAGTAAGGTATGGTGAAGGGTCGCCATTCGCTGCCCCTAGGATAGCTAGGTGTGATTATCCAGCTCCCCCTTAAGGATTACTCCTTGGGACTCTTTTGATTTGTGAAACATTATTTGGTGAATGGTCGCCGTTCGCTACCCTTAGGATAGTTGGGTGTGATTATCCAGCTCCCCCTGAAGGATTGCTCATTTGGGACTCTTTAATTGTGAGACATGATATGGGAATGGTCGCCTTTCTCTACCCCTAGGATAGCTGGGTGTGATTATCCAGCTCCCCCTGAAGGATTGCTCCTTGGGACTCTTTTAATAGTGAATTATGTAAGGGTAAAGGTCGCCTTTTATCGCTGCCCCTAGGAAGACTGTGGGTGATTATTTAGTCTCCCCAAAAGAATAAATTCTTTGGGACTCTTTTAATAATGAGGGGACCCAGAGGCTGAGTGAGGTTCAGAGACTCTGGGTCGGGACTTATAATGTACTCAAGTTGTTATTTGCAAGAGCACAGTCCAGAGGGTGATGGATCACCGGGGTGCGTTAAGAGCACAAATGAGTCATTTCCTAGTGCATAGACTGAGTGTACAGATATCCTATAAGATCTAGGTGCTGACACAAACACTCTATGGGTTGAGGCAGACCCTAAACTTCATCACCCTCTGCTACAGACTTTTGAGGGTGATTGCTTGTGAACCTCCAACAAGAAAAAGATAAAGGCAAACTAATACCTGAGTGATATCAGTGTTAAGAAGGTTCTTAGTAGTCTCTACTGACTTGGAGACGCTAGACACTGGTTGTTTGTCACCTGCAGGCTCTCTTTCCTCATCTACTAGAGTAGGGGATGGGACCTTCTTTGTCTTTGTCTTCTTAGATGGATTAACAAAAGGGGCTTCAGAGGAAAGTGAGATTTCTTTCCTCTTATTCTTCTTTTCCTTAAGCACCTTGGGCCGAGAAGAAGACTACACAGTGGTCTTGGACAGAGACTTGTCAGCCATACCTTTAGCATTCACCTCAACATGAGGGATCAAAGGCTCTTCTTCTCCCGGTGTAAGTAGCCCAACAACCTTTAGCATGTACCCGATAAGTGGCACCTCATCCTCTAGGAGTGTCTTAAAGGAAGTTGGTGTGATGTGGATGGGAGAGAAGGAGTGAAGTTCTTCATTGTCGTAGGTTTCACCAAGGATATCCTCAATGATGAGTGAGAGATATCTGGTGTAGCAGATGGTGGCTAGACGGTGTTTCTTTCCTTTGTTCTTAAGCTTGGCAATGATATCAGTGTAGAGAATATGGGCGATCCCTATGTCTAGTCCCCATATAAGGTTGTAAGAAATAGCCTGCTTAGATCCATTCAGCTGGTCATGTGATCCCTGGTTCCCTCCCAGACATTTGACAATGTACAACATCAGCGTTCTCCATATGGGTGAGAAGTAATTGACCTTGATCAGGGATTTGTTTTGGAAAGCAAGGGATGTGAAGGGTTTGTCATCGTCGTCATGAGGTCTAAGAGTGTCCAGTGCTTTCGTCATAGTGGCGCTGTTTGGTACAGCGGCCATGTTATCATTAATAGCCAGTCCAATGACCCTGGCAAAGTCATTGAAGTCGAAGGTGAGAGGTTGTGGATGGGTGGAAAGGTTGAAGGTGATGTTTGAAGAAGTTTGGTCTACTTCAGCCGAGAACCAAAGCTCCTTCAAGTATTGTGAGTAGCAGGTGGAGGGTTCCCTTGTAATGGCTTCGGCTATAGGGGAGTTCTTCAAGTAGGTCAACAATGGTGTGTAGAGTGGATTGTTGTGTTCAAGAAGAGCAACACAATTGTTGAGAGCAATCTTTCATTTAGTTATACCAAAATCAACGTCGGATGCGGCCAAGACGGTGAATGTTTGGTTTGTTGATGAAGACGCCATTGATGATCGAGTGAAGGTTTTGGAGGAATAGATAGAGAAAGATGAACAGTATGTGTGTGTGGAAGTGAGTTATGATGTGGTGAGAATAAAATGAGTCAAGGGTTTGTGAAAAGCTTTTGTCGTTTTCCAATTAAAATATTTAATTCAAATTTTACCTTTTGAGAAAAAATGTGGGACCCCTTAACCTTTCATGTGATCTTTGTCCCTTAGAAAGCGGGAAAGTTGTTGACATTGAAAGAAAATCATTTGAATTAAATACTGGAATATATCAATTCTCATTGGAATGTAACTACCTCGTTACATTCAGTTCCCTTAAATGCCCAGAGACAGAGATCACTTATCAGACTTATTTCCCAATATTAAGCATACCCAACTCAACAACCAACCTAGTAAAACTTGGCTCAGCCAGAGGCTTGGTGAAAATATCAGCGAGCCGGTATTCAGTGGGTATAAAGTGAAGCTCAATATCGCCTTTTATAATATGGTCTATGATAAAGTGATACCTGATGTCAATATGTTTGGTTCTGGAATGAAGTACCGGATTATTTGAGATGGCTATTGCACTTGTGTTGTCACAGAATATGGGAACTTGTTCATAGTTAATTCCATAATCAGCCAATTGACTTTTCATCCAGAGAACTTGTGAACAGCAACCAGCGGCAGCGACATATTCAGCTTCAGTTGATGACATGGCCACAGAGTTTTGTTTCTTTGCACTCCAACATACTAACTTTCGTCCAAAGATTTGACAACTCCCAGATGTTCTATTTCTAACAAGGCAACATCCAGTATAGTCTGAGTCTGAGTAGGCCTTGAGGTCGAAGCCTGATCCATTTGGATACCAGAGACCCAGTGAGGGAGATCCTTTTAAGTACCTGAAAATTCTTTTAACAGCTACAAGGTAGGATTCCTTGAGGTTAACTTGGTACATAGCATAGAGACATGTGGAGAATTGGATGTTTCGTCTGCTTGCTGTGAGATACATCAGTGACCCTATCATGCCTCTGTATAAGGTCTCATTAACAGAGACCCATGAGTCATCAGCTCTTAGGTTGTTGGGAGGAAGCATGGGGCATTTCACTAATGCACAATCAGACAGATCATACTTCTTGAGAAAATCTTTAACATATTTTTCTTGACAAATAGAAATTCCTTTTGAATTTTGTTTGATTTGAAAACCCAAGAAAAAAGTTAGTTCCCCATCATGCTCATTTCATACTTTTTGGTCATAAGTTTGGCAAACTGTTTGCTCCAGGTAATGTTGGTTGAACCAAAAATTATGTCATCCACATAAATCTGTACTATAATGACATCACCCTTGGACCTGTAAGTGAACAAGGTTTGGTCAATAGTACCTCTGACAAACTTATTTTCAAGTAGAAATTTTGATAAAGTTTCATACCAGGCTCTAGGCGCTTGTTTTGGCTCATAGAGTGCTTTGTGAAGTCTGCAGACGTGGTTCTCAAACCCCGGGGGTTGTTTAACATATACTTCTTCTGCAAGCTTTCCATTAAGAAAGGCACTCTTTACATCCATCTGGTACACCATGAAACCCATGTAAGCTGCATAGGCTAGGAAGATTCTGATAGCTTTTAATCTGGCCACTGGTGCAAAGGTTTCATCATAATCAATACCCTTTGACTGGTTGTACCCCAGCACCACAAGTCTAGCCTTGTTTTTAACAATCATGCCAGCTTCATCCTTTTTTTCTATAACCCATTTGGTTCCAACCACTTGCTTTCCAGCTGGAGATTTTACCAGAGTCCACACCTTGTTTCTCTTTATTTGATTGAGTTCTTCTTGCATGGCTACAACCCATCCTTCATCTAATAGGGAAGCAACCACGTTCATTGGTTCATCTTTAGAGATAAAATTAGCAAAAAGGCATTCCTTCGCTGAGACAGTTTCCAGAGATCTCACCTTTCCTCTGGTGGTGACTCCCTCAGAGGGTTCACCAAGAATATTCACGAGAAGAATATCTTGGTTTCTACTCCTTTTGGATTGAGGAGCAGGAGTCTCTGTGGGTTCAGGAGTCACAGCAGGTTCAATGAATGCTGGTGGTTCATTACAAATAATTTCTTCATCCATGATCTCTTCATCTATTTGAGAGATTTGAGAGTTATGATCAGCATTTTCTTCAATAGGTAGTGGAGTATGTGATTCAGCTACAGCAACCTCTGGAGTGATGTTAGAGATTGAATGCGGATCAAATGCATGAACACAAGGGAAGTCCTTGTGACATATTTGAGATGATTCCTTGGGAATTGAGAAATCATCCTCTGGATATGATTTGACTCCATTGAAGTCAATGTCACAGTCCTCTGATTTGGTGTGAGTGATGACAACATTTGCTTCATTAAAGGTAACATGAATGGATTCTTCAAGTTCTTGCCTGTGGATATTGAATACTCAAAAGGCTCTGAAGGTGGGAGAGTATCCAAGAAAGAACCCATCATTTGACTTTTCATCAAATTTTTCTAGATGATCCTTGTAGTTGTGAATGAAAACTGGGCAACCAAAGACATGGAAGTAGCTTACATCAGCGGCTCTCTTACTATACACTTCATAAGCGGTCTTGCCATGTCTCTTCACAATAATGGATCTGTTTTGTGTGTAACAAGTTGTGTACACTGCTTCACCCCCAAATTGCTTTGGGAGTCTTGATTCGCTGAGCATAGTTCTGGCAGCCTCTATAAGAGTTATGTTTCTTCTTTCAGCGACACCATTTTGTTCTAGGGTGCCTAGGTTCGAAAACTTCTGTGAGAATCCTTTTTCATCACAAAAGGCTACTATGGCATGGTTCTTGAATTCAGTGCCATTATCACTTTTGATAGCCTTAACTCTACATTCATTGAAGTTCTCTATTTCTCTGATGAAGGACATTATTCTTTCAACTGCATCACTCTTTCTTTTAAGAAAGAATACCCAAGTGAACCTAGAGAATTCATCAACAATGACTAGTGATATGAGTGTAATTACTCATATCAATTGTATCAATTAATGGACAATAAATGCATAAAATCAGTGAAAATGGCCTTGTATATGCAGTTTGTTGTTTCATGTGTGTAGGTACCCGAGATCACGAAAACCGGCAATATCGACACGAGTTTAAAGATTATTTCAAGAAGCCAAGTATCAAGTTTGTTTTTAGAGGATTGAACTTTATCAAAGTTATTGGGCTTTGTGGGTCCCACATTTGCTTATTGGGCTCAAAAGCCCAATAGTGGATTTATACTATTTACTTTTGGTAAAATAGCCCAACAAAGGCCCAATCACAAGAATATAATGGGACGGATGGAAGTTGAAGCCCAAATATTCAACAATTTTTATGAGACGTAAGGAGTAATGGGTTTCAAAAGCTCATTTTGTTAATGAAACGTGTGGAAATAAGTAGATCAAGACATATTTAGGTTAAAAATGCTATGAGACGGTGAAAGAGTATTATTTAAAGGGAAAAGTATTCACTTTTAGTCAAACTTTCCACACACTCCTCTTCGTTACATACTATGAAAAGATAAACGCAGCCACAACCCACCACCCACAAACCCTAGATCAAAAACCCAATTTGGGGCTTTTCTTATCCAAAGAAAGTGAAACACACGCTCTTGATAATAATTACCAAGTATTTCGGAGGTTGAAGATGGTATCCAAGGGACCACGTGGCAGCTTGCTTTGTCACAGCTATCTTGTGATTGGTGGATTTTGTCACTACTAATCATACCACCAATCATCAAGGGCCACATCAGCATCCAAAGAAGCACAACTAGCACATATGCCTGCCACCTTGGCAATCCGTGTGAGGATGGACTGTTTTTAGCCGTAAGATCAAGAAGGAGAAAGAGAAGATGGAATCAAGGGCCAAGATGGTTTTCCCTGCTCAACAAACTCACCTCAAGAGGCTTGGGGTTTGCCTATAAAAACCCCCAAAAATTTGTAATCAATCATTCCAATTTTTACTTTACTATTATGATGTCAATTTAGTGATAGGATAAATGTAATTTTATTTTTATAGTTCTGTAATGATTTTAACATAATAACAAAAGTTACTTTGAGTTTTAATCTTTTCTTGAATCTACTTTACAGTTTAAATTAATTGTAATTATTCTTCATAATACTACTTTGATATTATATATGAAAAATTATTTTATTAAGCTGTTTAATAGCTTAAGGAGATAATTTTAAGTAAGATTTGGAAAAAGCTTTTCCCCACTGGGAAAAGTAAAAAAGAAATTGAAGCGGTTGTTGAACGAAGGTGGATTTTGTGGTTTGTTATGTTCGAGAATGGTGGTTCATGGTTAATGGTGTTTTGTTTGGTGTCGATTTAGGCTAAAAGAATGTTCAGCGTATTCTTCATCATCAACTGATCTTAATAAAGAGGTTAGTCTGTTTAATCTCAAAGTTTAGTTAGAGGATTGTGATGAACTGTTAATAATTGTTTTTAAAATCTGAAAGTTTGATTTCCCTGTTTAGTTTGGGGATAGCTGTGATATTTTGCTGATAAGACTCATTTTATATAATTTAGTTTAATCTGAGTTTATGATATGGTTTACTGAAAATTAATATGTTATTGCATCTGTGTAGTGAGGATTAGAAGTTTTATATGGTTGTTGTTATTGAGTGCTTGCTGATTTATGTCTGATTTATATCTTATTATCTGTTTGAATAAAATAATTTGTTCTGCTAATAAATGTTCTGAGGTTGATTCTGGTGGTCAATCCTTGCTATTGCTTATCTGGGTAATCTGATGCTAGGTTGCTTAATTTTGTATCTGTTTTAGTTTGGTAATATATGTGGTCTTCTATTTTGATCTATCTTGTGATTAGTTTATTGATGCCTGTTTTTACTTATTACTTCTGATATCAGTCTGCTGTTTGTTTAAATGTTGCTTTATAGTTTCTGGTTTAATTTTCATCTATCTGAGCAGTTTTATTAAGTATGCTGAGGTTTTATTTGGTTTATCTAGATAGCTGATTAATTTGTAATATCAGTTTTTAGTACTATAATTGTTTTATATTATGTTGAAATGTTTAGTATGTCTAACTGTGATTGATTGCTGTTTTCATTTGTTTAAGTATACTGATATTTATTAGATAACCAAACGAATTGTTTGGTAACTGAATAATAAACGGTCACTTATTCCTAGTCCAAAAAAATAACCACCAAAATTTGTTCCCAGGGGGTCTCGAACTCGAGACCTCCCCTTAACTGTCACTTATTTTTGTTTATTTACAGCTAAAGTACTTATTATATCTTGTAATGCCTGAGCTGTCAGTTTTTAATTTACTTTAAGTTTTTAATATAAATCATTTTATATACTTTTAGTATACAAAGTTTTCATTAATCAAATTTAAATCATTTGTTTAGAATAAACTTTATAAAGTTTAGTAAAATTATTCAATAAATAAAAATAAATAAATAAATAAAAATATTTTATTATTTTTTTAGAAATATATATTGTTTTAAAAATTAGCTTTTAAATAATTTAGTTTTAATTAATTTTGTATTGAAATAAATTTAGATTTAAATAAATTTTTTTATTAAAAGTAAATTTTTAAATAGATTCATCAGTAATTAATTTTTAAATAGTTTTAAAAGTGTTTTTAATTAAATAAATTAATTTCAAATAGATTTTATTTTTAAATAGTTTAAATAATAGTCTATTAGATCTTATATTGGGGTACGATTCATGCACTTTAGGTTTTAAAATTGGTAGAATTAATTTAGATAAAAACCGAAACCCAATTCGAATCAATTGTCCAAACTAAAAAGAACGTCTCAATTTCATAAGGTCCTTGTGTACAACGAACCTGGATCACTCTCGTGTTTAATTGAATTCGTCTTTAGCTTATTTATGGATTATTACCTTTTCCTAAAGGTAATTTCCTAAATTTGCTGTATAACGTACTTGATTAAAATACACCGACATTTCCCAACACATCAAAATTTTTGGCGCCGCTGCCGGGGATCTTGTGTACGATTCGTTCGTGGAGATTTGTTGATCGTTGATTTGAAGACCCTTTCCGTCCTCGGAAAGTTTTGTTATTTTTCTATTATTATAGTATAATACTTCGCTTTTGGCTAGGTATAAAATCTTATCGTCCGAATCCTTTTCGAATTGAAAACCGGTCTAAAGTGCGACTCAATCGTCTTTTGGTGAATCAAGAGAATGGTTTGGTTGATTTGTCTAATTTAAATTATAAGCAAGTAATAAGTGTCGTTGAGTAAAATGGAAGTTTAAAAGATTAATACTAAAATTAGTTAAAAGAAAATGCTTGAAGACTTAAGACTAGATTAGAAAAATGCTTTTACACTTAATAAAAACTAACACTTAGAAAATTTAATGAAAACAATACACTAAATAGCCTAATCGGAATAAGCCAAAACAAGCCCATATCGGAATATATTCCGATCTGGTGGTCGGAATATAGGGGGGGAATGCAATCGGAATATTGAACACACTAATCGGAATATGGGACAAATCACACAATCGGAAAGAGCCAAAATAACCCCGATCGGAATATAGGACAATGCACACAATCGGAATATTTAAAAACACACTTAATCGGAATAATGCAACTAAAAGTACAATCGGAATATGTAACAATGGCTAGATCGGAATATTTAGAAACCCTTATCCGATCACTCGATCGGAATAAGGGGGGTTAATCGGAATACTTGTGGGTGTGATCGGAAAGTCAAAACCCTTTTCCGATTTGATCAATCGGAAAGAGGCGAGGCTGTCTGCTCGGAATAGGCAGCAATCGGAATAGGGGATTGTACCCTTTCCTAAATTTGTGGAAATCGGTTAAAGCCAATGAAATAAGCTAAAATGATAAGCTTCTCACCAACTAAAACGAATCAATACTAAACCAAATCAAATAAGCACTTTTATCAACTTATCTAACTCGAAAATAAACAAACTTTTTGATCAAACAATAAAAACATAAACTTTTTAAGGAAAACTTTTATAAGGAAATAAGCTAATCATAAAAATAAGCCAATAAGCACAAAAGTCTTAAAGCTTAATCAAATGATAACTTATGAAATGATCAAAAGATTAACTTTTTAAGCACGAAATCATTTAGAACAACACGGATCATATGATAATCGCACCAAAATCAATCTAAAATCAAAGAAGAGTAGAATGAGATTAAGGATTAAAAGCTTAAAATAGAACTTGATTAATGAAATAAGCAATACATAAGTGTTTAATCTTGAAAGATTAAAAGAAAAAGATGAAACTTAGTGAGAGAAAGTTTAAGACTTTCTCTCTCTAAAACTAGAAAGAAAATGAAAAAGTGAAAACTAACTAAAAATTAACTAACTCCCTTCCTAATGACTATTAGGAGGGTATTTATAGGGAAGGTGGAAGGAGTGCATGTGTTGCATCTTCTTTCTTGCTTTCTTCACGTTTTCTCGAATCGACTTTAATTCTTTGTCTTTGTCGTCTCGGGATTTGAACTTGTCTTTTAATTTTCTTCTTCTATTAGACTTAAGTTCTTCGACTTCGTTAAACTTCCGCCTTTAGACTTTTTCTTCGATAAATCTTCAGAATAGGCCTTGGACTTCCGTTCTTTTTGCACTCTTGATCTTTTGACTTCATCTTTTCCCTTTTTCTTCGATAAAAGCCCGTGAAAACCCGTCTTTTCTTCCTTTTTCATATTTTGGTCCTAAAACACAATAAAAACACAAACCACGCATAATTCCTACTTTTACGACATAAATCACACGTTTTGGTCTTGTTATTATTGGAAATAAGTGGTAAAAGGATAAGTGTTTTCACACTTATTATAGTATATATCGTTTTTCGTGTTTTTTGTTATTACTATATTTTATTACGTAGAATAATAAATTTACCTACTTCCAAATAAGACCTTAGTTGGGATTTCATCACCTAGCTATTGTTTTCGAATCCAAAACGAAAAATAAAGGCAAAATAGATAAATACTAATAAAAAGTTTGAACTCGATTATACAAACTATAAGGTGGGTATAAGGCGACGAGCTATAAAAGGCCGTCTAAGGAAAAAGGTTTTTAAGTGCTTTGTGTCACCTCGTTTCCCCGCTTGCTTGTGCGTATATTGAGAGGGACGACCGATTATTGGTTTGCCGACTCAAGTAGTATTAAATCTTATTTTTGTAGTTTACTTATTGAACCTCGAGACGGTTAGGTTTTCACCTACGTTTCAAAGTCGACCGAGCGTAGATTACTTCCATAGTAATTATCCTTATTCCTTGTTTTTATCAATCTTTTTTATTGAGCAATACCAAATAAAAATACCAAAAATAATCTTCTTATAATCTAATTTCTTTTCTTCAATCCTCTAAAATTCTCGTCACGTTGGTTTATGAAATTACGATCTACTCGACTTTTGATTAATCACGATAGGCTTGAAAAAATTCCTCGTAGAAATAGAAATCGTCAACAACGAATAGTGGAACCCGAGCTTCCACCTATTGTTGTAGAGATGGCCGATAACCGAACAATGGAGGAATTGCTCTGTGCACCCACCGAAGGGTACGGGGAAGCAATCGTTGTACCGGCTATTTTGGCGGATCATTATGAGATTAAGACGGGTCTTTTATCACTCATTCGTGCCGACCAATTTCGTGGCAATGAGACCGATAACCCGCACTCTCACATTCGGAGTTTTCTTCGTATCACCTCGACTCTCAAGTTTAGAGATGTTCTGAATGACGCGATTAAGCTCATGCTTTTTCCGTACTCGCTCGAGGGGAACGCTAAGCTTTGGTATGAAAAAGAACCACCAGGTTCGATTTTTACATGGGACGATTTAGTGTCTAAGTTTATGAATTACTTCTTTCCACCATCCAAAACAACTCACTTTAAAAATGAGATCACTAGATTTGAACAAAAAGTGCATGAATCGTTTGGAGTTGCTTGGGAAAGGTTTAAAGATTTGATGAGACAATGTCCACACCACGGTTTCACGGAGTTACACCAAATCAATACTTTTTATAATGGACTTAATATGGTTGAACAAGATTCTTTAAATGCCGCCACGGGTGGTAATCTTTTAAGTTATGCCTTGGCTATGAACTCTAATCCGTACCGAGCAACTTTTAAACGATCTGGGGCTAGAAGCTAAGTAACCTTTTAAATCGTACAACCTTATTTATTGTAGATAAATTTATTAACAAGCGGAGGGAGAATAGGTTTATAATTAACTCACATAAATTCACGAAAGAATACCGAACTTATAATTGACTCTATCATCTCTCGTTCTCCACAATTTAAAATCTCAAGAAATGAGACTCGTGGATGCTTAGCCTATTAAATCAAAGTTTTGGGTTTTCGAGTCGCTTATAGGATCTTGCAATGTCTTAGACTTTTTCAAGTTTAGAAATCGCATTTTAAAGTTCCCTTGATAAACAACTCTCTAGGATCAATTATAGGAACTTGCGAAAAGTTCTTGTTCTTAACCCGTGAGAGTTAAGACTTTCGCGTTTTATAGCTCCCTATATAATAGCCTAGCAAAACTTGACTTAAACACGTTAAGGATACTAGCTAGAGAAAACTTAGGTAAGTAAACTCGGGTTGAGTCAAAATGTTCACGACTAAGAAAAATCTAAACCACTTTATTGAAAATTTATTCTAGCAATGGAAAGAAACTAAACATGATAAAGGAAAATACAACTATACAACTAGGCCAAAATAGATTAAAAATTTTGAAAAATGTCGAAAAATCAAATTTTCCGGTTAAAATAAGGGCAAATTCATGGAAAAGACCACTTACTTCGATAGAAGTCCCCCTTACACTTGAGATGAACATTGTCCTCAATGTTTAAGCATGTGGGAGTAAACTCCCCTACACTTAGGACATTGTGCACTTTGTTTAAATCATGCTAAGGAAAGGACAACTAAAGTGAATTCAATGCGAACATATATAGAATATGAGATATTGAATCACAAGAGTTTAGGATATAACCGGGAAGATGGGAACACGGTATCACGGTTTGTCAAAAGTCATCAAGGTGGATCTTTGAAGCTTTAATCCCTGCACAGCACAAGAAACAAAACAACAAACATATGCGGGGCTCCCCCTACACTTATTATGAAAGCAGTAAAGGATAGATCACGGGTTGCCTCCCGAGAAGCGCTTGTTTTTGTTCACCGAGTCACGAGCCTGACTCGACCCAAATTTAGTTCATGGGGAACGTGGTGAGGGATGAAATCATCTCTTGGGAGATGTCCTCACCAAAGTACAGCTTCAAACGCTGGCCATTCACCTTGAAATTGGGCCCATTTGGCTGAGAAAGCTCAATGGTCCCATATGGAAAGACTTTGGCGACGGTGAATGGACCAGACCAGCGGCTCTTCAACTTGCCAGAGAAGATCTTCAACCGAGAGTTAAAAAGTAGGACTTGATCACCAATGTGGAACTCTCGGTTCTTAATCCTTGCGTCATGAATGATCTTCGTCTTCTTCTTGTAGATCAGCGAGTTCTCATAAGCTTCATTCCTCAGTTCGTTGAGCTCGTTGAGTTGAATCTTGCGATGATCACCGGCTTTGTTGATGTTGAAGTTAGCCCACTTCAAGGCCCAGTGCGCCTTGTGTTCCAGCTCGATTGGGAGGTGGCAGGCTTTCCCGTACACAAGACGATAAGGCGTACAGCCGATCGGGGTCTTATAAGCAGTACGGAAAGCCCATAGAGCATCATCTAACTTATCGGCCCACGCGGCGCGATGCTCTCCCACAGTACGCTCCAAAATTCGCTTTAATCCACGGTTGGATATCTCGGCTTGCCCATTGGTTTGGGGATGATAGGCGGTGGAAAGACGATGGTTAACACCATACTTAGCCATGACTCTTGCAAATTGATCATTGCAAAAATAAGTCCCGCGGTCACTGATAATAGCACGAGGAACGCCGAATCGGGCGAAAAGCTGCTTTAAAAAGTTCACAACCACCCTCGCATCATTCGTAGGAAGAGCCTTGGCTTCAACCCATTTAGAAACGTAGTCGACGGCGACGAGGATGTACTTGTTCCCTTTGGAAGATGGAAATGGCCCCATAAAGTCGATGCCCCATACGTCAAAGATTTCACATTCCTATATGAAATTCTGAGGCATCTCATCCTTATGTGTGATCTTGCCTTGGCGTTGGCAAGCATCACAATGCTTAACCATTTCGTGAGCATCACGATAAATGGTGGGCCAATAGAATCCAGAATCAAACACTTTCTTAGCGGTGTAGTTGGGACCAAAGTGACCACCGGTGGGTCCTTTGTGGCAAGCTTGGAGAATGTCAAAAGCTGCCGGTCCGTCAATACATCGACGAATGATCGGATCAGCACATTGTTTGAATAGATAAGGGTCATCCCAAAAGTAAGTCTTAACATCGTTCAAGAACTTCTTCTTTTGTTGGGATGTTAGCCCTTTGATGATAATACCACCCGCTAAGTAGTTTGCAATGTCAGCAAACCACGGGGTGCCATCAAGATTGAGATTTATAGACATTAAGGTCTCAAGGGGGAAAGAGTCATTGATCTCTTTGTTCGGATGATCCCCTTGATATGGATCCTCAAGTCTGCTCAGATGATCCGCGGCCAGGTTTTCGGCTCCCTTCTTGTCACGAATTTCAATGTTGAATTCTTGAAGGAGTAAAACCCAGCGAAGAAGTCTTGGCTTAGAATCGTGCTTAGTCATCAAGTACTTCAATGCGGAATGGTCCGTGTATACGATGGTGGGGGATAAAACAAGATAGGGGCGAAATTTCTCAAAAGCATAGACAACAGCTAAAAGCTCTTTTTCGGTTGTCGTATAATGCAATTGAGCCCCTGTCATTGTTTTGCTAGCATAGTGGATTGGTTGGAAGTGTTTATTCACTCGTTGGCCCAAAACCGCACCAATAGCAAAGTCGCTAGCATCGCACATCAATTCAAAAGGCAGATCCCAATTAGGGGTAACCAAGACCGGTGCCTTAGTTAGCTTATCCTTAAGAAGATTGAAGGCTTCGAGACACTCTTTAGAAAAGATAAAAGGAGTATCTTTTTCCAAGAGGTGGGTCATCGGGCGAGCGATTTTAGAGAAATCCTGAATGAATCGACGATAGAAGCCCGCATGACCCAGAAAACTTCTCACACCCTTCACGGTTGAAGGTGGAGGTAATTTGGCTATGACATCAACTTTAGCACGGTCGACTTCAAGACCGGCTTTAGAGATTTTGTGTCCTAGCACAATGCCTTGTTTTACCATAAAATGGCATTTTTCCCAATTCAGAACAAGGCGAGTGTCTTCGCACCGCTTAAGCATACGTTCCAAATTGGCAAGGCAAGAAGAGAAGGAATCCCCAAAAACCGAGAAATCATCCATGAAGACTTCCATGGTTTGCTCAACCATGTCATGGAAGATAGCCAACATGCACCTTTGGAAAGTCCCGGGGGCATTGCATAAGCCAAAAGGCATTCTTTTGTAAGCAAATGTGCCATAAGGACAAGTGAATGTTGTCTTTTCTTGATCTTGGGGATCGATGGGTATTTGGAAATAACCCGAGAAACCATCAAGAAAACAGTAATATTCATTACCCGCTAAACGTTCAAGCATTTGGTCCATAAAAGGTAGAGGGAAATGATCCTTTCTCGTGGCATCATTGAGTTTGCGGTAGTCTATACAAACTCTCTACCCAGTAACGAGACGGGTATGAATCAACTCGTTGTTTGCATTGGACACAACGGTGATTCCGCCTTTCTTAGGCACACAATGGACTGGACTAACCCATGGTGAATCCGAAATAGGGTAAATCATACCCGCATCAAGAAGTTTGATTACCTCTTTTTTGATGACTTCATGGATTTTAGGATTCACCCTTCGTTGGCTTTGAATTTTGGGCTTAAAGTCGTCCTCCATGAGAATTTTATGTGTGCAAAAGTGAGGATCAATTCCACGGATGTCGGAGATTTTCCAAGCGATAGCTCTTTTATGCTTCTTCAACACTGCGATGAGTCGAGCTTTTTCGTCTTCTTTCAGATCCTTTGCGATGATGACCGGTAACTTCTCGTTGTCTTCTAGGAAAACATACTCAAGATGAGGAGGTAGGTCCTTAAGCTCGAGAGTGGGAGGATTCTCAATAGACGGTGAAACTAACGATGGATCATCATTAGTCACCTCTTTAGGAGAAGGAGGATAAAACGGGTCCTCATTGAGAAGTCTCTCAATAGTACGAAGGTCTTCATCCCAATTGGTGGACAAATTATCATACTTAATATCGAGAGGACCCAAGCTAGCTTCGAAATCATCCAAGTCACTTTCTCCAAAAGGAGTCAATGCCGGAGCAATTGAGGCAACGGTCTCAACATTGGGTAGAGAAGAAAGAGTACTTTTGCAAGAATCATGAAAATGTTCTTCACAAGCCTCATCGAGAACATCAATAGCATTAACACTCTCATACGAATAAGGTTGCTTAGAAATCTTACCCATGTTGAAGACAATTTTATCGTCACCAACTCTCATGATTATTTCGCCCGCGGCTACATCAATGAGAGTGCGACCGGTCCTCAGAAATGGACGTCCAACGATTAATGGAACACGAGGATCCATCTCGTAGTCAACGACGACAAAATCCGCCGGGAAGGTGAATTTGTCAACGGCAACAAAGACATCTTCGGCTATCCCCACTGGATAAGCAACCGTACGGTTGGCTAATTCCAAAGTCATTTTGGTGGGGACTAGCTCGGGGAGAGATAATTGCTTCCAAACACTTAAAGGCATTAAGTTTATACTGGCACCTAGATCGGCTAGGGCCATGCAATTCTCTACTCCCGGGAAGTTGCAAGGAATCAAGAAGCGACCCGGATCACCAAGTTTGGTGGGCAATTTCCTTAAGAGCATTGCAGAGCAGTTCTCTTTAAGTTGGGTCTGAGCGATGTCAAGAAGCTTTTCCTTATCACTTAGAAGATCTTTAAACATCTTAGCGTATTTGGGCATGTGAGCGAGAGCCTCGGCAAAGGAGATGTTAAAATTCAATTGTTTAAACATTTTGAGAAAGTTTGAAACCTGAATATCATCCTTGCTCTTTTACTTCTCTTTCCTCAGCCTTGAAGGATAAGGTATATTGGATGAAGAGGAAGGCTTTAAGGGAATAGGATCACTCACAACCACGGGTGGTGGGGAAATGGGGATAGAAGGTGAAGGAGGTGAGGAAAGTTGCTCTTTTTCCTTGTTCACAATCACTGGTGGAGGTGTAGGAAGCTCGGGTTCCATATAACCTTTTCCACTACGAGTGGTGATTGCTTTCATCTCCCCTCTTGGATTCGCAACGGTATTACTCGAAAGAGTACCCGAAGAAGAGGGTTGATTACCTTAGATGAGCGAACCAATCATATCACGAAGGTGAACCGCTTGATTATTAAAAGAGTCTCTCATGTTTGCATTAATTTCATTGCTGTGTTTTGCCATGTCATTCCTTAGCTAGGCTCGAATATCGTTCCCTTGTTTCGCCATTTCACCCTTCAAGTTGCGGACTTGACTCTGAAGATTCGTCACCATCTCCCGATTAGTCTTCATGAATGTCTCGACGTCTGGACTCACTGCCATCGGTTGATTGAGAGGTGGAGCTTGGTAAGCTTGAGAATTTCCTTGAGGTGGGTATGGGTTTCGTTGGGATTGATATTGATTGTTTGCACGAGGTTGGGATGGGTTGTAGCTTTGTTGTTGGTTTTGGTTTGCAGGAGGGAAACCGAGAGGAGCAAGATAATTGTTGGAACGATAACTTAGCAAGCCACGGTCTCCTTGAGGGCGGGCTTGATAGCCTCCCGTGGGATAAGTGCCGTAAGCTGCGTTAACGTTTTCAGAAAAATTGGCTTGGGTAGAAGGACAATCATTGTAAGAATGAGGACCACCACATGTGTCACAAGAAAAAGCAACGGCTTTAGCTTGTTGAAAGTGGTTTGTGGCCATGGCCATGAAATCTTTGTGCATATTCGCGATTTGTCGGGAAAGTTCGGATATCTCGGGATTGTAAGTAGTAGAAGAAACATTGACTCTCTGATTAGATCTTGAGGATGCGGATGAATCCTAATTCTTGTGGTGAGTAGTCATGTTTTCGATCAACTCTCGACACTCCTCCGGTCTCCTTTTCATAAAAGTACCACCGGCGGCGGCATTGATCGTGTCACGATCACGAAAAGTGAGACCATTGTAGAAGGTGTCAATGAGAGTGGCGGGGAGCATATTATGATTTGGACAGCGGTCGATCAAATCATTGTATCGTTCCCAAGCATCAAAAAGCGATTCATCATTCTCTTTCATGAATCCACTGATTTGGTTACGAAGGCTAGTGACCATGGATGGGGGAAAGTAGCGCGATAAAAAGCTTTGAGTCATGTCGTTCCACGTATGAATAGAATTCTTAGGAAGACGGTCAAACCATTTTTCGGCATGGTGAGAAAGCGAGTGGAGAAAGAGTTGAAGGCGAAGGTCATCCATAGAAACTCCGGGGCACTTCATGCTTTGGGTTATGGTAATGAATTTGTCGAGGTGTTTGTTGGCATCATCATCCGGAATTCCACGAAATGGGTTAGTTTGCACTTGCTGGATCATGTGATGCTTCAACGAAAACTCCTGAGCCGTGACGTGCATTGGCGCAATCGGGCCTCCACGTCCGTTCATGGTGGGTTGACACAATTCCTCCATCGTTCGTAAATCAGGTAGGTGGACATTGTTGTTGTTGTTGTTGTTATTGTTATTATTCAAATTAGGTAGAGGTGGGTTGTTATTGTTGTTATTAACACCAGCCATAGCTAAATCTTCACGAGTCTCGGGCTCAGAATAGTTCGAAGATCTAGTACGCATACACCTGCAGAAGAAAAATATACAAGAGAATATCTATATAATCTTTTTGGTGCAAAACCTTTTGAAAAGAATTGCTTTTTAATGATTTTTTAGTGTTTTTGTATTTTTGAAGAGTTTTATATTTTTTAGGATTTTTGAAATTTTTTTAAAGCAAGGAAAATAACGTTCAAATAACGGATCCCAAAATTCAATGCGTCTCTCACTAAAAACCGTTAATCGTAACGAAAAGAGCCGGCAGCGGCGCCATTTAATACTTCGCTTTTGGCTAGGTATAAAATCTTATCGTCTGAATCCTTTTCGAATTGAAAACCGGTCTAAAGTGCGACTCAATCGTCTTTTGGTGAATCAAGAGAATGGTTTGGTTGATTTGTCTAATTTAAATTATAAGCAAGTAATAAGTGTCGTTGAGTAAAATGGAAGTTTAAAAGATTAATACTAAAATTAGTTAAAAGAAAATGCTTGAAGACTTAAAGACTAGATTAGAAAAATGCTTTTACACTTAATAAAAACTAACACTTAGAAAATTTAATGAAAACAATACACTAAATAGCCTAATCGGAATAAGCCAAAACAAGCCCAGATCGGAATATATTCCGATCTGGTGGTCGGAATATGGGGGGGGGGGGGGAATGCAATCGGAATATTGAACACACTAATCGGAATATGGGACAAAGCACACAATCGGAAAGAGCCAAAATAACCCCGATCGGAATATAGGACAATGCACACAATCGGAATATTTAAAAACACACTTAATCGGAATAATGCAACTGAAAGTACAATCGGAATATGTAACAATGGCCAGATCGGAATATTTAGAAACCCTTATCCGATCACTCGATCGGAATAAGGGGGTTAATCGGAATACTTGTGGGTGTGATCGGAAAGTCAAAACCCTTTTCCGATTTGATCAATCGGAAAGAGGGGAGGCTGTCTGCTCGGAATAGGCAGCAATCGGAATAGGGGATTGTACCCTTTCCTAAATTTGTGGAAATCGGTTAAAGCCAATGAAATAAGCTAAAATGATAAGCTTCTCACCAACTAAAACGAATCAATACTAAACCAAATCAAATAAGCACTTTTATCAACTTATCTAACTCGAAAATAAACAAACTTTTTGATCAAACAATAAAAACATAAACTTTTTAAGGAAAACTTTTATAAGGAAATAAGCTAATCATAAAAATAAGCCAATAAGCACAAAAGTCATAAAGCTTAATCAAATGAAAACTTATGAAATGATCAAAAGATTAACTTATTAAGCATGAAATCATTTAGAACAACACGGATCATATGATAATCGCACCAAAATCAATCTAAAATCAAAGAAGAGTAGAATGAGATTAAGGATTAAAAGCTTAAAATAGAACTTGATTAATGAAATAAGCAATACATAAGTGTTTAATCTTGAAAGATTAAAAGAAAAAGATGAAACTTAGTGAGAGAAAGTTTAAGACTTTCTCTCTCTAAAACTAGAAAGAAAATGAAAAAGTGAAAACTAACTAAAAATTAACTAACTCCCTTCCTAATGACTATTAGGAGGGTATTTATAGGGAAGGTGGAAGGAGTGCATGTGTTGCATCTTCTTTCTTGCTTTCTTCACGTTTTCTCGAATCGACTTTAATTCTTTGTCTTTGTCGTCTCGGGATTTGAACTTGTCTTTTAATTTTCTTCTTCTATTAGACTTAAGTTCTTCGACTTCGTTAAACTCCCGCCTTTAGACTTTTTCTTCGATAAATCTTCAGAATAGGCCTTGGACTTCCGTTCTTTTTGCACTCTTGATCTTTTGACTTCATCTTTTCCCGTTTTCTTTGATAAAAGCCCGTGAAAACCCGTGTTTTCTTCCTTTTTCATATTTTGGTCCTAAAACACAATAAAAACACAAACCACGCATAATTCCGACTTTTACGACATAAATCACACGTTTTGGTCTTGTTATTATTGGAAATAAGTGGTAAAAGGATAAGTGTTTTCACACTTATTATAGTATATATCGTTTTTCGTGTTTTTTGTTATTACTATATTTTATTACGTAGAATAATAAATTTACCTACTTCCAAATAAGACCTTAGTTGGGATTTCATCACCTAGCTATTGTATTCGAATCCAAAACGAAAAATAAAGGCAAAATAGATAAATACTAATAAAAAGTTTGAACTCGATTTATACAAACTATAAGGTGGGTATAAGGCGACGAGCTATAAAAGGCCGTCTAAGGAAAAAGGTTTTTAAGTGCTTTGTGTCACCTCGTTTCCCCGCTTGCTTGTGCGTATATTGAGAGGGACGACCGATTATTGGTTTGCCGACTCAAGTAGTATTAAATCTTATTTTTGTAGTTTACTTATTGAACCTCGAGACGGTTAGGTTTTCACCTACGTTTCAAAGTCGACCGAGCGTAGATTACTTCCATAGTAGTTATCCTTATTCCTTGTTTTTATCAATCTTTTTTATTGAGCAATACCAAATAAAAATACCAAAAATAATCTTCTTCTAATCTAATTTCTTTTCTTCAATCCTCTAAAATTCTCGTCACGTTGGTTTATGAAATTACGATCTACTCGACTTTTGATTAATCACGATAGGCTTGAAAAAATTCCTCGTAGAAATAGAAATCGTCAACAACGAATAGTGGAACCCGAGCTTCCACCTATTGTTGTAGAGATGGCCGATAACCGAACAATGGAGGAATTGCTCTGTGCACCCACCGAAGGGTACGGGGAAGCAATCGTTGTACCGGTTATTTTGGCGGATCATTATGAGATTAAGACGGGTCTTTTATCACTCATTCGTGCCGACCAATTTCGTAGCAATGAGACCGATAACCCGCACTCTCACATTCGGAGTTTTCTTCGTATCACCTCGACTCTCAAGTTTAGAGATGTTCTGAATGACGCGATTAAGCTCATGCTTTTTCCGTACTCGCTCGAGGGGAACGCTAAGCTTTGGTATGAAAAAGAACCACCAGGTTTGATTTTTACATGGGACGATTTAGTGTCTAAGTTTATGAATTACTTCTTTCCACCATCCAAAACAACTCACTTTAAAAATGAGATCACTAGATTTGAACAAAAAGTGCATGAATCGTTTGGAGTTGCTTGGGAAAGGTTTAAAGATTTGATGAGACAATGTCCACACCACGGTTTCACGGAGTTACACCAAATCAATACTTTTTATAATGGACTTAATATGGTTGAACAAGATTCTTTAAATGCCGCCACGGGTGGTAATCTTTTAAGAAAAACTCCGAGAGACGCGTGGGGTATCATTGAGAATAAGTCTAGAGTGCAATATTCACGAAACACACCGGTTGTTTCCAATGTGAATTCATAAAATACCGAGATTTCTAGATTGGACTTTAAGATCGATAGTGGATTTACCACGTTGTTAAATGAGATTAGGAAGAATCCTCATGGATCGATTTATATGGTTGAGAATTTTTGTGTATCATGTGGTGGAGCACATCCGAATTATGCTTGTTCAACCACAGGGTTTGATCAAGCTAGTGCTTTTGCCGCGACGGGAACTTACGGCCCTAACGGTCAAGCTCCTCGTCAAAACTATGTTGCTCCACCGGTTCAAAATAGATACAACAATGGAAATAATGGGAATAATTTTAAACATGGTAACCAAGGGAATTATAATCAAGGAAATGGATTTAATGGCAATCAAAATAATCAAGGTTTTCACAACAACCAAAATGATTTGTCAAGCTACATTAAAACAAATGAGGCTAATTTGAAAGCTCTTCAAAACAATATTCAAGGACAAATGGCAACTTTGAAAAATTAATTTCACAAAATACGATCAAGGGGAAAAATAACAAGATTGAGCTTAACCAACAAAGATTAGAGCAAAACCAAAACCGTATGCAACAAAGTTTAGAGCAAAGCCAAAACCATATGGAGCAAAGATTAGAGCAAAGTCAAAACCGTTTTGAGGGGAATCAAGCTAAGTTTGAGAACAAATTAATTTTGATGTTTGAGGCTTTTATGAGCAAACCCTCCTCTTCTTCGGGTGGCTTACCTAGCAACACCATACCAAATCCGAAGGGAAAGATTAAGTCCATCACCGTTTACAATGATAATGATAATTTAGAAGATGTGCTTAAGTTTAATCCTCCACCTAAAGAGACCTTTCTTGATGTTACCAAGGCTACTTTAGATGCTAGATGTTTCGCGATTTTCTGTAATTTCTATCCTGAGAAATATGGAGATCCGAGTCAACTCTTGATACCTTGTGTTTTCAAAGGTCTTGAGGAATGCAAAGCTCTAGCCGATCTAGGAGCTAGCATCAACCTAATGCCTTTATCCATATGGAAGACTCTTGACTATTTCCCACTTACTCCCACTCGAATGATCATTGAGCTTGCTAATGGAACCACCACCCACCCGGTTGGTATAGCGGAAGATGTCATTGTTAAAGTGGGGAAGTTTTTGTACCTTGCCGATTTTGCAATCGTTGATTATGAGACCAATCCTTGTGTGCCTGTAATTTTAGGACGACTATTTTTGTGCACGGCTCAAGTTCAAGTTGATACGAGGAAAGATGAGATAAAACTGTTGTATGGGTATAAACATGTTGTTTTCAAAGCGGAAAAACTTCCAAATTATGTTTCTAAATATGTGGAAAGTTTAAAACTTGTTGAGACTTTTGAAAAGAACACAAAAAAGGAGTTTCTCACTTACAGGGGTGAAAGGGCTATCATAGATCCATCATTTAGGAAAGGTGAAAAATTAATTCTCGAGGATGATGTTAGTTCTAAGATCGATAAGGAAATTGATGAGTACCTTAGTGCACCATTCGATGCTAGTGAGCTTGATAATGAGAATTTTGATCCACAGGGAGATATTGCTTTAATTGAACAATTGTTGAATACTACTCCATCTCCACTCCCTACGAAGGACCAAATAGATGATATTAAGGCACGTTCTTCATTTAAAGAGCCTTTGATTCCTAACTTTACACAGAATGAGGTTAGTGACTATTCGTTGGATAAGTTCGTCGATGAACTTGTTGCTCTTATTGATCCACTTCCACCGGGAAGTGTTGATCATGATCCTTATGTTTTACCTTCCATTCTCTAGGAGTTCTCCGATGAACTTCCTTCTAATGAGAGTGATGATCTTGTATCCGAGTGTGACACACTTGATACTTTGTTGGATATTTCTTGTGATGACAAGATTGATGACATTTATGTGACTTACTCGAATCCTCTTTTTGATTTTGAGGAAAAGTCTAATGAACCAAAGGAAGACACTCTTTATCTTGAGAATGTTTCTAATGACGGTTTTCAAAACCCTTGGTTTGACCACCCGATTTATGATGATGATATTGTTGAACCGGAGGGAGAAATTTTCTTTATTCCAAATCTCCTTCCCACTCGCTTTGATCTTAATGTGCGGGTTTTTCATGCGACTCGTTTTGAGTACCATGACCCCTTTGTTCACATTCATAAGAGTGATAAGGTCAACAAAGTCATGCAAGTCGATACCATTATGGTTGAGACTTTTATTCCACCATTACCATGTGCTTTATATGATTATGGATTAGCATGGGGGGATGACACCGTGTTGTCTATTCTTTTCTCTCCCGAGGACGAGGTATTCGACCCCGGAATCATTGATTTAGGGAAATCTCAACCTTTCACCGATGGAATAATTGAAAGACTTTTCGATCTTGGTGCGAGTTTATCTCGGGGAGCATACTATATCCATATCATGATTTGTGACCACCATCTCTTTTGGAGATTTATGTTGGAGTTTTATCCTTTCGTTTGTCATCCGACAACGAGGATGTGATCTTTGACCCCAACATCGTGCTTTATTATGGATTATATTCTAATATGCCGGTTTTCACCATTTTCCCTAAGGACCAATGAATGCGGGGATCGAGTCGAGCTCATGACTTGGTTAACAAAAACGAGGTGCCTTGTGGGGGAGTCCCATACATTCTATCTTCTATCTATTTTTTAACACTAATAAGGCTTGATCTTTTCAAGCTCGTGCTCGTGTTTTGTTGTGTTGTGAATCTTAGGTATGACCCTAATCATTGAAGACTCTCGTGTTCGGTTTTTGCCGGTCCACTTGATCTTCCTTACTTTGATTGTCAAAAGGGGAACACTCTATATCCTTTGATTTTTATCGACTAACGTTTTATCTTGAAGCATAATTAATAAACGGCTTATAGATTTGCGTGCTCTTACCATGTTAGGATTTTGCATTAGACTCTTCATGTTTTAGGAAGGGGTGTTACCCTTGAGCTAGGAAACATTGAGGACAATGTTTGGTTTTAGCATGGGGGAGTCAATCGATATAATCGCTTGCAATTGCTTTTGTCGTGTTCAAACGTAATTGTTTTTCTCGTTTTTCATAAAAAATTTAAATTTTTAGTGTATTTTGTGTTTTATAATAAAGAAAATAAGTGTTTTTGACACAAATGTAGGCTTTCCGTTGGTGAAAATTAAAATAGTTTTTGACTCGACTCGGTTTTTACCTTAGCTTTTTCCTTAACGTGTTTAAATCAAGTTTTGCTAGACTTTTATATAGGGAACTTTAAAACGCGAAAGTCTTAATTCATACGGGTTTAAGGACGAGAACTTTTCGCAAGTTCCTATAATTGATCCTAGAAAGTCGTTTATCAAAGGAACTTTAAAATGTAAATTCTAAAACTTGAAAAAGTCCAAGAAAATGCAAGATCCTATAGATGACTTGAAAACCCAAAACTTTGATTTAATTGGCTAAGTATCCATTAATTTCGTATTTTTGAAATTTTACAATATGGAGAACAAGAGATGATAAAGTTTAATCATAAGTTTTTAATGTTAATTTGTGTAAGTATTTTTGTGTTTGATTCTATCTCCTCGTATTTATTTTTCACACTTGAATAATAAATTGCTTAATAAATGAGTTTTTAGTGGTTTAGGCTTAATATCTTAACTCGTAACTCCTTCAATTTGTCTTACTATATATATTAAAGTAAGAACACGTTAAGGGTGTCAGCGTCATGGACTTTTGATCATGGGATTGCGGAAATTTGGCTTACTATATATATTATAATAATAAGAAGAATAAATAAAGACATGTTCTCTATGAGCCTTCGGGTGGGAGTCATGTAGCACTAACCTTGTCATTAGAGCCTTAGGGTGTATGGCATGGTGACGTATTTAATAAAAATTTCTTCATCATCATGAGCCTTAAGGTGGGATGGTGAATGTCAATTCTCTTGTTTATGTCCAAGGAGCCTTCGAGTGTGGATTACAAATAAGGAGCACTTTTACATCTTAAAGAGCCTCAAGGTGTATGATGTAATTGTTGCTAACTCCATTAATAAGGTCAAATTTAAATTTGGAGGATTTATTGTTGCTTTAAGTAGACCTATTAGCCAAATTTCGGATACAGGGATTTATCCCTCAAATCGTGTTAAGTTATCCTTGATGTGGGCTTTCTTTAGTGACAACGGTTTTTGAAGTCGAGGTTAGGTTTTGAGTGTTGAGTTTACACCGTTTTTGCCTTCATTTTTGGACTAATAATTATCAAATAAGTCAAATGAGCCTTTGGGTGAATGACAATATTTAAAATGTAGAGATACAATTAGGAATAAAAGGAGATTGAGTTTAACAAAAATTACTTGCATGAGTGGTCTTGACATTGGGACTTATGATTGACAATGGTCTTGTTTTTAAACTTGGCATGGAAGAGTGAAAAGTCGAAAATGATGAATCTATTTGATTTTTATGATCCTAAAAGTTATTTTTCAATTAATAAAAGCATTACATTATGTCTTTGCATAATAAAGTGTTAAAAGTCAAAATAAAAGTGTAGTTAGTAGTTTTATTTTATCATTGCATGAGGACACGGCAATTGCTTAGAAAGGGGGAGTTTGATATGAGTGTAATTACTCATATCAATTGTATCAATTAATTTACAATAAATGCATAAAATCAGTGAAAATGGCCTTGTATATGCATGTTTGTTGTTTCATGTGTGTAGGTACCCAAGATCACGAAAACCGGCAATATCGACACGAGTTTGAAGATTATTTCAAGAAGCAAAGTATCAAGTTCGTTTTTAGAGGATTGAACTTTATCAAAGTTATTGGGCTTTGTGGGTCCCACATTTGCTTATTGGGCCCAAAAGCCCAATAGTGGATTTATATTATTTACTTTTGGTAAAATAGCCCAACAAAGGCCCAATCACAAGAATATAATGGGACGGATGGAAGTTGAAGCCCAAATATTCAACAATTTTTATGAGACGTAAGGAGTAATGGGTTTCAAAAGCCCATTTTGTTAATGAAACGTGTGGAAATAAGTAGATCAAGACATATTTTGGTTAAAAATGCTATGAGACGGTGAAAGAGTATTATTTAAAGTGAAAAGTATTCACTTTTAGTAAACTTTCCACACACTCCTCTTCGTTACATACTATGAAAAGATAAACGCAGCCACAACCCACCACCCACAAACCCTAGATCAAAAACCCTATTTGGGGCTTTTCTTATCCAAAGAAAGTGAAACACACGCGCTTGATAATAATTACCAAGTATTTCGTAGGTTGAAGATGGTATCCAAGGGACTACGTGGCAGCTTGCTTTGTCACAGCTATCTTGTGATTGGTGGATTTTGTCACTACCAATCATACCACCAATCATCAAGGGCCACATCAACATCCAAAGAAGCACAACTAGCACATATGCCTGCCACCTTGGCAATCCGTGTGAGGGTGGATTGTTTTTAGTCGTAAGATCAAGAAGGAGAAAGAGAATATGGAATCAAGGGCCAAGATGGTTTTCCCTTCTCAACAAACTCACCTCAAGAGCCTTGGGGTTTGCCTATAAAAACACCAAAAAACTTGTAATCAATCATTCCAATTTTACTTTACTGTTATGATGTCAATTTAGTGATAGGATAAATGTAATTTTATTTTTATAGTTCTGTAATGATTTTAATATAATAATAAAAGTTACTTTAAGTTTTAATCTTTTCTTGAATCTACTTTAATGTTTAAATTAATTGCAATTATTCTTCAGAATACTACTTTGATATTATATATGAAAAATTATTTTATTAAGCTGTTTAATAGCTTAAGGAGATAATTTTAAGTAAGATTTGGAAAAAGCTTTTCCCCATTGGGAAAAGTCAAAAAGAAATTGAAGCGGTTGATGAACGAAGGTGGATTTTGTGGTTCGTTATGTTCGAGAATGGTGGTTCATGGTTAATGGTGTTTTGTTTGGTGTCGCTTTAGGCTAAAAGAATGTTCAGCGCATTCTTCATCATCAACGGATCTTAATAAAGAGGTTAGTCTGTTTAATTTCAAAGTTTAGTTAGAGGATTGTGATAAACTGTTAATAATTGTTTTTAAAATCTGAAAGTTTGATTTTCTTGTTTAGTTTGGAGATAGCTGTGATATTTTGCTGATAAGACTCATTTTATGTAATTTAGTTTAATCTAAGTTTATGATATGGTTTACTGAAAATTAATATGTTATTCCATCTGTGTAGTGAGGATTGGAAGTTTTATCTGGTTGTTGTTATTGAGTGCTTGCTGATTTATGTCTGATTTATATCTTATTATCTGTTTGAATAAAATCATTTGTTCTGATAATAAATGTTCTGGGGTTGATTCTGATGATCAATCTTTGCTATTGCTTATCTGGGTAATCTGATGCTAGGTTGCTTAATTTTGCATCTGTTTTAGCTTGGTAATATATGTGTACTGCTATTTTGATCTATCTTGTGATTAGTTTATTGATGCCTGTTTTTACTTATTACTTCTGATATCAGTCTGCTGTTTGTTTAAATGTTTCTTTATAGTTGCTGGTTTAGTTTTCCTCTATCTGAGTAGTTTTATTAAGTCTCCTGAGGTTTTATTTGGTTTATCTAGATAGCTGATTAATTTATAATACCAGTTTTTAGTACTATAATTTGTTTTATATTATGCTGAAATGTTTAGTATGTCTAACTGTGATTGATTGATGTTTTCATTTGTTTAAGTATACTGATATTTATTAGATAACCAAACGAATTGTTTGGTAACTGAATAATAAACTATCATTTATTCCTAGTCAAAAAAAATAACCACCAAAATTTGTTCCCAGGGGGTCTCGAACTCGAGACCTCCCCCTTAACTGTCAGTGTGCTCACCAACTGGTCTAGCCACTTGTTTTTGTTTATTTACAGCTAAAGTACTTATTATATCTTGTAATGCCTGAGCTGTGAGTTTTTAATTTACTTTAAGTTTTTAATACAAATCATTTTATATACTTTTAGTATACAAAGTTTTCATTAATCAAATTTAGATCATTTGTTTAGAATAAACTTTATAAAGTTTAGTAAAATAAATAAATAAATAAAAATAAATAAATAAATAAAAAAAATTTTATTATTTTTTTAGAAATCCATATTGTTTTAAAAATTAGTTTTTAAATAATATAGTTTTAATTAATTTTGTTTTGTAATAAATTTAGATTTAAATAAATTTGTTTTATTAAAAGTAAATTTTTAAATAGATTAATTAGTTTATAACTTTTAAATAGTTTTATAATGACGTATAGTCCCTAGTCGGGCTGAATAGTCCGACTCACGGGTACTAACCGCATCCATCAGGAATGGATTGGATACTTGTGCGATGTGCGCACATAGCCCATGAAGCCTGGTAAGCCGTTGTCGCACAAGAGGGTGGTTACTTAGCTAGGTCCTCGTCGCAGTTCGACAGGATCAGATCAAATATAACTTATATTATAGTTATATTTGCCTAAGGGAAATGGATATACACTTGCCTTGGTTGGATAATGAAGATCAAGCTATTTCAAGTCATTATCTCTTCCTTAGGCCGCAAGAATAGGGAGCCCAGCCTGGACTCTCTCGAGTATAAAAGGAACCCCTTCGGTTCCACAAAGGTACGATATACACAATACCCTAAACACTAATATACTCAAACCGATTACTTACTCTCACGTCGGAGTCTAATCGTGGGTAACAAACCCGCGGTAAGCCTAACGGTGTCTGTTTAGTGGGCAGGGTCCTAAAGTAAGTTTCACTTGGTGCGAGAGTCGGAGTCCACAAGACCCCATGTTAAGCCTAATTTGGGTTAGCTCGGTCTACCCCAACTTTTGCATCAACAAGTTGGCGCCATCCGTGGGACCCTTACTAAGCTCTAACAAATGGCGAAAAGCGGTAAGAATGAAGGCCGTCAAGAATCCTCGACGGTAGATGGCCGTATCACATCAGTAGATGTTACCCCTGGATATGCCAGCGAGGCAAACACTCGGGATGTGAACAACCCCCCAGTTATAAGAACGGGAGGACTATTCTCAACTCTCCTACTCGTCGCGGGGGAAAAAGACATCGAATGGGAGTTAACTCAGCCTCCTCCCAATAAACAAAAAAGAAAGACGCCCCAAGAGGAGAGAGGGGAAGTCATCGCTACAAAGGCACGCATGATAGAGGAGTATGTAGCTCATAACTTACAAGCACTCATCCCTTTGGTAGCAAAACATGAAAAGATGGTAGAGGAATCAAAGCGCACGAAGCATGCCTCATCCCCAGAAGGCAATCTGTCAGGATCAAGTGCTAGTCCGTCCAAAAAATGTATGCGTGCAAGTTATTCCTCGGAGGACCAAATCTTCTCGCAACCTTGGAGGAGAGCCAGGAAAAACGCCTTTACGAGTCGAATACAGCATTATGGAGACACCAGAAGGCGCCGCATGCCATCAAACGTGAAAACTTATGATGGCACGACGGATCCAGAAGACCACTTGAAAGTATTTGAATCCCAGGCAGGCATCGAACAATGGCCAGAGTCCGTATGGTGTAATATGTTTAACTCTACACTCGTAGGGAACGCGCGGACGTGGTTTGATAGGCTTCCGCCGCGAATAGTCAACGGGCATGAAGTGTTGCGAAAAGCGCTCAAAAGAAATTATGTGCAACAAAAAAGGCATGATAGGAGCGTTGTATCGCTCGCCAGGGTAAAGCAGCGCCAAGGCGAATACTTGGAAGAATTTCTGGAACGTTTCAAAAGCGAGTGTCTTCAAGTAAAGGACTGGCCAGAAATTTTGAAAGTATCCTGCTTCATGGCGGGGATACGGAACATCGACTTAATAAAGAAGCTTAATGAAAGAACGCCCGAAACCTTCGATGGAGTGCTAAGGCGGGTAAGGTTTTTCATACAAGGAGAATCGGCTGCTTCAGAAATAACACGAGGCACTTATGATCACAGATCTATTCGCATGCCCATTGAAGAACCCGATAATCAAGGAAAATCTCCAAGCCTCGATCACGTAGGAAGGAGAAGGCAAGGGCGAGCTTATAACTCTAGGTTTACCCCCTTAAATTAACCCCGAGAGAAATCCTAGTGATGGAAGGTGCAAATTTCACAAGGCCAACGCCAATGACTACCCCGGTCGAAAAATGCGCCACTAATAGATACTATGAATACCACAATGAGAGAGGGCACGCTACGAATGAATGTATTCAGCTATAGAAATATATCGAGAATAGAGTAAAGAAAGGCGAGCTAAAACACCTTGTCAAGGAAAACACGAAGGATGCTAGACAAACAATCGCCAGCACGAACATTTACATGGTGGAATCGTGGCAACGAAGGATAAGGCATAGGGTGAGCCAAAAATTCTCGAAGGGGAAAGACATTACTTTCCCCCACTCAATGCAAGGAACGTCGCAGACGGCCCGCTAGTGATAGAAATAAGCATTGGCCAGCACAACATACATCGTGTGTATGTGGATGGAGGTTCATCGGCAGAAATAATGTACGAACACTGTTTTCTAAAGCTTAGCGCAGAAGTGAAGAGCCAAATGATGCCTGCGACCTCCCCGCTCATGGATTCAGCGGAGAAGCGGTATGGCCCTTGGGCCAGCTAGAGTTAGCAGTAAGAGTGGGAGATAATGAGCACTCGGTGGAAGTCCCAATGAATTTTTTAATCATACGGTCGCCATCACAGTATAACGGGATCATAGGGTGACCAGCTATACTAGTAATGCGAGCGGTACCTTCTACGGCTCATGGTATGATGTAATTCCCAGTCGATGGAGGGGTCGTAACGATATACAGCACGACAGTTACACCCCCAGAATGAAACGTGATCACAGAACCGCCTAGGGGTCACGATGGAACCAAGGGTGGACTCACCAACAATCTTGAAGGTAGCAATAAGGGTGGACTCACCACCAATCTTGAAGGTACCAATAAATCCGCAGTACCCGGATCAGGAGATAACGATCAAAGGGACATTATCTGACAAAGGAAAGATAGACATGTGTCACCTTTTGAAGAATAACCTGGACGTCTTCGTAGGGGAGCCCAAAGATATGACGGGGGTGCCAAGGTTGATAGCTGAACACAAGCTTCAGATCCGCGAAGGATACCCTCCAGTTAGGCAAAAGAAAAGAGGGCAAGCCCCCAGAGCGCAACAAGGTAATACTGGACGAGGTAAAAAAGTTGGTGGACGCAGGAATCATGAGGGAAGTTTACTATCACGGCTGGCTCGCTAATCCGGTAATGGCAAAGAAACATGATGGCAGCTGGCGCATGTGCGTTGATTTCACAGACCTCAATAAAGCTTGTCTCCAAGATTGCTACCCACTCCCGGAAATAGATTGGAAGGTGGAATCATTGTGCGGATACCCCTTCAAATGCTTCCTGGACGCATACAAGGGATACCATCAGATACAAATGGCAGAAGAAGATGAGGAAAAGACAACATTCCATACCAGCCAGGGTGTGTACTGTTACACAAAAATGCCGTTTGGACTAAAGAACGCAGGGGCCACGTACCAACGACTGGTTGATAAGGCATTTGAAAGCCAAATAGGGCGAAATTTGGAGGTGTATGTCGATGACTTGGTAATAAAAAGTCATACGGAGAGCGAGCTTATTCGGGACATAGAAGAGACGTTCTCCACCCTCAGAAGGATAAACATGAAGTTAAATCCAAAAAAGTGCACTTTTGGGGCGACAGAAGGCATGTTCCTAGGATACATGATTGACCCCAATGGAATTAAACCCTGTCCGGAGAAAACAGACGCGGTTATTCAACTCCAGAGCCCAAAGACGAAAAAGGAAGTGCAATCACTAAATGGGAAGCTTGCAGGATTGAACAGGTTCCTGTCCAAGACAGCAGAGAAGTCACTTCCCTTATTTAAAATACTTAAAAAGTGCATTAAGAAAGGAGACTTCAATTGGACGAAGTAAGCAGAAAAGGCCTTCGAGGAACTAAAGGCGCATTTAGCTTCGCTCCCCATGTTAGTCGCACCACGACCTAAGGAAGAACTGATAATATATTTATCCGCAACGCATGGAGTGATCAGCGCGGTGCTAATGACAGATAGGGACAATGTGCAAACACCAGTGTACTTTATAAGTAGAGCGTTACAGAGCTCGGAGCTAAATTACACCCCGATGGAGAAATTAGTGCTCGCATTAGTGTTCGCAGCAAAAAGGTTGCATAAATATTTCCAAGCACACCCGATAGTGGTGATAACAGATCAACCCATAAAGCAGGTGATCTCGAAACTAGATGTCACAGGAAGGTTCCAAAAATGGAGTGTTCTACTGGGGGAACACAATATTACCTACAGACCTCGCAATGCCGTAAAAGGACAAATCCTGGCGGACTTTATCATTGAAAATCCAGCAGAGGGTGCTCAGGGGCTAGATCAAAAGGAAGAAGACCAAGCCCCGTGGATCTTGTTCACAGATGGGTCATCCTGCACAGATGGATCAAGCGCGGGACTCATACTCACCAATCTAGAAGGAATGGAGTTCACATATGCATTACGTTTTGAATTCACAGCCACAAATAATGAGGCAGAGTATGAAGCGCTGATAGCAGGACTAAGAATCGCAGCGAGAATGGGCGTGCACAATCTCGAAGCAAATGTAGATTCTCGGCTTGTAGCAAACCATATACTTGGTGATTATGAAGCAAAAGAGGACAATATGGTGCAATACTTACAAAAGGCCAAAGCATTGATTGAAGGGTTCCATAGGTTCCAGATACGCCAAGTACCCAGGGGGAGAACAAGAAAGAAGACGCACTTAGCAAAATAGCTTCCACTAGTTTTACGCACCTATCGAAACAAGTCCTAGTGGAAATCCTGAAGGACAAGTCAATCAAAGAGCAAGAGGTCGTGTCGATTGTAGAGGAAGAAGGCCCTACATGGATGACACCGATTATAGATTATTTAACGAATGACTCACTCCCGCATGATGAAAATGAGTCACGACAAGTGCGAAGATGGTCGAGGCAATTCGAAGTCAGAGATGGGATCCTTTACAAGCGGTCATTTCTCCAACCATGGTTAAGATGTGTAAGACCACGACATGCGCAGTATATCATTAGCGAAATCCATGAGGGATCATGCGGAATGCACGCATGACCAAGGTCCATGGTGGCGACAGCATTGCGCAGCGGGTACTAGTGGCCAACTATGCATACAGATGCGTGAACACTTATTAACAAATGCAATGACTGCCAGGTGCACAGACCAGTACCGAGGCAGCCTTAGGAGGAGCTCATGCCAATTACCTCCCCTTGGCCATTCTTTAAATAGGGAATCGATATAGCGGGGCCCTTCCCTGTAACTGCGGGAGGAGTTAAGTTTCTCATAGTTGCGATGGATTAAGGCGAAGGCAGTCACAACAATAACTGGGAATTAGGTGAAACGGTTCGTATGGGACAACATATTAGGCCGTTTCGGAATACCCGGTGAAATAATCTCAGATAATGGGAAGTAGTTCGCAGAGAACCTGTTCAAGGATTGGTGCGCGGATAAGGGGATACATCAACGTTTCACGTCGGTTGCCCATCCACAAACAAATGGAATTGTGAAGAGAGCAAACAGGAGTTTGGGGGATGGCATAAAAGCACGGTTGGGGGAACATAATAAGAAGTGGGTCGATGAGTTGTCGCATGTTTTGTGGGCACATCGCATGATGATCAAGACGGCCACAGGTGATACCCCCTTCGCCCTTACATATGGGACAAAAGCAGTCATTCCAGCTGAGATAGGACTACAAACACTCCACACAGCAGAGGTAGACATGGTTACTAATGATGATGAGCGGCGATTAAACCTAGACATACTCGAGGAACGACGAGAGTTAGCAGCAATCCGCGAAGCTAAGTCAAAAGCAAAGATGAAAGGTTACTATGATTCTATGGTACGCAAGACCTCATTCAGACCAGGTGATTTTGTGTATCGTTCAAACTCGACGAGTCGCACTGAGAATACAGGGAATATTGAAACAAAATGGGAAGGACCCTATATAGTGACAGACGTACTTGGAAATGGTGCGTACCGGCTGCGCGACATGGATGGTCGTGACCTACAAAGACCTTGGAACATATGCCATCTAAAGAAGTGCTACCTTTGAAGGCGGAACTTCCCAAGTAAATGTATTGTTTTTCCTTTTTTATTATTTGTGTTCAAAAAACTTGCAAGTATTAATAAAACAGTCGTGGTCCCTAGCTAGTTCCACGGCGCATTCTCAAAACTCTCTCTTTATGTTACACATAGTTTTTTCTTATTATATATATTGCCTATTGGCGCACGCGTGTACAACGTTTCCAGGAGGAATAAGAGGAATGAGCCTACCCTACTAATTAGACTCGTTGAGTAAGTGGGATGCACCCTCTTCGACCATGGATCACGTATCCTTGTTAGGCCCCCTTGCTATTTTGACGTCGTAGCAAGTTATGCAGCCAGTAAACTCCGAGACTGTTAAGACACACTTGTGCACACCTAACAATGGGTCAGCCTCACCTGACCGTCCTTATGGTAGTAGCGGTATACCGCACGTAATGAGCTTCTCAAACCCATTTGGACCATTTATAAGTTTACATTGGCTTATTATGCGAAATTGCTCTATAAACATTAAAATATACATTCTATAACAAAAGAGGATAGTATTTATACAAAGCAAACATATGAAGATACAAAACATGAACATATGTTCACAAGTCACTAAGATGATTGGAGAGCAGATGGGTCTCAGAGGAGGATCTCTTCAGTTTCACAAAGGAGGGCAGTAGGCAGTAGCGCGATGATCCTTAAGAATTTTTTCCATTCGGTCCAGCAAGCGGATCCCTCTCAAGCAATGGAAATGGTAACATAGGGATGGTAGGAGCAAGGTGGGCTGCACCAACGGAAGGCGTCGCTTCTATGTTCAGCAGGGCTTTCTTGGCATCAACGCGACTCTCATGCGCTGCGAGGACCTCAGATAATGGCACCTCCTTCACAATCTTGAAGGGATCAAGAATATCCTTGGGATGCGCGAATACGGGCATGGTCAATTGCTCCAGAGATGGTTTTAGGTAAAAATCTGCCAATGATTCTAAGCCCTCTGCCTTATGGCGCGCCAAGGTGAGACCCTCCATTACTGCTTCAATAGGCACTTCATGCTCCTTATCTTCCAAACCAAAAGAAGGCAGCGGACATACACTCATTTCCTTCATGGTTGCGATGAGCTTGGCGTCGGCCTTCGGATCGTAAAAGGGCACCTCTGATAGTTCTCGATTCAATAGCTTCTCCTTGTGTGCAGTCGCCAAGCCTCTTGAAGTACCCTCATTGATGGCGGCTATGAAAGACTGAGAGAATGAGGCTCGCAAGGTGGGGTCTTCCAGTGCAACCATTGCAGCTAGGCGAAGACCATGACGCATTAACCACCGCTTCTTGGCTATCTCTTTCACTAAGCGTAGGTATAACTCCTCATCTAGCTCGATGCTCAACCTCTTAAATTGGCAGCTGAGGTCTCTTACATCCTCCTTTACCCTCGTACCCAGAGCATCAACATCAGCAACAAACCTATCCTTCCCCTCCTCAAAGTCCCCCATGGCAGCAATGTTGGAGGCCTTTATCTGGCTAAGATGGGCACGCTCTTCATCCAGGGCAGCAGATAACCCGTTCCTTTCTTGATTTAAGGAATGGAGGAGGGCGGCATCTTTTCTTCCTCTCTCGGCTTCTTGGTTTATCTTTTCTTGCATGTCGCCGAGAGCGGAGGATTTTTCTTCGGTAACATGCCTCAACTTTTCCTTTGTCGCATTTTGTTGGGCGGACAGTTCAAGGAATCTCTTCTTGAGGTGCGATGTCAGCGTCACTTGTTGCGCTGCTAGATAGCATGCTTCATCGGCCAAGACAACATCACTCATCCCTTCAAGTACTACCTTTCGGCCAGGGGGCACGGTGTTGTCTAGGAAGCTTGCGCAGTCAAATGCACTTGTGAGATTGGATGATGCGGGGAGCTCCCAGTCATGGGCGAAGGTAGGATCCTGGGCGAATGCATCCTCTCCTGCTGATGAAGCCTCTTTTTGGGGGGAGGGTGTTGTCTTGTCTTTTGCAGAAGATCTTTCCTGTTCGTCGCTGCTGTATAAAAGTAATAGTTAGACGGGCGTTTAAAGAATGATCGCGTAGAAATGTAGCAAAGAATGAATAGTCTACGCTACCGTATAGAAGAAAATGGTTACCTCAGATTGATGGTCGCGGAGGGAGTGCGTGGAGGGGTCTTTTCAAGGTTCTCTTCAAACTCTTCCTTTGTAGTGCGCACCCCTGTCCAGGAGGGACCAGCCCCGGTGCGTGCGACTTTGTGTGGAGATGATGGGGGGCTTCTACGTCTTTTTCCTAAAGAGATAAAGTCCTCTTCCTCAAACTCATCTGTGGTTTTTCGGTATCTTTAGGGTATTCATCTAACGACAGGGATGAGCTGAGAAATGGTGGTGGTTGTTGTTGTACGGGTGGCTGCTGTTCTAACTGTTGCATTGGTGGAGATGGCGGTGGTTGGTCAGCGCCAGGGCCTTCGCTGCCTTGGGCGATCAACGACTCCTCAACCTCTAAATCCATGGTATTCCTCTGCGCGCGATCACGGAGCGATTCTTCATTTTCCTATTTAGGACGAGATAACACCAGCAAATTTTCGGGAAACGCACCACGAACAAGATCAAGAACATCCATAATTGCGAAAGGAAGCAAACAGAAAACAGGGAAACATATTTTAGTATCCTAATATACGATGGTACTTACAGAAGGTTATGATGAAGGCGGGAAGGACCACTAACCCTGTCCACTCTCACTGCAGAACGCTATTACCATGTGCTCGCCACAGATGACTGCGCGGCTTAGGCCAAGAGTGACTAACACACTCTCCGGGTAGGGTTGCACGGGAATGCGGTTGTTGTTCGGAGTCTCCGCATCTGCAGCGTTGTAGGAGTCGGGGCTAGGTAGGGGGTCCTTCCTCACGGTGTCAGGGGTCAAGAATGGAAAGTGGAAGGGAAAGGCGGCGTCATCGACCCAGAAGAATCTGTCGGTCTAATTCCTTAAAGAATCTATATTTCCATCAAAACATTACATACCACCCTTTCGCTTAGCAAAAGACACCCAACCATTGGCTAAATTCCGTTGGTAGAATACGCGGAAAAGATCTACTGTGGGTTCTATGTCTAGGGTGCGGCAGTTTATTTCGAAATTCGAAATTTTCGCTGCCCCTATGAAATGTAGCTGAGAGACGTGGGTCTCGTAGTGTATTAATACACTCAAAAGAAAGCGCGACATGGGTATACGTTGGTTTGCGTAATCGAAGTAACGGGTGTACAACCCTATCTTCCCTGCGCGGAACTGACTTATATTATGTTATGGGTTAGGAACTTCTGGGTGCAGATAATTGGGTATGTAGAACTCAGAGGTAAATTGATCTTGCTGATCAATGGTCAAGATGGACGTGATGTTGGTTAGCTGTTTCACCATGGTGCTGTGTATACAAAATATAGTGGTCGCGCGGATTACCTTAATAAAATATCTGGTGATGATGGTAAATGATAGAAGCGTTAATGGTGGTTTGAAGGTTTGTAGAGGGTAAACAGTCAAAAGGAGGCGTGATGGGTTTATACAGGCTTCCTTAGTTTCACTATTCATGGTCAGATGTATGCCACGTGTCCCTCACTTGCTAGATCTAACGGTAGAATATGAAGGGGTAACTATGACGTGGCACGCACTTTTCCCGAGTACCAAGGAGGTTAGGTGAAAGGGGGGATGTTTGTCTTCTTGGTGGAAAATGTTTAAAATCTGATTTTATGCTTGGACTACGCGACTGTTTATGTTTGATTATAGTCTAGTAGCCGCAGATTGTACCTTCGACCACTAGACTGGGGGGACATGATGACGTATAGTCCCTAGTCGGGCTGAATAGTCCGACTCACGGGTACTACCCGCATCCATCAGGAATGGATTGGATACTTGTGCGATGTGCGCACATAGCCCATGAAGCCTAGTAAGCTGCTGTCACACAAGAGGTTGGTTACTTAGCCAGGTCCTCGTCACAGTGCGACAGGATCAGATCGAATATAACTTATATTATAGTTATATTCGCCTAAGGGAAAGGGATATACACTTGCCTTGGTTGGATAATGAAGATCAAGCTATTTCAAGTCATTATGTCTTCCTTAGGCCGCAAGAATAGGGAGCCCAGCGTGGACTCTCTCGAGTATAAAAGGAACCCCTTCGGTTCCACAAAGGTACGATATACACAATACCCTAAACACTAATATACTCAAACCGATTACTTACTCTCACGCCAGAGTCTAATCATGGGTAACAAACCCACGGTAAGCCTAACGGTGTCTGTTTAGTGCGCAAGGTCCTAAAGCAAGTTTCACTTGGTGCGAGAACCAGAGTCCACAAGACCCTAAATTAAGCCTAATTTGGGTTAAGCTCGGTCTATCCCAACTTTTGCATCAACATTTTAAAAGTGTTTTTAATTAAACAAATTAATTTCAAATAGATTATAATTTTAAATAGTTTAAATAATAGTCTACTAGATCTTATATTGGGGTACGATTCATGCACTTTAGGTTTTAAAATTGGTAGAATTATTTTAGATAAAAACCGAAACCCAATTCGAATCAATTGTCCAAATTAAAACGAACGTCTCAAATTCATAAGGTCCTTGTGTACAACGAACCAGGATCACTCTCGTGTTTAATTGAATTCGTCTTTAGCTTATTTATGGATTATTACCTTTTCTTAAAGGTAATTTCCTAAATTTGCTCTATAACGTACTTGATTAAAATACACCGACATTTCCCAACACATCAACTAGTGTGTACTTGTTGTGATTAAGGGATTGAGGTTTTACTGGTCCAAATAAGTCCATGTGAAGAAGATGGATGCACTTATTTATGGAGAATGATTGTTTAGTTTTGAACGAAGCTCTGTGGTGCTTCCCATTTCCGCAGGCTGAACATGGTCTATCTTTGCTGAAGGTCAGAGGAGGAAGCCCAGCGACTAAATCATTCTTGGCCAGTTTGTTGATGTTTTTGAAGTTTAGGTGAGAGAGTCTCTTATGCTAGAGCCAATTTTCACTATCAGAGGCTTTGGCAAAGAGACAGGTGTTGTTTCCTTCTGAACATGATGTCAATAACATACACATCCCTTCTTCTGGGTGAAATAAGAACAACATCATCATTTTGATTGAAGATTGTTCCTTGGGTCTTGGTGAATAGAATTTTGAAACCAGCATCGCAGATTTGACTAATACTTATTAAGTTGTGCTTCAGTCCATTGACATAAGCGACCCTCGTGAAGGTGGTTACATTATAATCCACTGAGCCATACCCCTCAGTATCCCCTAAGGAGTTATCTCCAAAGACTACTTTGGGACCAGACTCCTTCTTATATCTATGCAGATATTGTTTAACCCCTGTCATGTGTCTGGAGCACCCACTATCCAGATACCTAACCGATTTCTTCAAGTATTCCTCATAGATATAGTAAAACCAAGTTAGTTTCAATGATAAATTCGCTTTCCAATGGGTCCATGCTGTCACTGACCAGCAACATTAGGTCTTCTTTGGTTTATTTCTCCCCCTCTTTGGTTGCAGTCTCTGGTTTTATGACGCATGCTACCACAAATGTCACATCCGGGATAGTGTTGACACTCATCAGAGTGATGATCATAGAAACCATAGTACTTGCAAGGAGGAAATGGCTTGAAACTCTTAGGAGTGTCTCTGGATTTGGGTTCAGGTCTCCTAGAGGACTTGTAAGGAGTTTTGGACCTTAATTGTAGTATGGTCTTTTAGACAACTATGGTCTCCTCATGTTCTCTAGAGGTATGTTCAGTGGACTCGCATGTGATACATTTGGGTTTCTTTGAACAGTTATCAGACAAATGATTTCTAAACACACAATGTTTGCAAGGCGTGAACAAGACTCTCCCCTTTGAGCTGCTAGATCCTTCACTAAGAGAGCTAACAGATGGACTGTCAGCCCGAGGTTTGATCAGTTCTTTCAAAACTTTTACTTCTTCCATAAGGGTAAGGAGAAGTTTCTTGGTGGGTGAAATCTCTTCAGTGGGAGGAATGGGTTTGGTAGGTTCTTTGGCCACAAAAACCTTTTTGTGTTCTTTCTCAGCAACTCTGAGATTGGATGTCCCAGAGGTTTTGATGGCAGGTTTTGGGCCAAGTAAGGAATCAGATGGATCAACACCAGTGAGTTTGGGGTAACGCTGGAGGTCTGGAAACATTAGATTCCTTATCAGAGACATTCTCATCCACAGAGGTGGAAAAAGGATAAGGATCATATAAGGGGAAAATTTTTACCTTGGCCACTGGTATATGGTTTTTAAACCTACCCTTACCCCCATCTGCTTGAACCACATCCCCTGGAATGGCTTCAGCAACCAATTCTTCCATAGTGTATTAACCTATGTTCCATTTTTCAATGGTTCTTCCGAGTTCAACATTTTCATCAGTTAAAGATTCATTTGCAATGGAAAGTTTGCTTACTTTTGAAGTTGATTTGAAAGATTCACAAAAGGTTTGAGATTTTTTAACTCATATTGACAAAGATTTAACTCAGTTTTAAGATTATGAAATTTGTTTAACAAGTTCTTTCTTTGTTCTTCCACAAAATGGAGGTCAACCAAGGTGTAGTCACTGACATGGTCTCTATCAAGACCTTCAGGCATAGTAAGCAATCTCTGTACCTTTTTCATGGTGATGTCCACCCATTGTCCTGATCTTGCTTTGCTTTTACCAACAGCTGGTTCCTCATCAGCGACGGCCATAAAAGCTCTGACAGTGGTGGTTCCTTCATCCTCTGATGTAAGAGGTTCGTCATCCCAATCGAAGGAGGCAGCGATAAGACCCTTTTCAGTCTTTTTGCTATCTGTTAATGCAATGATGCCAAAAAACGTTACATGCATTATTCGGTCTCACTTTGTTTTGATTACGACAATATGTAAAAACATTAAGAAAACAACGAAAACGAATTCTTGAGTTCAACTATTTTTCATTTCAATCATTATCACTTAAGGTATGTACAAACAAGTACTCATCCTAATTAAGTGATCAAGGATTTAATCTTTTCTTAAAACTCACTTTTTATTAAGTGTGACAAGTTTTTATTAAACTTTCTTTTTAAGAAAATGTTTTATTAAATTAATTATTTGAAAATTTGAAAATTTGGAATTTTGAAAATGGCATATTCTATCTAGGTTTGGAATATCCTTTCAGGATGTTTTAATCTCCAGATTCGAACCACACCACTAAAAGACAAAAAGGAGTGGAGTCTACTCCGGCGGTTCCTTAGTGGCTATGGCGGTTCCTTATAGATAAGGAACCGCGGGCTGCAATAAGGAACCACGGGCAGATATAGCCGTTGGAAGTTTGTCTTATAAATAGTGGACCATTCTCAGATTTTCTCTTCACCTCTTTTGCACATACATTTCCAGATTCTTTCATACTTCATAAATCACTCAAATCCTTGGTCATTTGGTTGATTACTACTTGTTTAGAAGTGAATCTTTCTCCTCCCATCTCTTCCTCTCAAAGTGCAAAGAGAAGAACACTTTCATCCTTGAAGTGTTATGTCTACCTCAAAGATCCATTGAAGATCCAAACTTATTTATTCATTGTTGTGTCATTGTTGTGAAGATCCAAGTAGTTGTGTCTATTTGGAAGTTGTGTATGTATTAAGGTTAATACTTGGTCCTTAAAGTATATTGGTGTAGATTGGTCCTAGCTAAGATTAGGGCTCGACTATTAGCTTAGAGTCAGAAACTGGATAAGCGACGTTGTGTACGGTTTCTCCACTTTAAGGAGCTTGTTGATTAGTGAACTCTCGAGTAAGGAGTACTCGAGGAGTAGAGTAGGAACGAGGAGTGAGCTTCGTTTCCGAACCACTATAAATCCTTGGTGTTTGGTTTGATCTTTCCTTCCCCTATCTCTTTACATTATTTATTCTTTATACTTGTGATTATTAGTTTAGTTGCACTATACCTTGTCCATATTGTGTATAAGAAGGTTTCACATAAATACTCAAGCCTAAGTGTAGAAACTAGAAGGGAGGGGGGTTGAATAGTTTCTTAAATTTACTTGTTAAAGATAGGTTTTTAAAAATCCTTTTCAAAAACTTAGACTTAAGTAATTGTGTGAAACCTTCTTATACACACTATGAACAAGGTATAGTGCAACTAAACTAATAATCACAAGTATAAAGAATAATGAATGTAAAGAGATAATGAAAGGAAAAATCAAACCAAACACCAAGGATTTATAGTGGTTCGGCAACGAAGCTCACTCCTCGTTCCTACTCCACTCCTCGAGTACTCCTTACTCGAGAGTTCACTAATCAACAAGCTCCTTAAGGTGGAGAAACCGTACACAACGTCGCATAACCAATTTCCGACTCTTAGCTAAAAGTCGAGCCCTAATCTTAGCTAGGACTAATCTACACCAATATACTGAAAGTCCCTTAATATGACAATTGTTGATAACTATAACTCTTATAACCACGAAACACAATGAAATACTTTTCAAACGCGTAATGCTTTATTAACTACTATAAACAAAGTATTACAAAGTGCTATGAATACACTCGTTGAATGACAACAAGAAATGAACCCTAGAACAAGTAAACTAGATTCGAGACTTAAGTTTACAAGGGAACCAATGAGACACTGGTAGACAGCTGATGATCAGCGGTTCCAAGGTGAGAAAGAACTTAGATAAATTATCCAAACACAAGGGTTGATTTAATTCTCCTTTATCACTCCTATTTATAGTGTACGAGGTTGCTTCCTTAGTGGGAGTAGTTGATACGTGTCACCTTCTGAATGGAAGAGTACAACATATTAAATGCATGTCCAAATTGAGACATACCTTTAAACAACTTTAGGTGAACAGTTCTGCCAACTGTTCACCTTTTGTCCCACTAGGTCGTACTAGGCTTTATCTTGAATCTCTTGTTTTGTCCCACTCAAAACACTTGGTAGATTCTCCCGCCTAAACTATAAAGGATTGGACAAGCTTTGCTTGTCCCAGACTTCTAGGGTTCTTAAGTGATCTCTGAGCATTGTCAACTAAGAGATCCTTGAACACCAGCACATTCCTTCTACATCCCAGCTATCCATAATCGCTGGTGAGTATGACTTCAGATTATCTTTGACTTCTCTGACGTTGTCTTTGACTTGAATGTTCCTGGTGAGCCAGCTGAGGCTTTGCCTTCCACTGGTCTGGTCTCTGTCGCTGGTCCTCTCAGCGATCAATAAACGCTTAGTCTAATTAAACAAATCTAGACTGGGCTATAGTTAAAACTTTCATTGGCCCAACAATCTCCCCCTATTTGTTTATAAATTATACTAAGTCTAAAATTATTGTAAGTGAGTACACAGCTTCTTCTTACACATAATTTAACATACATACCTCAGAATTTTATTAAACATAAAGAACCTAGTCTATTACAAGAACACCCAGTGGTGTAAATAATAACTGACTTTTGGTTGGTTAATAAAAAGGTTTTTGCTTGCAAGATCTATCTTTGCGTTGCTCGTACCCAATTGATTATATATCGTTGTTTCGTTCTCGGTATCTTCTCGAATCGATCACGGTCAAAAGTGGAATCGTTGTAATTGGTGACTAAAAAGGGGGAGCTTTGGTCTAAATCTACTAAAATGATAAAGGCAAGTAATAATAAAATTAAACTAGAAATTAAAAATGAAAATAAATCCAGACTTTAAATGAAACAGTAGAAAATACCTTTATGAAAAATAAAACTAGAAGTCTATTATTCGGAATGTTTCTTGCTATGCGGAATATACTGCTCTATTCGGAAAGTTCCCCTTACTCGGAATAATTAATGCCATGCGGAACAAAGGTCTTATGCGGAATGTTTTGGAAAGAGCTCTATTCGGAATAAAACTGCTATGCGGAAAAAGTATTCTATTCGGAAAAAGTGCTTTACTCGGAATAATCTTCCTTATGCGGAATAAATGGAAAATGCCCTATTCGGAAAGTTTGGGCTATGCGGAATATTTTCAACCAGAACACTATTCGGAATATTTTGGAAAAAGTGCCTTACTCGGAATATTAGATGTTCTGAATAAACAAGAAAATTTATCCCTATTCGGAATAATTTATATTCCGAATGAACAAGAAAAAGAACCTCTACTCGGAATAATTGAAATATTCCGAATAGACTTACCCCCAGATTCCCTATTCGGAATCTGGGCAAGATCAGAAACTGGGGATGCGAGGAACAGGGGAAATTAAAGAACGAATTCAATCACCAAAAATCACCAAGTTTATGATCAAAACTTAAACCAATTTTACCGCTAATCCTCTACTCATAGAAAGCTTAAATCCAAAAACAACAAAATCGCAAAACCCACTTACTTTTGACAAGCAAACCGTATGAATAAAACTTAAGAACTAAGAGTCAAAAAGATACGAAGAACAAGATGATGGAAAGATTAAAAGATGATTTGTATTAATGAATTAAGATTCAACAAACAAGAAAAGATTACACTTACACGAATGGAAGAAATTTAACAAGATGAAAACCACTCCTTAAGGGAGATGGTTCCTAAAAACTAGGAAGAAGAATAACTGAAAAACTAGACTGTGGAGTCTTGAATGGGAGGAGTATTTATAGGCTTCTCCCTTTGTTGGTGAGTGGGCTTTCTTCCCTTCTTTTTGTCTTCTCGTCTTTTCAGAAAAGTTGACGTTTTCGATTCTGATTCGGGATTTGTCGTCGATTACATTCAACTCGTCTTTTAATTTCTTCGTTAAATAGACTTGAGTTTCTTCGACATGTGTAAATCTTCCATCTTTGGTCCTTTTCTTCGATAAATCTTCGAATAGGCCCATTGACTTCAAATCTTTTGCATCTCTTGGACAATAGACTTCGTCTTTAGTCTTTTTCCTTGATAAAACCGTGCAATCCCATGTTTTCTTTAATATTCATCCGGTTAGCTCTGAAAACACAATAAACACAAAAACCACGAATAATTCCAAACATATGATATTAAATACGTGTTTTGGTCTAGTTTTAGCCAGAATTAAGTGGTAAAAGGATGGGTGTTTACACACCTATCAAATCCCCTACACTTAACCATTGCCATGCCCTCATGCAATGCTTAGTGTTTAAGCAAGTTTACACTTTTCTCATAATTAATCAACCTCGGCCTTATTTAAATTCTACTAAACAAAAATTAAAGAAATAAAACTTTGAAGGTAACAAAGGGATAGAAAACCATTTTCACTTGAAAATAGCTATATGGAAATAACTTGCAAAGAAATCGATGACTTACATTAGGGCTTTTGTGCTGCGAAGATTTATCACCCTCAAGTTTCACGTTCCCCAAACTAAGCTTAAAAACGAGATCATTGTTATTATAAGTTAGCAATTCAAACACTTACACACATGGCTTAATTAAATGCTTAAACTCCCTTATTCCTAGGTGTATCTCTTATATTTTATTTTTGTCTTAGAATGATCATGAAGATGCATTTTTTGGACTTATTTCTATAGTTTATTTAGGCTGAAAGCAAAGTAGGACGATTTGATCAATAGTTAGCTAAAGGACAAAATCTCTTAAAACTGCTTCTCGGGATATCAAAAAGTTCATATCTTGGCATAACTCGGTTCGCGATTTGAGACCTTTCTCGGGCCGATATTTGGCATGTACTTTATACTTCATATCTTCGAGAGACGTTCTTGAGATAATGGTCTTCTCATCATAATAGAGTTTCTTCACTTGGAGACTTTTGAGGGATACTCCAACTTTGTTGACCACGACTTCATGATTATTTATTCAATCTCTATTTGGGATTTTGAGATACAACGATCCGCCTCCTTTTCGGACTTGGATCTATTTATCCTCATACCTTGTTAGGGTCTTTTCGGATAGACTTCTCCATCATCTTTGTGGGAGTTGATTGCTTTTCGTCGTGAGTCTTGATCCTTCATATTGATTTTGGAAATAATGCTTTTCACATCACTTTTGGATCTTCAGCAATAAAATTGAATCCTCATGCCTTGTTAGGGCCTTTTCGGACTCGCCAATCTTCGCGCCCCGCTTCATAAGTTATGCCTTGGCTATGAACTCTTATCATTACCGAGCAACTTTTAAACGATCTTGGGCTAGAAGCTAAGTAACCTTTCAAATCGTACGACCTTACTTATTGCAGATAAATTATTAGCAAGTGATGGGAGAATAGGCAAATAATTACACCAAGTGAGCTTGTGCAAGAATACCGACTTATAATTGACTCTATCATTTCTCGTCCTCCACAATTTAAAATCTCAAGTAATGAGACTCGTGGACACTTAGCCTAATAAACCAATTAAGGTCTACATGGTTAAGGATACTAGCTAGAATAAACTTGAATAAGTCTATTCGGGTTGAGTCAAAATAAACGCAACGGGCCTAATATGTCAAAGATTTCAAAACTAGCTACTATTTTTGACTTTATTGTGGGGTATATACATATGAAAGCAACGATAAAAATTTAAAAATTACGACTAAATGGCCAAAGTTAATAAAAAATTTGAAAAATGTTGAAAAAGATGATTTTCCGGTTTAATAAAGGCATTTTCATGGAAAAGTTCACTTAAAACTTCGATAGAAGTCCCCCCTACACTTAAGTTAAACATTGTCCTCAATGTTTAAGTATGTGGGAAAAGTCTCCCCTACACTTATGACATTGTGCACGTTGGTTAACTCAAGTTAAGGAAGAGACGACTAAAGTGATCAATTTCAAATGTGAGTATGAAGAAAATTGAATCACGATAGTTGAGAGATAGAACCGGATTTCGGATAACATGGGATCACGGTTCTTCAAAGATTCCAAGAGTGCAATAATCCCTGTAATCACATCACCATCCAAAAATAAGCAACCTATATAGCTCCCCCTACACTTATGATGAAAAACGGGAAAGGGGGATAGATACTCGGGTTGCCTCCTGAGGAGCGCTTGTTTTTGTTTACCGAGTCGCGAGCCTGACTCGGTCCCGAACTAATTCAAGGGAAACGTGGTGAGGGATGGAATCATCTCCTGAGAGATGTCCTCACCAATGTACAATTTCAAACGCTGGCCATTCACCTTGAAGTTGGGCCCATTTAGCTGAGAAAGCTCAATGGTACCATAGGGAAAGACATTGGCGATGGTGAATGGACCAGACCAGCGGCTCTTCAACTTGCCTGAGAAGATCTTCAACCGAGAGTTAAAGAGTAAGACTTGATCACCAACGTTGAACTCTCGGTTCTTGATTTTAGCATCGTGGATAATCTTGGTCTTCTCCTTGTAGATCAATGAGTTCTCGTAAGCTTGATTCCTCAATTCTTGTAGCTCGTTGAGTTGAATCTTTCGAAAATCACCGGCTTTGTTGATGTCGAAGTTAGCCCACTTCAAGGCCCAGTATGCCTTATGTTCCAGCTCGATGGGGAGGTGGCAGGCTTTCCCGTACACAAGACGATAAGGTGTACAACCAATCGGCGTCTTATAGGCGGTACAGAAAGCCCACAGAGCATCATCAAGTTTATCGGCCCACGAGGCACGATGCTCTCCCACAGTACGTTCCAAAATTCTCTTCAATCCACGGTTGGATATCTCGGCTTGACCGTTGGTTTGAGGATGATAAGCGGTGGAAAGACGGTGATTGACACCATACTTAGCCATGACTCTTGCAAATTGATCGTTGCAAAAATGAGTCCCACGGTCACTGATAATAGCACGAGGAACACCAAAACGAGCAAATAGTTGTTTCAAGAACTTACAAACCACCCTCGCGTCGTTAGTGGGTAAAGCTTTGGCTTCAACCCATTTAGAGACGTAGTCGACAGCGACAAGGATGTATTTGTTGCCTTTAGAAGAAGGGAATGGCCCCATAAAGTCGATGCCCCATACATCAAAGATTTCACATTCTTGTATGAAATTTTGAGGCATCTCATCTTTATGTGTGATCTTGCCTTGTTTTTGGCAAGCATCACAATGTTTAACCATCTCGTGAGCATCACGATAAATGGTGGGCCAATAGAATCCCGAATCAAACACTTTCTTAGCGGTGTAGTTGGGACCAAAGTGACCACCGGTGGGTCCTTTGTGGCACGCTTGGAGAATATCAAAAGCTGCCGGTCCGTCAACACACCGACGAATGATCAGATCAGCACATTGTTTGAATAGAAAAGGGTCATCCCAAAAGTAAGTCTTAACATCGTGCAAGAACTTCTTCTTTTGTTGGGATGTTAACCCTTGGATGAGAACACCACCCGCTAAGTAGTTTGCAATATCGGCAAACCACGGGGTGCCATCAAGATTGGGATTTATAGACATTAAGGTCTCAAGGGGAAAAGAGTCATTGATCTCTTTGTTCGGATGATCCCCTGGATATGGATCCTCAAGTCTGCTCAGATGATCCGCGGCCAGGTTTTCAGCACCCTTCTTGTCACGAATTTCAATGTTGAATTCTTGAAGGAGTAAAACCCAGCGGAGAATTCTTGGCTTAGAATCATTCTTAGTCATCAAGTACTTCAACGCGGAATGGTCCGTGTATACGATGGTGGTGGATAAAACAAGATAGGGGCGGAATTTTTCAAAAGCATAGACAACAACTAAAAGCTCTTTTTCGGTCGTTGTATAATGCAATTGAGCCCCCGTCATTGTTTTGCTAGCATAGTGGATTGGTTGGAAGTGTTTATTCACTCTTTGGCCCAAAACCGCACCAATAGCAAAGTCGCTAGCATCGCACATCAATTCAAAAGGCAACTCCCAATTAGGGGTAACCAAGACTGGTGCCTTAGTTAGCTTGTCCTTAAGAAGATTGAAGGCTTCGAGACACTCTTTAGAAAAGATAAAAGGAGTATCTTTTTCCAAGAGGTGGGTCATCGGGCGAGCGATTTTAGAGAAATCTTGAATGAATCGACGATAGAAGCCCGCATGACCCAGAAAACTTCTCACACCCTTCACGGTTGAAGGTGGAGGTAATTTGGCTATGACATCAACTTTAGCACGATCGACTTCAAGACCGGCTTTAGAGATTTTGTGTCCTAGCACAATGCCTTCTTTTACCATAAAATGGCATTTTTCCCAATTCAGAACAAGGCGAGTGTCTTCGCACCGCTTAAGCATACCTTCCAAATTGGCAAGGCAAGAAGAGAAGGAATCCCCGAAGACCGAGAAATCATCCATGAAGACTTCCATGGTTTGCTCAACCATGTCATGGAAGATAGCCAACATGCACCTTTGGAAAGTCCCGGGGGCATTGCATAAGCCAAAAGGCATCCTTTTGTAAGCAAATGTGCCATAGGGACAAGTGAATGTTGTCTTCTCTTGATCTTGGGGATCGATGGGTATTTGAAAATAACCCGAGAAACCATCCAGAAAGCAGTAATATTCATTACCCGCTAGACGTTCAAGCATTTGGTCCATAAAAGGTAGAGGGAAATGATCCTTTCTCGTGGCATCATTGAGTTTGCGGTAGTCTATACAAACTCTCCACCCAGTAACGAGACGGGTAGGAATCAACTCGTTGTTTGCATTGGGCACAACGGTAATTCCGCCTTTCTTAGGCACACAATGGACTGGACTAACCCATGGTGAATCCGAAATAGGGTAAATCATACCCGCATCAAGAAGTTTGATAACCTCTTTTTTGATGACATCATGGATTTTAGGATTCACCCTTCTTTGGCTTTGAATAGTGGGCTTAAAGTCGTCCTCCATGAGAATTTTATGTGTGCAGAAATGAGGATCAATTCCACGGATGTCGGAGATTTTCCAAGCGATAGCTCGTTTATGCTTCTTCAACACAGCGACAAGTCGGGCTTTTTCGTCTTTTTTCAGATCCTTTGCGATGATGACCGGTAACTTCTCGTTGTCTTCTAGGAAAACGTACTCAAGATGAGGCGGTAGGTCCTTAAGCTCGAGAGTAGGAGGATCCTCAGTAGATGGTGAAACTAACGATGGATCATCATTAGTCACCTCTTTAGGTGTAGGAGGAGACAATGGGTCCTCATTGAGAAGTCTCTCAATAGTACGAATATCTTCATCCCAATTGGTGGACGAATTATCATACTTAATGTCGAGAGGACCCAAGCTAGCTTCGAACTCATCCAAGTCACTTTCTCCAAAAGGAGTCAATGCCGGAGCAATTGAGGCAACGGTCTCAACATTGGGTAGAGAAGAGAGAGTACTTTTGCAAGCAACATGAAAATGTTCTTCACAAGCCTCATCGAGAACATCAATAGCATTAACACTCTCATATGAATAAGGTTGCTGAGAAATCTTACCCATGTTGAAGACAATTTGATCGTCACCCACTCTCATGATTAATTCGCCTGCGGCTACATCAATGAGAGTGCGACCGGTCCTCAGGAATGGACGTCCAACGATTAATGGAACACGAGGATCCATCTCGTAGTCAACGACAACAAAATCCGCCGGGAAGGTGAATTTATCAACGCCAACAAAGACATCTTCGGCTATCCCTACTGGATAAGCAACCGTACGGTTAGCTAATTCCAAAGTCATTTTGGTGGGGACTAGCTCGGGGAGAGATAATTGCTTCCAAACACTTAAAGGCATTAAGTTTATACTGGCACCTAGATCGGCTAAGGCCATGCAATTCTCTACTCCCGGGAAGTTGCAAGGAATCAAGAAGCGACCCGGATCACCAAGTTTGGTGGGCAATTTCCTTAAGAGCACTGCGGAGCAGTTCTCATTAAGTTGGGTCTGAGCAATGTCAAGAAGCTTTTCTTTATCACTTAGAAGATCTTTAAACATCTTACCGTATTTGGGCATGTGAGCGAGAGCCTCGGCAAAGGAGATGTTAAAATTCAATTGTTTAAACATTTTTAGGAAGTTTGAAACCTGAATATCATCCTTGCTCTTTTGCTTCTCTTTCCTCAACCTTGAAGGATAAGGTATATTGGATGAAGAAGAAGGCTTTAAGGGAATAGGATCACTCACAACCACGGGTGGTGGGGAAATGGGGATAGAAGGTGAAGGAGGTGAGGAAAGTTGCTCGGTTTCCTTGTTCACAATCACGGGTGGAGGTGTAGGAAGCTCGGGTTCCATATAACCTTTTCCACTACGAGTGGTGATTGCTTTCATCTCCCCTCTTGGATTCGCAACGGTATTACTCGGAAGAGTACCCGAAGAAGAGGGTTGATTACCTTGGATGAGCGAACCAATCATATCACGAAGGTGAAGAGCTTGATTATTGAAAGAGTTTTGCATGTTGGCATTAATAGCATCGCTGTGTTTGGCCATATCATTCCTTAGCTCGGCTCGAATATCGCTTCCTTGTTTCACCATGTCATTCTTCAAGTTGACAAACTGACTCTGAAGATTCGTCACCATCTCACGATTAGTCTTCATGAACGACTCGACGTCGGGATTCACTGCCATCGGTTGATTGAGAGGTGGAGCTTGGTAAGCTTGAGAATTTCCTTGAGTTGGGTAGGTGTTTCTTTGGGATTGATATTGATTTTGAGCACGAGGTTGGGATTGGTTGTTTCGGTTATAGCTTTGTTGTTGGTTTTGGTTTGCAGGAGGGAAACCGGGAGGAGCAAGATATTTGTTGGAACGATAACTTAGCAAGCTACGGTCTCCTTGAGGACGAGCTTGATAGCCTCCCGTGGGATATGTACCGTATGCCGCGTTAACGTGTTCAGAATAATTGCCTTGAGTAGAAGGACAATCATTATAAGAATGAGGACCACCACATGTGTCACAAGAAATAGCAACGGCTTTAGCTTGTTGAAAGTGGTTTGTGGCTATGGTCATAAAATTCTTGTTCATTTTAGCGAGTTGTCGAGAAATTTCAGTCATCTCAGGATTGGAAGTAGTAGAAGAAACATTGACTCTCGAGTTAGATCTTGAGGATGCGGATGAATCCCAATTCTTGTGGTGAGTAGTCATGTTTTCAATCAACTCTCGACACTCCTCGGGTCTCCTTTTCATAAAAGTACCACCGGCGGCGACATTGATCGTGTCACGATCGCGAAAGGTGAGACCATTGTAGAAGGTATCAATGAGAGTGACGGGGAGCATATTGTGATTAGGGCAGCGGTCGATCAAATCATTGTATCGTTCCCAAGCATCGAAAAGCGATTCATCATTCTCTTGCATAAATCCACTGATTTGGTTACGGAGGTTAGTGACCATAGATGGGGGAAAGTAGCGCGATAAAAAGCGTTGAGTCATGTCATTCCACGTATGAATAGAATTCTTAGGAAGACGGTCAAACCATTTTTCGGCATGGTGAGAAAGCGAGTGAGGAAAGAGTTGGAGGCGAAGGTCATCCATAGAAACACCGGGGGATTTCATGCTTTGGGTAATGGTTATGAATTTGTCGAGGTGTTTGTTGGCATCATCATCCGGAATTCCGCGAAATGGATTCGTTTGTACTTGCTGGATCATGTGATGCTTTAATGAAAACTCCCGAGCCGTGACATGCATCGGTGCAATCGGGCCTCCACGTCCGTTCATCGTGGGTTGACATAGCTCCTCCATGGTGCGTAAGTCGGGTAAAGGTAGATTATTCATGTTTTGGTGGGGTGGGTTATTATTGTTGTTGTTGTGTTGGGGGGGGGTGGAATATTGTTGTTGTTGTTGTGTACACCGGCCATGTCTAATTGTTCGAGAGTCTCGGGCTCTGAATAAGACGTGGATCGAGTACGCATACACTAAAAAGAAAATGCAAGAGAAAATATTTTTGGTTTTTATAGGTTTTATATTGTTTTTGTATTTTTGAAAATTTTATATTTTTATGGATTTTTGAAAATTTTTGTGCTTGAAAATAACGTTCCCGAAAGAACGGATCCCAAAATCCAATTGTTCTCACAAGAAACCGTTGATCCTTACGAAAAGAGCCAGCAGCGGCGCCATTTTAATAACTGACTTTTGGTTGGTTAATAAAAAGGTTTTTGCTTGCAAGATCTATCTTTGCGTTGCTCGTATCCAATTGATTATATATCATTGTTTCGTTCTCGGTATCTTCTCGAATCGATCACGGTCAAAAGTGGAATCGTTGTAATTGGTGACTAAAAAGGGGGAGCTTTGGTCTAAATCTACTAAAATGATAAAGGCAAGTAATAATAAAATTAAACTAGAAATTAAAAATGAAAATAAATCCAGACTTTAAATGAAACAGTAGAAAATACCTTTATGAAAAATAAAACTGGAAGTCTATTATTCGGAATGTTTCTTGCTATGCGGAATATACTGCTCTATTAGGAAAGTTCCCCTTACTGGGAATAATTAATGCCATGCGGAACAAAGGTCTTATGCGGAATGTTTTGGAAAGAGCTCTATTCGGAATAAAACTGCTATGCGGAAAAAGTATTCTATTCGGAAAAAGTGCTTTACTCGGAATAATCTTCCTTATGCGGAATAAATGGAAAATGCCCTATTCGGAAAGTTTGGGCTATGCGGAATATTTTCAACCAGAACACTATTCGGAATATTTTGGAAAAAGTGCCTTACTCGGAATATTAGATGTTCCGAATAAACAAGAAAATTTATCCCTATTCGGAATAATTTATATTCCGAATGAACAAGAAAAAGAACCTCTACTCGGAATAATTGAAATATTCCGAATAGACTTACCCCCAGATTCCCTATTCGGAATCTGGGCAAGATCAGAAACTGGGGATGCGAGGAACAGGGGAAATTAAAGAACGAATTCAATCACCAAAAATCACCAAGTTTATGATCAAAACTTAAACCAATTTTATCGCTAATCCTCTACTCATAGAAAGCTTAAATCCAAAAACAACAAAATCGCAAAACCCACTTACTTTTGACAAGCAAACCGTAAGAATAAAACTTAAGAACTAAGAGTCAAAAAGATATGAAGAACAAGATGATGGAAAGATTAAAAGATGATTTGTATTAATGAATTAAGATTCAACAAACAAGAAAAGATTACACTTACACGAATGGAAGAAATTGAACAAGATGAAAACCACTCCTTAAGGGAGATGGTTCCTAAAAACTAGGAAGAAGAATAACTGAAAAACTAGACTGTGGAGTCTTGAATGGGAGGAGTATTTATAGGCTTCTCCCTTTGTTGGTGAGTGGGCTTTCTTCCCTTCTTTTTGTCTTCTCGTCTTTTCAGAAAAGTTGACGTTTTCGATTCTGATTCGGGATTTGTCGTCGATTACATTCAACTCGTCTTTTAATTTCTTCGTTAAATAGACTTGAGTTTCTTCGACATGTGTAAATCTTCCATCTTTGGTCCTTTTCTTCGATAAATCTTTGAATAGGCCCATTGACTTCAAATCTTTTGCATCTCTTGGACAATAGACTTCGTCTTTAGTCTTTTTCCTTGATAAAACCGTGCAATCCCATGTTTTCTTTAATATTCATCCGGTTAGCTCTGAAAACACAATAAACACAAAAACCACGAATAATTCCAAACATATGATATTAAATACGTGTTTTGGTCTAGTTTTAGCCAGAATTAAGTGGTAAAAGGATGGGTGTTTACACACCTATCAGTAAACATAAACAAAAAATAAAAGGTTCTTCAACGATCAAGGCCTTGACCACAGATTCTCTTGGCTTCAACATTGTCACTTCTAGAGTTGATGACTAGCTCAACTTCAAACTCAAAATCCTTAGCTGATTTACAATTCCTTAGGATGACCTGTTTGAGTCTGATGAGCTGGATGGTTGATGCCAGATGTAGTTCATTCATCCGCTGAAAACAATACTCACAATTACCATTCATGAAGACCATACCTGTCTCTGGTTTTGAGTATACTTGGCCCCCTACTGGTTTAGTGATCTCTTTGAGCAGTACCAAGTTTTTGTGCATCCCATCTACAACAATGTTCTCAGTGACCAACTTCTCCACCAGAGGCCCCATTTGGGTTTTTATTTTCCTTTGTCCTTGAGAAGGTTGTTGTTGTGAAAGTTGAGGAGGCAGAGGTACCTTCAGCTTGTTTGTTGTGTCTCTTACCCAATTCAGCTTTGCTTGAATGTTTTTCATCATTTGGGCAGCACCAGGCCTAGTCTTCTTTTGGGCAAGAGACAACATTTCTAACCATTCAGAGAGGCCCATATCTCTGAGTTTAAAGTCACTGAAGACTTTGTAGTTGGTTAGTTGGTTCTCTCTGTAAAGGGTCATCACCACTCTTTTGTCGTTTTCAGTGTAACATGCATACTTGGTGATTTGACCGGGTTTAGCTCTTTGGTCCACAATTCTTTCATATTCCTTTTGAAGGTTGCTCCTTTTAACTTCCAGTTCTTTGAGCTTAACCAACTGAGCTTCCTTTACAATAGGAGAGAGTTTGTTCAGAGCTACTTTGCTCTTGAGTTCAACTGCTCTAATGTTTTCAAGCCTTTGGTGTTCCAAGATTTGAGCCTTAGCCTGCTCTAGGGTAAGTGGTGGTTCATCAACGCTCTTAAATTTGTTCAGGTCAGAGTGTTTGGAGAGCTTGGCTGTGGATCCGCCTTCTTCTTGGAGGGAGTGTAGGGTTATTTCAGGTTGTTCAATGGCAATTCCTTTTCCCTTGTCCTTTACTGCTTCAGTGATGGGGTTGAAGGACCTGATAGGTTTTGGTGTTGGAATCCCTGTTGAAGGTGTTGGTTGTTTAAGTGATTGCTCCCCCTTAGGTGGAGCGGTGTCTGCTTCTTCTTCAGAGGTGGAGGTTGCTGAATTCTCCCCCTCAGGCATAGCGCCGATAATAGCTGTGCCTGATCCAGGCTTGAGGAACTTAACAAATTCTTGATGGACAAATAAGCAGATTTCTTTAAGTTCCTCTTGTAAAAGCTCCTGAAGAAGTTTTCTTGAAGGCTCAGACGCCTTGGCAATAGCTGCAACATTTGCTTTGACAACTGTTGTGAGGACTGATGATATGTATTGCTGAAGGCTCTGGTCTAGAATAGCTGGGAGGTGAGTTTACAAGGCATTTCCCAGTAGTTGCGGAAGCAATGCAGTCACAGAGGACTCCACAGATGAAGTTAGTGAAGTCTCTAGGGTGGTGGTGAGTTCCTCAGCAGCATGGGTGAGTGTTTGCAATTCAGAGAGGATGACATCATTTGTGACTTTGGGCTTGGTTTTACTGATGTCACCCCTCTTGACCCAAAGATCCTCAGTGGCGAGTTCCTGAACATCTTTCATTCGAGGAACATGGACAAGCTTGAGGTTTTGTAAGTGTTCTAAGTGTTGCTTTGCCCCTAATTCCATGACATTTGGTAAAGTTGGGAATGGAACTGGGGTTGGTGTACTGAGCCTCTGGTCCAATAGCTGCTTAGCAACCAGTTCTTGTACATTGGGCATTGATGGGAAGGAGATGGGTTTTAACTCTAATGTAACTTGGTCATCATCAGCATCCATATCAGCATAATCTGAAATGGTAAGTCATCTTCAATAATGAAGACCTCATCCTCTAGCATGGAATCAATTTCTAACATGGCATCGAGATCTATGTGGGGGGCTTCAGCATTTTCATCACCAGCAATAGAATAGGCATCATCATTGTAGAATATTGATAACCTATGAATCTATGAAGGGGTTTGTTGATTTCTAGAGAGAGAAAGTTAGAGAGAGAAAGTGAGAGAAACTATGTGTATTTTATTAAATGGAAACTAGGAAATGACAACCACCCACCCCTTTCCATGGTGGAAAGGGGTATTTATAGTTCCAAGCAAACATGGGCTTGGGCCGGTCCATGACAAGCCCATGGACCGGTTCTTACTTAAGTTAATAAGTAACTAATGACTATTTTCTAACTACGAGCTATTACAACATCAATATTATTGTGGAGTGACCGATACTTCTAATATACGTAAAACGTATTTCTAACAATCTCCCCCTAAGGGAGGTCACTCCACGTTACAAAATTCTAAACCTAGCATACTATACTAAGTCCTCGTTCTTTAGCTCGTAGTCTTTTCTTCTTTTCTTTCTTTTGTTGTGAATATGTTGGTTTGATCTTTTTGGCTTTGGCTTGAGAGCATTGTTCTTTGGCCTTTCACGTGCGATCTTTGCCTCTCTTGTGAATTTGCCTTCTCGTGACTCCATGTTCCACACACTTATGTCTTTTTGATGAATTCTCGAAAGTTTCAGAGTTTGGTACAGCGGAAGACTTTATCTTGTACTTTCTTGAATTTTTGCTAAACTTTGTTGCAGAAAAAACATAAGCATGTGGGAACGACTTCTACAGGTACACCGCAACACCACCGTCTTCACTGGTACACAGCAACGCCACCGTCTTCGACAGGTACTCAGCAACACCACCGTCTTTAACAGGTACACAGCAACGACACGAATAAAATGGCTTTGAACATTTTATTCTAATTCGGTAGCATTTTACCTCCGGTCGGTGAAGACCGTTGGACGATATTAGATATCGTACCCGTGACGGATAGTTTCAATTAAGTAACTTCCTGACAGGATTTCGCGGGTAAACCCGTTCTCTTTATTCGACCGTCCAAAGCTGACTGCGAACATAAAGAGTGAATCACTTGGATAAATTATCCTTGTGATTAGAAGCCGTCAATTCATGAAACCTGGAACAAGTGAATTTCAATTAAGATTTTCACCATCGTTGCTTTCCAGTTGTCACGAGCTTAATTCATAAAGAATCTTGCACGTCACCTACCAAGTGCTGTTTGATGTTGACACTAGAAGGATTTCCACTCGTCACTGTGATCAATAAAGAGTCACTCTGAGTGTTCTGGCAAGATCATATGATAATGCGAAGAGGCCTGGAACGAGTTTAAGTTCAATTAAGAATTAAACCACTGTTACCTTCCAGTTTTTCACAAGATTGGTTCTAAAAGAACCGCACGTGTAACCTACCATGAGCTTGTTTGATGTTGGCTCAAGCAGGATTTCCATCTTCATTGTAATACTTACGTATTACTCGGATGTTCTGGCAATATAACAGGAATATTGCGTAGGACTCATGAAAATCTCTTACTTTTCACAGTGTGTGAGAAAGCAAGGAATAAATGGAAAGTGTCCTAATGAGACTTTTGATAATCTCTTGGCTCTAGACTCGATTGTGCGTTTTGATTTAGTGAGCGATGGCTGGAGAGGAGTGCCACCTTTTCAATACCAGTCTATTCGGAGTGAATAAACCAATAGATAACGTGTTGATCTCCGTGTGATTAAAACAAATACCTTTTGAGAGATATTTGAGTTAGCTGGGAAGGGTTGTGCATTGCATCACTGGGTCCATGATGTCTTTCTTCAATACCAAGAATCATTAGCAAAAATGACCTCAATAGCATATGTATTGACCCGGTTTCTGCCTAAAGTTGTAAGGAGGGCTTCTTTCTTTACACCCTTTATCTTTACATTTCTTTTTCATTCTTCAACCCCTTCAATGCTTACCAATACGTCATCACTAGCACCTTGTTGTGATTGTTCCAGTGCTAGCTTAAGTACTTGGTCGGCATTCAGCTACGTTCACATTCTTTCTCCATCTTTCCTAGGACTTCTAATTCTATCTAGGGAATTGTCCTTGGGAAGATTCCATCGGCTCTGATGAATCATTGGACTAAACCTATTCCTACCACCCTTTTGTCACCACATCCGTCGTGAATTAAGCGTGTTTTGGGAAGGAATTGCCACCATGAAAAATCATTGAAAATCACCTAAAGTACTTGTGATATTGAAATCAAAGTTTTGTACCTTAGGTGTTTTGTTCATCAAAAACGCTCCCTCTTAACACGTGCTTTACACATATTAAGTTGGATAATCGTTAAGTCTTTTTCATCTTTTAGCCAAGTATCACTTACGTCTCCTTAATCCCATTTTCTCCCCTTATCCAAAATGTTAACCATTAATATTTGGGATATTGAATGGATTAACCGGTCTTTGGGTAAAAATGAAATCGATGTTTGGCCATAGAACAAGTTATTGCTCCCCCTTAATTCAATAAGGGATAGTTGTAGTGCTTTAGTATGATATATTTTGAAAGATTTAGAATCTCGTGAGAAATTCTTGAAAAATTATCATACCTTAACACTACATCAAGCCATTAAAGCACAGTATTCACAAATATACATATTCACAATTGAAAACCAATATAAAGTGGACCTGAAATGTACGACCCATTAGATGGATCGTTGCAGTAGCTTGTGGTGCACTAAATACGGTCTTCCACCCACGAATCTTTCCAAGCTCCTCATCAATCTACGTTCACGGAGCTTTTGATCGATCTTCTTGATCACATACTTTGCCATCTGCCGGTAACCTGGATGCCAATCCTCCGTCATTTCTGGCAAAGTCCCACCCGAGTTCAGATGCTCCAACTTTCCTCTGACTTGTAGAAGGGTTCCATCACTGTACTTGTGGAGCTCACCCACCCTCATAAACTTCATCAAACCTCGACTGTTCAAGTAGAAAATGCCGTAATTTGGGACAGAAATGCCGGTATAGGGACATCTTTCTACATGTTGAGGTAGCACTTGATTCACAGGACGGGTTAAGTTGAGCTTCCTTTGATAGCTTTCGACTCCCAACTGAAGATCTTCAACTCGTGACTTGATGACAACGCTTCGTGTGAACATACGAAGTGCTGTATTCAAAGCAATCAGGTCTTCACGAGGAATATGTGTGAGTTGATCTCGGGTCATCAGAAGCAGCATATCTTCGATATCCTCAAGGCGAATGATGGAAAAATCTCCCTGCTGGATTTTGTATTCCCTGTCATCCTCCCTTTTCAAACGAATCTCCGTTACATGATAATAGCCATTCTTGGCTTCAGTTTTCATTCCTAAGATGCTGGAGATGCGGATGTCGGATCTAACATTGCTTCCAGAATTGACCAAGCAGCAACCCCTGTACGCCCTTCGGACTCGTTCGTCCCAATGAGATGCACCTATGACAGCATACATATCATAATTACGATTCATTTTTGGGACCCAGAGTCGATTTACCTTTTCCTCGATAAAGGGTATTGTCCCCCAGTTGGCAGCTTTCAGCAAGGTCAGGGAGGTTGCGTACTTTGATGACCCCTTCAGTAGATACACAAGATCATTGGTGACGAAGAAGTCAAGAGCAATCTGATTATCTTGAGCAGGATCCATTGGAGGTGGAGCTCTTTCTGATTCATGAAGACCTGGCCGTTGAACGGTATTCAGAGCCTTCAGGATCTCATCGGCATAGTACTCGAACTCCATTCGGGTTAATCGGGTTTTGGCACGCAGTCTCTTATCTTTCAGCTCTTTCTTCACCAAGGATGGAGTAACCGAAGTCTTATACTCATGAGAAAAAAATGCACATAAGTCAATCGGACTTCGGATACGGAGATACAACACATCTTTGTCAGCGTCTGTGATCGGATCATATTGTGCTGCTGCCGTGATCCAAGCCTGTGGTGGTGCAGTCTCGTCTATCTCCAACGTGTCTGCCCAGTCTCGTATGCTTGGTTCCGGAACCGTAGATTGTTGTGCTTGTTGTTGAGGAGTAGAAGTGCGAACATCTGTTGGTTCAGTTTCAGGCATTTCGGCAGTGTCGTGAACTGGTGAGTGTTGTGCAGCTTCGGGTTCCGTCACTGATTCTGCAATCACAGGAGCAATAACAACAGAACTAATGGGGTTAGTGGTAATAGGTAAAGATACAGCGATAGAGGTACCGGGAACCGATGACGCTGTAGTGGCATTCACATCGTGGCGCCACTTAGTTCGTCTTGATTCCGATGATGTAGATTTGTCCTTCTGCGCTGCATCTTTCTTGGACTTGGTTCCAGTCTTAGCAGTTTTCTTGGAGCTGGTAACCTTGTCTCCCTCTTTCGGCTGTTCACCCCCATCATCATCCTGATTGTCATCCCCGTTACTACCCCTAGCACTCTCCTCATTCCCATCACCACCATCATCGCCATCATCATCATCCTCATCCTCGTCATCATCATCCTCATCCTTATCCTCATCATCACCATCATCGTCATCCTTTTCCTCTTCTTCTCCTTCTTCTTCCTCTTCCTCTTCACCAGTACCCTCTTCCTCCTCACTTTCTTCCCTTTCTTCTTCAGGTAGAATGTGATAAGGTACCACGCTTCCAAACGTTTTGAATAACCTATCATCCTCCATGATAGCATCATTCAGGGATTTATATAGAGCCCGTTGAATCCTAGACTTATCAAACGATCCAAGTTCCACCATACGAGCCTTAAGGATCTTCTTCAATTCAAAATCCGTCAGGTCATAAGCAATCTTGTAGGCGGCTTCTGAAGGATTGGATGATTTGATCATCAAGTTGTCAGCAGCAAGTATCTTCAACTCATCACGCAGTTTAGGCATTAGGGATTCAACGGATTCGTACACTCTTTCTTTCACAGAGGCTTCAAGTGCTTCTTTTTGCTCTTTGTATTTATCCCTCATCGCTTGAAGTCTGGTGATACGTGCAGCATGCTTATCAGCCTCAGCCTGCTTAACCCGAGCTAGTTCTTCTGCATGTGCTTTTCGAGTCACCTCCATATCTGCAGCGAACCTAGCAATCATCTCCTCTTGGGTTCTCCTAAATGCTTCTTCACTTTGAGCTCGTCTTTGTAACTCTTGGCGAAGTTCATCCATTTCGCGTTTGTGATTATCCACATGTTTATCCAACATTTCGGCCATCACCAACGCGGCCATGGTAGATGTTGCAGAGCTGCTTTGGGTTGATTGGAGAGCCTCGGCTGTTACTGCGGTACTAAGGATTGGAATTGTAGGTGGTAGAAGAAATGGTGTAGAAGCCGGTCTGGTTGGTAAGGGTTGTATGGGTGGAGGTTGAGTTGCTAAGGGTTGAGTTGACACCATGATCGTTGGAGCAACAGACTCCTTTTCCACATTTGCTGAAATAGGGATTGATGGCTCCTTCGAAGTGGAATAATGTTCAGGTGACCCAAATTCATCAACATCATCTGGTTCCACGTACTCACCCTCAACATCTACCCTTGCACCTGAACCACTACCGCCAGTATCTTTCCTACTCCTTTGAATAGCTATCTTCATCATTTGTTTCTCAGTTTTATCAAGAGTAGGATCAACAATGTCTTCTTCGTCACGTAGACGCATCTCATCAGCCTTACCCTTTCCCTTCTTACCCTCTGTCTTCTTCTTCTTGGTTTCGGGTTCAGGTAACGCAGCTGGTTGTTTGCGTTTACCTTTACTCTTAACCGTTGTGGACGAGTCTTCTCCAGTCTGAAGGTTTGCTTTCAGCCTCTTGATTTCTATCTGCAGTAGCTTGTAATCAGCAGAACCTTTGATTTTCTCAGACAGAAGGTAATCAGGAATAGGACCCGGAATCACACCAATAGACGGTCCTTCATGCCTCAGATCCACAGTATCATCAGCTTCTTCAGTGTGATAGCGACCTGCTGCACGCCTATCAATAGTAGCATCATTCTTCATAAAATAATTAATGATAAGCTTGATAAACCGAGGATAAGGAAAGAAGTTTGTCTTCAGCTTCTTGTTATAGAAGAGTTGAAAGGTGAATTCTTCCCATATCAACAATGCATAATCTACATTTGCAGCTTTGTACATGCCATAGAAGAGGTTTATTATAGGACTGCGCAAAGCATCATGGCCACTTATTTTTGGTGTAAGACATTTACTGAGAATACCCAACAATGCTCTCCAAGGTTGTCCTACTTTAGCAGTGGTAAACTCAGACGCAACTCGTATTTCCGGACATCCAAGAGCGTCAAATAACTCCACGAGTTCATCTTTAGTAGGATCCCTCGAGAATGACATGCCTTTGGGTGTATCCCGTATACCAAGAATCTTACGGAAGTCTGAAACTGTGAGTGTCTGCTGCTTGTTGTCGATGGTGAAGGTGATCTTGTTTGAGGTGATTTCCTTGGTAGCCCAAAATTCATACATATACTCATAAGGCACCGAGGCACTACTCCTAAGGGCGTTCTTGAAATGAGAGTTATCGAGGATGGCTATGGCGACCTTAAAACCATGGTGAGTGGATTTTGAGACTTGCTTCAGCCGGTAGTTGTTGGGTATAAACTTAAGGGTTCGTGCTTTAGCAATATCGGCTTCTCTAGAGTCTTGGATTGCTTGTACTGTTGGATTAGTCATTGTATCTGCTTAAGATAAGACATGAAAGGTTGATGCACAAAAACATATAGATATATATCATTCTTACTTCTAAGCATAACACATTTCATAACATAATACAACAAGTACATATATAGCATGCAAACAATAATAATCAAACTCTTCATCCGGAACATTTCCTCATTCGGAACATCTTCATCCAGAACATTCCTTCATTCGGAACTTCTTCATCCAGAAGTTCTTCATTCGGAACTTCCTTCATCCGGAAGTTCTTCATTCGGAACTTCCTTCATCCGGAAGTTCTTCATTCGGAACTTCCTTCATCCGGAAGTTCTTCATTCGGAACTTCCTTCATCCGGAAGTTCTTCATTCGGAACTTCCTTCATTCGGAACATTCCTTCATTAGGAACTTCCTTCATCCGGAAGTTCTTCATTCGGAACTTCCTTCATCCGGAAGTTCTTCATTCGGAACTTCCTTCATTCGGAAGTTCTTCATTCGGAACTTCCTTCATTCGGAAGACCTTCATTCGGAACTTCCTCATTCGGAAGTTTTTTTTTCAGAAAAAAATCCTTCATTCGGAAGTTCTTATCCATGTTCATCCGGAACTTTTCAAACACAGCTTATGATGATTAATTTATTCGCGTGTGTGAATTTCTAAGGCAATCTAAGGCATTTAAACATCATATCATGCTAATCCGCACAAAACCCACCAATAATCCTTAGTTAATTAACCCTAATTTAATCATAAACCCTAATTTGATTTAAACTGATTATTTGAGTAATTTTAACAGAATTACAAGATGAATAATATGAATTAGAAGTTTAAATGTTGATGTAATTACCTTTTTACTTGAATGAAAGGAACGGATGGATGAAAAAGCGAATGATTTAAGTTCTTGTGTGTGTTTATTCAACAATGGCGGCAAATGAGCAGATAAACAGTGAAAAGAAAAAAGGAAGGGGGCGGGGGGTTTATGTTTTGACTTAGGTCAAAAATTTGACAAGTTTCAACAAATAACACTTTTAGTCCCTCTATTATCTATTCTTTTCCTTTTTGTTTCTAACTTTTTCATTTCACTTAACCCTTGTTTAACTTACACACAACTTAACAAACGCAATCTATTAGCATATCTCCAATATCTAAAAGCAATGCCTATCACTTAGAACGAACACTAGTCGTATTCTAAAGCAAAACCACTCAATTACCATGTAGCCCTTAATTTTCACAATCACTTTTGAAAATCAATTTAATGACGAAGATGATTTAATATTTTCTCCCCCTTAAACGATGACCCGTTTTCTATTTAAAGAGCTGTAGTCATTGTTTAAAGAGTCAAATATTGATGAAAGCATTTCCAATTTATATCTTGAAAAAGTTTGATTCGTGGTGTCAATAAGATTTCTCTTATTTTAACAAATTAATGCACTGAGACGTACAAAAATTCGTGTTAGACCAAGTTGTAAAGTAAACTTGATCCCTTTGCATGATTTGGCTTGTAAATCACGCCCGAGAAAATTAATTCCCGTTCTGAGCCAACATTTTCCAAGGAAATACGTGACTTTAATATGAAAACCGGGTTGCAGTCAGAAATAACTACAAGCCATAATGGGCATGTTTTAAAAAATGTACAACTTTTATACGGACTCTATTTATGGCACCGTGTCAATATTGATCGACATTTCTAAGGCCGTAAATATTACCGTACTAAAAGACATGCCCGATTTAAAACGAAAAATATTTTTGGTTTTTCTTGATTTTATAATTTTTATGGTTTTTCTAGGTTTTATATTTTTTATGATTTTTGTTGGTTTTATATTTTTGTATTTTTCTTTTGTGGTTTATATATTTACGATAATATACATGATCACGAACAAAGGATACTCTGAATAGTTTACCACGAATATTCAGCTGATTCTTCTGCCAACTCTTTGAGAGTCGCTGGAGTGAATGATTTCATGCCAAGCTTGTCGATCAAAAACTCGATTCGTCCTCGATCTAAGGCTTTGGTGAACATATCCGCCAGCTGATACTCAGTAGTGACAAAATACAGCTCGATCACTTCGTTCTCCACCTGCTCCTTAATGAAATGGTAGCGAATGTCTATGTGCTTGGCCCGGGAGTGTTGAACATAGTTGCAGCAAAGGGCAATGGCGCTCTTGTTGTCACAATACATCGGGATTTTGTTAAATCCCAAACCGTAGTCAGTTAATTGTGATCTCATCCAAAGGACTTGAGCACAACAACCGGACATGGCGATGTATTCAGCCTCCGTGCTAGAAATTGCAGCGCTTTTCTGCCTTTTTGAAGACCAACTGATCAATCTATCTCCTAGGAGTTGTACAGATCCAGAAGTGCTACGCCTCGTGTCTTGACATCCAGCATGATCTGCATCTGCGTATGATATTAAAGCAATCGAGGAATCTTTCGGATACCATAGACCACGATGAAGTGTTCCTTTTAGATACCGAAAGATCCTTTTAACTACATGTAGGTGCTTTTCGGTAGGCCGAGCCTGATACCGGGCACACATGCATACAGCAAATTGCAAATCAGGCCTGCTAGCAGTCAGATATAGAAGGGTGCCGATCATCCCACGGTAAAGTTTTGGATCGACAATAGTCCCATTCCTATCTTCATCTAACTTGGATTTCTCCACCATTGGAGTGTCCACGGGGTCACAATTTTCAAAATTGTATTTCTTAAGAGATTCTAGAGCATATTTGGATTGATTAATAAAGATGCCTCTGGGATTTTGAGAAATCTGTAATCCTAAGAAAAATGAAAATTTTCCCATCATCGACATCTGAAAGCGTGTGGACATTATCTTCTCAAATCGGTTTGACAATTCTATGTTAGTGGCAACAAAAATTATATCATCAACATAAATTTGTACCAGAATCATGTCGTTGCCTTCCTTGAGAGTGAATAGAGTGGGGTCCACCTTGCCTTTGGAGAAGCCTTCCGAAATGAGATATGTTGACAGGAGATCATACCACGCGCGTGGAGCTTGTTTCAACCCGTAGAGAGCCTTCTTAAGCTTGTACACATGATTAGGAAACTCCGTACTGACGAACCCATCCGGCTGACTAACATAGACTTCTTCCCTTAGTTCACCGTTCAAAAATGCCGTCTTCACATCCATTTGATAGACGATCATGTTCATATGAGCAGCATACGCAAGGAATAGTCTAATCGCCTCCAATCTAGCCACAGGAGCAAAAGATTCCTCAAAGTCTATACCCAAGGCTTGTTTATATCCTCTAGCGACCAATCTAGCTTTATTCTTCAATACCGCACCCATCTCATCAAGTTTAACCTTATAAACCCATAACAAAGTAAGGATGTTAACCTTGTCAGGGAGAGGAACCAATTCCCATACTTCAAGTCGTTGGAATTCGTTTAGTTCCTCCTGCATAGCTTCAATCCAAGAAGATTGGGTCATAGCCTGCTGCCAATTTTTGGGTTCAACTTCAGAGAGAAATGCATCAAAGTAACAATAGAGTGCATTCTCTTGTAATTGATGGCGTGTAGAGACTGGTCGATCTAGATCTCCAATAACATTCCTAATTGGGTGATCTTTTGTCCATTTAGTGCTATGGTTTTCAATCCTAGGTGGTCTGGAGTGAACAATAGAAGGAGCTTCTTCTGAGGTAGACGCGGCTGAAGGGTTTTCTGGGATCGCTACACCAAAGAAAGGAAGCTCTTGCAAGTGAGCATATTCCAAGTCGTGATCAGTAGAATCCTCTTCCACATCATTAGGCACAAGTAGGGGTGATGATTCAGGTGTAGTTTGAGAATCACTTGGTGAAGGTGCATCCGGTTCAATGTGAAATGTAGATGCATTAGATAAAGGTTCATTAGCTTGAGCAACCACTTCAGGTATTGGAGCAACTACAGGTGCTGTGCCAAGATTAAATCCTCTAAAAAATCGTCGAAAAAACAAGCAAAATAACCCTTGATTCGGAACTTTTTGTTGATTCGGAAGTTTGATTCGGAAGATTTGGCTTGGAATTACCTTGATTCGGAACTTTTGGCTTGATCCGGAACTTCTTGATTCGGAAGTTCTTGGTTCGGAACTTTGGCTTGATCCGGATCTTCTTGGTTCGGAAGTTCTTGGTTCGGAACTTTGGCTTGATCCGGAACTTCTTGGTTCGGAAGTTCTTGGTTCGGAAGGTCATGATTCGGAACTTATTGATCCGGAACTTCTTGATCCGGAACTCCTTGATCCGGAACTCCTTGATCCGGAACTCCTTGATCCGGAACTCCTTGATCCGGAACTTCGTGATCCGGAACTTCTTGATCCGGAACTTCTTGATCCGGAACTTCTTGATCCGGAACTTTTGCTGGGTTAATCAGAAACTTTATACGATGAACAGTCGACCTCTAAAAATGAAGATTAAGCCCAGATTTTGACCAAATAACCCAAAAAGTTTTGTGATTTCAACAATAATAAGTAAAAACTAATACTTATCCACTAATCCCAATCACAAAAACACCAAAAACACCAAGAATCAAGATGGTTTTTCTTAAAGAACACTAATACAATCAAAAACTAAAAAACCACACAAATCACTACCTTAAATCACCCCATAGCTCTTGATACCAAATGTAGAATATTGATAACCTATGAATCTATGAAGGGGTTTGTTGATTTCTAGAGAGAGAAAGTTAGAGAGAGAAATTGAGAGAAACTATGTGTATTTTATTCAATGGAAACTAGGAAATGACAACCACCCACCCCTTTCCATGGTGGAAAGGGGTATTTATAGTTCCAAGCAAACATGGGCTTGGGCCGGTCCATGACAAGCCCATGGACCGGTTCTTACTTAAGTTAATAAGTAACTAATGACTATTTTCTAACTACGAGCTATTACAACATCAATATTATTGTGGAGTGACCGATACTTCTAATATACGTAAAACGTATTTCTAACAATCATTCTGCTGTTCTTCATGAAGATTATGAGCCTGTTATGACATTTGTTAGTAACCATTGTGAAAAATAATGAAGTTATAGATCGCCATTCGCTGCCCCTAGGAAAGCTAGGTGTGATTATCCAACCCCCCCTAAGGATTTCTCCTTGGGAATCTTTTAAGTGTGAAACAGTTATGTTGAAGGGTCGCCGTTCGCTGCCCCTAGGATAACTGGGTGTGATTATCCAGCTCCCCCATAAGGATTACTCCTTGGGACTCTTTTGATTTGTGAAAGTTATGTGGTGAATGGTCGCCGTTCGCTGCCCCTAGGATAGCTGGGTGTGATTATCCAGCTCCCCCTGAAGGATTGCTCCTTGGGACTCTTTTAGTTGTGAATTCATGGAAGTTAAAGGTCACCATTTATCACTGCCCCTAGGAAGACTGAGGGTGATTATTCAGTCCCCCCAAAAGAATAAATTCTTTGGAACTCTTTTAGTTGTGACATATTTGAAGGTAAAGGTCGTCATTTATCGCTGCCCCTAGGAAGACTGAGGGTGATTATTCAGTCCCCCTAAAAGAATAAATTATTTGGGACTCTTTTCATATGAGGGGACCCAGAGACTACGTGAAGTGCAAAGACTCTGGGTCGGGACCTATAGCATGCTCAAGTTGTTATTGACAAGAGCACAGTCCAGAGGGTGAAGGATCATCAGGGTGCGTTATGAGCACAAATGAATCATATCCTTGTGTTAAGATAGAGTGTACAGATAATGATAAGAGTTCTAGGTGCTAACACAGACACTCTATGGGTTGAGGCAAACCCTAAGACTTCATCACTCTCTCCTACAAAATGTTGAGAGTGATTGTATGTGAACCTCCAAGAGAATAAAATGGCAAACTAATACCTGAGAGATATTAGCGTTGAGAAGGTTCTTAGTCGTCTCTGCTGACTCGGAGACGCTAGACTCAGGTTGTTTGTCAGCGGTGGGCTCTTCAACCACATCCTCCAGAGAAGGGGATGGGTTCTTCTTAGTCTTCTTAGTCTTGAAAGGATTAACAGAAGGGGTTTCAGAGGAAGGGGGATGTCTTTCCTCTTCTTCTTCTTTTCCTTGGGCACCTTGGGCTGAGAAGAAGACTGCACAGAGGTCTTTAACAGAGACTTGTCAGTTAGTCTTTCAGCATTCACCTCATTGTGAGGGATCAAGGACTCTCTATCAGCAACCAGTAGCCTAGCGACCTGCATCATGTGCTTGCTGAGAGGTACTTCATCTTCCAAGGGAGTCTTTAGAGATGCAGCAGTAATGTAATAAGGAGAGAAGGAGAGAAGTTCATCATTTGTGTAGCCTTCACCCAGCATATCTTCTAAGAGAAGAGAGAGATATCTTGTGTAGCAGATGGTGGCTAGTATATTCTTCTTCCCTTTGTTTTCCAGCTTAGAAATGAGGTCAGAGTAAAGTATGTGAGCGATTCCTATATCTTGCCCCCAGATTAAGCTGTAAGCAATTGCTTGCTGGGCTCCACTAAGTTGATCATGAGACCCCTGGTTTCCACCCATACATTTCACAATGTATAGCATCAGCTTCCTCCAGATGGGTGAAAAGTAGTTCAATTTGATCAGTGATTTGTTCTGGAAACCTTGGGTGATGAAAGGTTTATCATTGTTGTCATGAGAACGAAGGGTAGCCAGAGCCTTCTTTACCGTAGCGCTGGCAGGCACAGCGGACATTCCTTCATTGACTGGAAGTCCAATGACTTTGGCAAAGGTGTGAAGATCAAAAGTGAGAGGTTGGGGATGTGTGGAAAGGTTGAAGGTGATATGTGAAGAGGTTTGATCAACTTCGGCGCTATACCAGAACTCCTTCAAGTATTGGTGGTAGCATGTGGAAGGTACTCTGGTAATGGCTTCAAAAATGGTGGAGTTCTTGAGGAAGGAGAACAACGGTTGGTAGAGGGAATTGTTGTGTTCCAAGAGAGCTACACAATTGTTCAAGGCAATCTTACCATCATGTATCCCAAAATTTATGTTCGAGGCGGCCAGGACAGTGAAAGCTGTGTTTGTTGATGAAGACGCCATTGTTGATGTGTGGAAGAAATGGAGGTTTTGGAGAAGATGAATAGTATGTGTGTGTGAAAGTAATGAGTAATGTGAAGTTTGAAAAATGAGTCAAGGGTTTTGATAAAAGGTTTAGCCGTTTTTCAATTAAAACATTTAATGCAAAAAATTACCTTTTAAGAAAAGTGGGACCCCTTGACTCTCCATGTGATTTTTCTGTCCCTTGGAAAGCGGGAAAGTTGTTGACAGTAAAGGATAATCATTTGAATTAAATATGTGAATATATTAACTCCCATTGGAATGTACCTACCTCGTTACATTCAATTCCCTTTAATGCCCAGAGACAGAGATCACTTATCAGATTTGTTTACCAATATTTAGCATACCCAGCTCAGCAACCAGCCTAGTAAAACTTGGCTCAGCCAGAGGCTTGGTGAATATATCAGCGAGCTGGTATTCAGTGGGTATAAAATGAAGCTCAATATCACCTTTTAAAATATGGTTTCTGATAAAGTGATACCTGATGTCAATAAGCTTAGTTCTGGAATGAAGTACCGGATTATTGGAGATGGCTATAGCACTTGTGTTGTCACAGAATATGGGAACCTTTTCATAAATGATCCCATAATCAGCCAGCTGACTTTTCATCCAAAGAACTTGAGCACAACAACCAGCGGCCGCTACGTATTCAGCTTCAGCAATGACATGGCCATAGAGTTTTGTTTCTTGGCACTCCAGCATACTAACTTTCCTCCAAGGATTTGACAACTCCCAGAGGTGCTCTTTCTATCAAGACAGCACCCAGCATAGTCAGAGTCTGAGTAGGCTTTGAGGTCGAAGCCTGATCCACTAGGATATCAGAGACCCAATGTGGGAGATCCTTTTAAGTACCTAAAAATTCTTTTGACAGCTACAAGGTGGGATTCCTTGGGGTTAGCTTGGTACCTAGCACAGAGACATGTGGCAAATTGTATGTCTGGTCTGCTTGTTGTGAGGTACAGCAGTGACCCAATCATGCCTCTATATAAGGTCTCATTAACAGAGACCACTGAGTCATCAGCTCCCAAGTTGTTGGGAGGAAGCATGGGGCATTTCACTGATGCACAATCAGACATATCATACTTCTTGAGCAAATCCTTAACATATTTTTCTTGAGAAATGGGAATTCCTTTTGAATTTTGTTTAATTTGAAAACCCAAGAAAAAAGTTAATTCCCCCATCATGCTCATTTTATATTTTTTGGTCATTAGTTTGGCAAACTGTTTGCTCAATATAATATTGGTTGAACCAAAAATTATATCATCCACATAAATGTGTACTAAAATGACATCACCCTTGGACCTATAAGTGAACAGGGTTTGATCAATGGTACCTTTGACAAATTTATTTTCAAGTAAAAAATTTGATAGGGTTTCATACCAGGCTCTAGGTGCTTGTTTCAGCCCATAGAGTGCTTTGTGAAGTCTGTAGACGTGATCTGGATACTCTCTGCTTTCAAACCCTGGGGGTTGATAGACATATACTTCCTTTGCAAGCTTGCCATTTAGGAAAGCACTCTTCACATCCATTTGGTATACAGTAAACCCCATATAAGCTGCAAAGGCTAGGAAGATTCTGATAGCTTCCAATCTGGCTACTGGTGCAAACATTTCATCATAGTCAATCCCCTCAGATTGATTATATCCCAACACCACAAGCCTAGCCTTGTTTTTGACAATCATGCCAGCTTCATCCCTCTTGTTTCTGTAGACCCATTTAGTTCCAACCACTTGCTTCCCAGCTGGAGCTTTTACCAGAGTCCACACCTTGTTCCTCTTGATCTGATTCAACTCATCTTGCATGGAAACAACCCACCCTTCATCTAGAAGCACAGCAACCACATTCTTAGGTTCATCCTCAGTGAGAAAATCAGCGAAAAGGCATTCATTCGCTGAGGCAGTTTCCAGAGATCTCAATTTGCCTCTGGTGGTGACTCCCTCAGAGGGTTCACCAAGAATATTCACCAGAATAATATATTGGTTCCTACTCCATTTGGATTGAGGAGCAGGGGTCTCTGTGGGTTTAGGAGTCATAGCAGGTTCAATGAATGTTGAGGGATCTTCACATATTGATTCTTCATCCATAATCTCTTCATCAAGAGGAGAGATTGGCTCGATGAGATCAGCATTCACTGTAGTGTGTGGAGTGATTGGTTCAGCATTTTCAACCTCTGGAGTGATGTCAGAGATTGAATGAGGATCAAATGCATGAACATAAGGGAAGTCCTTGTGACAGGCCTTAGATGATTCCTTGGGATTTGAGAAATCATCCTCTGGATATGATTTAACTTCATTGAAGTCAATGTCACATTCTTCTTTGTTGGTGTGATTGATGACAGCATCTGCTTCATTGAAGGTGACATGGATAGATTCTTCTAGTTCTTGTCTACGGATGTTGAATACTCTATAAGCTCTGGAGGTGGGAGAGTAGCCAACGAAGAATCCATCATCAGACTTTTCATCAAATTTTCCCAGGTGATCTCTGTAGTTGTGAATGAAAACAGGGCAACCAAAGACATGGAAGTAGCTTACATCAGGGGCTCTCTTCCTATACACTTCATAAGAGGTCTTGCCGTGTCTCTTCACTATAATGGATCTGTTTTGTGTATGATAGGCTGTGTTCACAGCTTCACCCCAAAATTGTTTAGGAAGTCTTGATTATCTGAGCATAGTTCTAGCAGCCTCTATGAGGGTTCTGTTTCTTCTTTTAGCGACACCATTTTGTTTAGGGGTGCCTGGGTTAGAAAAGTTCTGTGATATTCCCTTTTCATCACAAAAGGCTTCCATGGCATGATTCTTGAATTTAGTGCCATTGTCACTTCTGATAGCCTTAACTCTGCAGTCATTGAGGTTCTCTATTTCTCTGATGAAGGACATTATTCTTTCAGCAGCATCACTCTTTCTTTTGAGAAAGAATACCCATGTGAATCTAGAGAATTCATCTACAATGACTAGTGTATACTTGTTGTGATTAAGGGATTGAGGTTTTACTGGTCAAAATAAGTCCATGTGAAGAAGATGGAGGCACTTATTTATGGAGAATGATTGTTTAGTCTTGAATGAGGCTCTGTGGTCCTTCCCTTTCTTGCAGTCTGAGCAGGGTCTGTCTTTGGTGAAGGTCAGAGAGGGAAGCCCAGCTACTAAATCATTCTTGGCCAGTTTGTTTATGTTTTTGAAGTTGAGATGGGAGAGTCTCTTATGCCATAGCTAATTTTCACTATCAGATGCTTTGGCATAGAGAAAAGTGTTTGTCCCTTTTGGACAAGATGTCATGCTGATGACATACACATCCCTTCTTCTGGGTGCAATTAGAACAACATCATCAATTTGATTGAAGATTGTTCCTTGGGTCTTAGTAAACAGAATTTTGAAGCCAGCATCGCAGAGTTGACTAATGCTGATTAAGTTGTGCTTCAGTCCATTGACATAAGCGACCCTTGTGAAGGTTATTCCATTACAATCCACTGAGCCATAACCCTCAGTAGCCCCTGAGGAGTCATCTCTAAAGACTACTGTTGGACCAGACTCCTTTTTATATCTATGCAGTTATTGTTTAACCCCTTTCATATGTCTGGAGCACCCACTATCCAGATACCAAACAGATTTCTTCAGATATTCCTGTATAGATATAACAAAGCCAGATTAGTTTCTATGATGTACCCACTTTACAGTGGGTCCATGCTGTCGCTGACCAGCGACATTGGTCCTTCTCTGGTTTCCTCCCCTTCTTTGGTTGCAGTCTCTGGGTTCATGACGCATACTTCCACAGATGTCACATCCGGGATAATGCTCGCACTCATCAGAGTGATGGTCGAAGAAGCCGCAGTACTTGCATGGGGGATTTGGTCTGTAAACCTGAGAATTGTCTCTGGGTTTAGGCTCAGCTCTTCTTGAGGGTCTGTGAGGAGTTTTTGACCTCATTTGAGTTCTGGTTCTTTGAACCGCAATGACCTCCTCATGCTCTCTAGTAGTGTGTTAGACTCACATGTGATACATTTTGGTTTCTTAGAGCAGTCCTGAGAGGAATGATTCTTGAAACCGCAATGCTTGCAAGTTCTGAACAAAGCTCTCCCCTTAGAGCTACTAGATCCTTCACCAAGAGAGTTAACAGATGGACTATTAACTCTAGGGTTGATTTGTTCTTTCAACCCCTTTACTTCTTCCATCAAGGTGAGGAGAAGTTGATTGGTGGGTAAAAGCTCTTCAGGGGAAGGAGTGGGTTTGTTGGAGTCCTTGGCCACAAAAACCTTTTTGTTCGCTTTATCAGCGACTTTGAGAATTAAATTCCCAAGGGTTTTGGTTGGAGGTTTTGGGCCAAGTAAGGAATCAGATGGGTTAGCACCAGCGAGACTTGGTGGGACTGGTACCTCTGATTTCTTGTCAGAGTTTTTCTCATCCACAGAGGTGGAAGATGGAGAAGAAACATCTGAAGGGACAAATTTAACACTAGGAACAGGTATATGGTTTTTGTATCTACCCTTTCCCCCAATAGCCTGAACCACAACACTAGGTATGGATTCAGCGACTATTTCTTCCACTATGGATTGAGCCAACATCCATTTTCAATGGTTTTTCTGAGTTCTGAGTTTTCATCAGATAAAGACTCATTTTCAATGGATAATTTGCTTACTTCATTTTGAAGTTGATTAGCAAGATTCACAAATGGTTTAAGATTTGTTAATTCAGATTGGCAAAGATTTAACTCTGTTTTAAGACTATGAAATTAGTTTAACAGGTTTTTTCTTTGCTCTTCCACAAAGTGGAGGTCAACCAATGTATAGTCACTGACATGGTTTCTATCAGGACCTTCAGGCATAGATAGCATTCTTTGTACCTTTTTCATGGTGATGTCCACCCATTGACCAAATCTTGCTTCACTTTTACCCACAGCGGGTTCTTCATCAGCAACAGCCATAAAGGCTCTGACGGTAGTGGTACCTTCATCCTCAGATGTGAGGGGTTCATCATCCCAGTTGAATGAGGCAGCAATCAGACCTTTTTCAGTCTTCTTAACATCCTTTTTCTTTGCTGCATCATCAGCTTTCTGGTTGAGTTTTAACAGCTCAGCTTTCAAGGCTTTGTACTTAACTTTGTAGTCCTTCTTCCCCTCTGAGTCAGAGTGAGAGGTCTGCTTGAAAGGTGAGGTGGAAAACTTCTTCTTGCTGCTATTGTTGCTGGATGAAGGAAAGCTTGGAGAGGAGGTTTTGTTTGACCAGCAATCCTTCTGAAAGTGACCAGTCTTTCCACAAGTGTAACATGACACCTTGGATTTATCAACCTTTGCAGCTCCAACTCTACCAGATCTCTTGTAGTATCTCTTTTGGTCAGCTAGAAGGGCTCTGTCATGGAACTCAGCATGTAATTCATCAAGAAATTCTTGACTGCTTCTGGTGTCCTCTTCTATGTCAGAGTCACTGTCCTGAAAGGAATGGTTAGCAACAAGAGCTTTTGAACCAGTGATATTGGTGGTAAACCTGTCAGTCTCTGATTTGTAAATGGAGTCAATTAGCCCTTCTTCATAGTTATATCTACCAAACAGTTGGGCTAAAGTATCATTTTTATAGCATTATTTGCTCTTAAGGTCCGATTTAGGCTAAGCCATTTTCTAGGTAAACTATTGACAAATGTAGCATTAACCTCAGCCTTAGGTAGAACAACTCCATTGTTTCCCAAATCATTCAACAAAATCTTAAGCCTAGTATAAGTTTGTGCAACAGTTTCTGTTTCCAAAGCTTTAAAAGCATTAAACTTAAGTCTAAGGGCTTGGATTTTGGTTTCTTTTGTTTCCTCTGGACCTTCATACCCTAGAACTAACTCAGTCCACATCTCCTTAGCAGAGTTGCATTTAATGATGGACTTCATAATGTTCTTGGGTAGGCAAGAGACTATGATACTTTTGAGTCTCTTGTCCTGGTTAGCCAAACGTCTATCCGCTGGGGACCATTTCTTAACAGGCTTCTTAATGGGTCTCTCAGGGGTAGAGGAAACGACCAGTGGTACATAGGGACCATTTTCTAAGATTTCTATCAATAAGGGTTCTAAGCCATCTAAATATATAAGAAATTCACTTTTCCAACTTGAAAAGTCCTCTTCATCAAAAGTTGGAACATTGGACACATGTGACCCCCCTCGAACATCAAGTAGTTGGGGAAGGTCATCATCATTATTACCAGTGCTTACAACTGGTGTAGGCATGGTAGTAGATGTGGTGGCCGGTGCGGTGGTCGAAGTGGTACCTAGACTGGTTTGACCAAAGGGTGGAGGAGGTATAGTATCAGCCATATTAAGATCTTGATTTTAGAAACAAGAACGGTTTATGAAAAGTTTTATAAATCAAACCGCTCTGATACCAATTGAAAGTCCCTTAATATGACAATTGTCGATAACTATAACTCTTATAACCACGAAACACAATGAAATACTTTTCAAACGCGTAATGCTTTATTAACTATTATAAACAAAGTATTACAAAGTGCTATGATTACACTCGTTGAATGACAACAAGAAATGAACCCTAGAACAAGTAAACTAGATTTGAGACTCAAGTTTACAAGGGAACCAATGAGACGCTGGTAGACAGCTGAGGGCTCAACGGTTCCAAGGTGAGAAAGAACTTAGATAAATTATCCAAGCACAAGGGTTGATTTAATTCTCCTTTCTCACTCCTATTTATAGTGTACGAGGTTGCTTCCTTAGTGGGAGTAGTTGATACGTGTCACCTTCTGAATGGAAGAGTACAACGTATTAAATGCATGTCCAAATCGAGACATACCTTTAAACAACTTTAGGTGAAAAGTTCTGCCAACTGTTCACCTTTTGTCCCACTAGGTCGTACTAGGCTTTATCTTGAATCTCTTGTTTTGTCCCGCTCAAAACACTTGGTAGATTCTCCTGCCTAAACTATAAAGGATTGGACAAGCTTTGCTTGTCCCAGACTTCTAGGGTTCTTAAGTGATCTCTGAGCATTGTCAACTCAAAGATCCTTGAACACCAGCACATTCCTTCTACATCCCAGCTATCCATAATCGCTGGTGAGTATGACTTCAGATTTTCTTCGACTTCTCTGACGTTGTCTTTGACTTGAATGTTCCTGGTGTGCCAGCTGAGGCTTTGCCTTCCACTAGTCTGGTCTTTGTCGCTGGTCCTCTCAGCGATCAGTAAACGCTTAGTCTAATTAAACAAATCTAGACTGGGCCATAGTTAAAGCTTTCATTGGCCCAACATATACTTTAAGGACCAAGTATTAACCTTAATACATACACAACTTCCATATAGACACAACTACTTGGATCTTCACAACAATGACACAACAATGAATAAATAAGTTTGGATCTTCAATGGATCTTTGAGGTAGACACAACACTTCAAGGATGATAGTGTTCTTCTCTTTGCACTTTGAGAGGAAATGACGAGAGGAGAAAGATTCACTTCTAAACAAGTAGTAATGAAACAAATAATCAAGGATTTGAGTGATTTAAGAAGTATGAAAAATATGGAAATGTATGTGCAAAAGAGGTGAGTTGAAAGTCTGAGAATGGTCCACTATTTATAAGACAAACATCCAACGGCTATATCTGCCCGCGGTTCGTTATTGGAGCCCGCAGTTCCTTATCAATAAAGAACCGCTATAGGTGCTAAGGAACCGTCTGCATAGACTCCACTCCTTTTTGTCTTTTAGTGGATTGGTTCAAATCTGGGGATTAAAATATCCTGAAAGAATATTCCAAACCAAGATAGAATATGCCATTTTCAAATTTCAAATTTTCAAATAATTTATTTAATAAAATATTTTCTTAAAAAGAAAGTTTAATAAAAAAACTTGTCACACTTAATAAAAAATGAGTTTTAAGAAAAGATTAAATACTTGATCACTTAATTAGGATGAGTAGTTGTTTGTTCATACCTTAAGTGATAATGGTTGAAATGAAACATACTTGAACTCAAGAATTCGTTTTTTGTTGTTTTCGTAAATGCTTGTTTTTACATATTGTCATAATCAAAACAAAGCGAGACCGAAAAATGCAAGTAACGTTTTTAGGCATTATTGCATTAACAATCTTCCCCTTTTTGATTCCGACAATACATACGCTCAATAACCTAATAAAACAAGATTTTCGAAGACGAGTTTATATCATTTCTCCCCCTTTGTTAAAGCAAAAAGGTTGCAAAAGTCTTTGAAGAAGAAAAGAACCGGACTTTGCAAATGCTCCCCCTTGGTGCTTACTCCCCCTTGCTTGGGGCACCAAGGAATCGATATATGGTGACAAGCTACATAGAAGGGTTTGTTGTAACACCCCATTTGTTAAGATGGAATGCTACAGTACATTATGGCGTGTCATCAAAGCATTCAAGGTAAATGTCTAAACATTCATGACCATAAATAGAAATACCAGAATCAAACATCGATAGTCTAGTAACTCACACACAAGCAATATTAAGTACTATAAATGAAAGGACTAAACAATGTCCAAATGAAGTAAAGTATGAGAAGGTAGGAATAAATGCATAAGGTAAAAGAGGCCGGGTAGCTTCTATCCGAATGCACATACTCTGGAGTTCCTACTTGCGCCCTTTAGTACCTACCGTTTGGGGACATGGAAATGGAAAACGGCTGAGCATAACGCTCAGTGCACGTATATAAAGCATAACGTAAAGACATAAAGAAATGAAAGCATATAAAGCATGATTTGCAGCGTAAATGAATAAGTCCTGGGAAAAACCTAGTTGTATGTCATGTTTACTGGTTTTAGTTCTGAAAACATAGCTTATGTTACTTATGAAAATCTGTATTAGTTTAATATACCAAAAGCCAATATAGGTCATGAGGTCTACAACGTGCATAAATACTTGGAGGGGTGACCTCCTCATGCAAATTAGAGGGGATGCCTCTAATTAATTGGTAATGGGTAGGATGGATCAACTCCTTGTGAAGGATGCAAGGCACACACCACATTCACCATGAAATCCTGACTGAAACTGAACCTAGGATGCACCCATATGCCCCACATGATAATAATAATATTATAATGGCCAAATAACTGAAAGGAATGCCACGAGCTATCACTCCGTCGTGGTGAAGTCATAACACTAGTGCCTCTAGTGTTATGGTTATGGTACCTCCATAACTAGGTGAAACTGGTCATGCATGTATATGGCTAAGGTAACTAATAAAACATAAGCATTTAATCTGTAACTACTGGGGAAAACAGTATCTGCATACGGGAAATCCTAATAAAGGAAGAGGTTGTCCTTACTGAAGGACGCGAAATCCATACCTTATGTCCAGTAGAAACTAGCGAAAACGCTAAAGAAACTACTCCGCCTTGACGGATAATACTACATAAGAATGGGAACATGTATGAGTTGTCTGAATTACATGTGTTTTATTGGTTTTGTGTGTTATTAGCTTGTTATAGTTATTCTGTCATGTTTTAGTGTTATATTGTGTTATATGTAGTTATACCGATGTTTTGTTGTAGATTATTCATGTAATAGTGTATTATAATACTTGTTTGTAATACTAAGTAACTTTCTAAAGTTAGCAGATTTCCATAAATAGTAAGTTTCTAAAAATAGAAAGTTTCCAAAAATAGTAAGCTTCCATAATTAGAAATAAGCTGGATTATTAATAATAAGTAAAGTTTAATTAGTATAATACAAGTCATGGTTATAGCTTATTAATTAAATAACTTGGTTAATTTAATTAAACTATATATTATAAGAATTTAATTAAAAATACATGTTTTTAATTAAATTAAGCTAAGTAAAATAATTTAGGTTATACATGAAATATTAATCTTAATATTTAACCTAAGTCATGAATTTAATTAAATTAAAAGTCTAGTAATTAATTTAATTAAACATATTTCTGATTAAAATTTTTCCCGAAACTCAAACCCGTGTTTTAAAAATTAACCCGAGCCCGAAGCCCGGGATCACACTTAAGCCGAGCCAAAACAGGCCCACCAGTGGCTAGACCGGCTAGCCGGTTGCCACTGGTGGCTCACGGTTCACACCGGTTCACAGCCGGTTCACACCGGTTGTGACCGGTTCCCCCTGCTTTTGTTCGGTTCCCACTGTTAGCCAAAAAGCCCCACCGAGACCCTATAGGTCTCAGTTGGCACTCGGTCCAAAGCAAAACCACACCCCGACACCAAGTCGGGGTCCCCTTTGCTGCATTCGAACCACACGAACCCCAACACCGAGACCTTGAGGTCTCGGTTGGGCAAAACAAACACCACCGAGAGCTCCAATCCTCTCGGTTTGGTGCTCGGCCGAACAAAGCAACCACAAACACTCCCTTTAATTCATGTTTTAATTAATCTACATGTTTTTGCATCTTGTTTTTATGATTAATTAAAATAAACATGAATTCATAAAGAATTTAAAAAGAAAAGGAAGTGATTTGATTATACCGAACACGTGTAGGAAAAAGGTTATGAGATCATGATCACGTACACACAAAATCAACAATAAAACTCGTCCGGTTGTCCTTGTTCTTTGATGTGGCCGGCGGCAAGAGGCAAAAGGAGAACTTTTTTCTGTAACCTAAATTATGTTTAATGTTTCCCTGGAGTTTTGTTATTATGGGTTTTAAGTTGGGTCGTGGGCCAAAGCCCATCCTTCCTTTTCTCTCTTGTTTACCCGCGGCACATAGGGAGCCCATGGGGAAACCCGTAGTTTTCCAGAGTTAAATTATTTACGTGTACGTTCATGTTTACTTATCGTGTACTTAACACATTTCTAATACTACATGTTATTAAATATCGTGACACGTGAATTATATTATAAATGTAAAGTTTAAATTTTACTGTATTTTTGTATGTTCACTGTTCATGTGTATTGTTCATGGTATTTTAATGCGGGTTTTACAACTCTTCCCCTCTAAAAAAACAATTCGTCCTCGAATTGGAGAAACATAAACTGAAAGAAAAACATACCTGAACTAGAACAGGAAACGAGGGTAAGAAGTCCATATAGACTCCTCCGTCTCCCAAGTGGCTTCCCGCTCAGGATGATCCCTCTAGAGGATTTTGACGAAAGGGGTCGTCTTCCTCCGCATGACACGATCTTGTCGTTCAATAACTCTCTCGGGTTCTTCGACATATGAAAGATCCTCTCGAATCTGATCAAGCGGATATTGGACAACATGAACTGGATGATAGTTGTATCCTCTGAGTAAGGACACATGGAACACGTTGTGAACGTGTGGTAGATGAGGCGGTAACGCTAAACGATATGATACTTCACCAACGCGTTTTATGATGTCGAACGGTCCGATGAAGCGAGGACTGAGCTTCCCTCTTATTCCAAAACGTTTAACTCCTCGTGCAGGTGATACCTTGAGGAAAACGTGATCACCTACGTCCAGATACATTTGTACGACGTTCATCAGCATAGCTCTTCTGGCGAGCACGAGCTTCCTGAAGCTTCGCCTTGGCGACGACGACCTTCTCATAAGTCACCTCAATCATCTCTGGACCCTCAAGCAGTCATTCACCCACCTGATCCCAGCAGATTGGGGCGCGACACTTCCTACCATACAACATCTCAAACGGAGCACACTTGATGCTAGCGTGCTAGCTGTTGTTGTATGCAAACTCCACTAGAATGATATAATCATCCCAGCTTCCTGACCACTCTAGAGTACACGCCCACAACATGTCCTCTAATGTCTGAATGGTACGTTCTGACTGTCCGTCAGTCTGAGGAAGAAAGGCAGTGCTGAGCTTAAGCCTGGTGCCCCAAGCTTTTTGCAGACTCTGCCAGAAACGCGATGTGAAACGAGGATCTCTGTGAGAGATGATTTCTGATGGAGTACCATGTAGTCTCATGATCTCCTTCTGAAAAGTGTATGCTAATTTGCTGACCGAATGCTCCTTGCGGATCGGCAAAAAATGAGCAGATTTAGTCAACCTATCAACAATAACCCAGATAGCGTCGTTCTTCTTCTGAGTCACAAATAAGAGGAGTAACAAAATCCATGGCGATTTTGTCCCATTTCCATGCTGGAATATCTAGTGGTTGTAGTAACCCACTATCTCTCTGGTGTTCGATCTTAACCAACTGGCAGATTGATGAGACTGTATTTATACATAGTCTCATCGTCCAAATCGGACTTAAAACGCTTAAAATATCATCAAAATACCCAAAAATGTGCTTGTATTTGTTTATTATGTATTTCAGGTACGGATATCGTGAATTCACAAAAAGATCACAAGATTAGAGCAAAAACGGACACGGGAAACGAAGCCGCACAAGAAACCGGGCCCAATATTGGAAATTACAAAAATGCCCTTGAAGTTTGAAGAATTGGCAACATTGGTCCTCCAAGTTTGAAGTTTAACACCTTATACCCCTCAAATATTCATAAATATGAATAGGGTCCCTAAAGTTTGAAGACTTTACACATCTAGCCCTTGAAGAATGCCAAAGATACATGAAAGACCCTTGGAAAGTTTATACATGTGTATGTGCCAAAAGTGATAAGATTAGCAAAGTTGTTTTCAAAGGATAGGAAGTTTTGGCTGTTTTAATTCAAAGTAGCAAAAGAATGGAAATTGGGGGGTCATTTGTGGCCAGACAAAGAAAGATAAACCCTCCAACCACCACCTTACACGTCACCCCACCCAAGCAGACAACCAATCATATTCGCCCCATCACCCACGTCATTCTCCACTTAATCATTATTAATTGTTTTTTTAAAAAATCAGTTTATTAAGGAAATTAGTGGGGGAAACATTATTTTTAAACCTTTTTAAACTCTAAAAAGAATCTAACCCTCCCCTGCTAACCTTCATCTTCCCAAGAACCCTAATTCGATTACCTTTAGAAACAAAGGGTTTTACCCTCATTTTTTCCAGAATTACTATTTACCCTCCCCCCAACATAACCCCACACCCAGAAAGCGACTCATCACTCTTTTGTCCCCCATCAGCTATCACATGTCACGGGTCCTTTTACATTACCTGCCATTTTGACTAAATCAACGATGCAAAACGATTTCTTGCCCTCCAATACAAGATTAAAGGCAAAGATTCACTTGTACCAGCTGGCGAATCACATGGTGCATATGTTGACCAATATTGAAGACTTTTCTTGAAGGGCATTTAGGGTTTTTCATTTGCTAGGGTTTTAGATACTAGAACATTCTTGTATTCAGTATAAATTCAATGTGGCATGTCACATGAATTTTGTTCCAGATTTTGTAACTTTATTTTTAAGTGAATGAATAGTTAAAGTTTTCCTTCTTTTAAAGCTTGCAAATTCTGAGTTCCTTGTCTTAAATTCATTAGTGTAATCTGTTTAGTCAATTGCAACTTAGTTTAATAGTTTTCCAAAAGGTTTAATTTATAAAGGTATTTTCAGAAAATTAGTGTAAAAAAGGTTTTTTTTTGGAAAAGTTTTTGAAAGCTGGAATCCTTCTTTCACATGAAGTGAAAGTGGACTGTGAGGTTGGATTCAGCTTGAATTCAAGCTTTTATCAAAGGTTTCAACAAAATTGGTGTTTTCAAAAAGGTTTCAAGTAAAAATCATTTTCAAGTATTTTTTTATTTAGCAATAAGCTATAAGTAGCTTAATCAATAAGCTAGCTTATTAGCTTATTAGCTTTTGTTATCAGTTCACTTTCTTTGGTTGGTTATTTTGTGCAGGTACAAAGTTCCCAAAACAAGCTTATCATTTTTTCATCCATTTCATGTTATAGAAGACATATGTCACCCTTGGGTCTTTCATAGACTCCACCAACAGGGCTCTCTACTTATAAGCTTCCAAAAGCCAAAAAGGCTCCTAATAGAAGGCCTCAGCCAAGGTGAAATCGGCTTGAACCCTATTTTGAGTTTTGTTTAGGTTATTTATGAACTTGTATGATTTTGATTTTGACCTGTTTATTTGTTATTGTTTCTGTATGTTTATGCTCTTTAGATAGTTGTATGCATGAGTAGATCACTTATAATCAGTTTAAGTTGAGTTTGTATGCCTTTGGTGCTTTAATTTTTCATTTTCAAAATATAAGGGGGTGTTTGGATCTGCATTTTAGGTTAAGCTAGTAATAGCTTATGACTTGAATATAGCTCAAACACACTAAAGTAAGTAGTAATGAGTTGATTCAGTTAGTATCTTTGAGTTATATGGGATTTAGACAGAATTTGCATGTTAAAAATTTGGTTAACATAGCCTAAACAGAAAGTCCATTTTTCTGTGTTCAATTTAGAGTAAATTGCCTTAAAATCTTGTAGCCTGTTAGAAATTAGGTTAGCTTAGGATTGTGAGTAGGTTTTATGTGATTGGGTTAGATTGTGTGCATGATTTAAGCTGTTGAATCTCAACTTTTAACCAATTAGATCAGCTATAGCACTCAGACCTCCCCCTTGCATACAGTAACTGATTTTTGCCCAGTTTTGTGTTTAAGTTGTATTGTGCTTGTGTTGTTTATTGCTCATTCTGACTCCCCACACTTCCATGAGTGTGGGGGTGCCCCTCTTGTCCATCAAAACCAATCCAAGCTCAAGTTATAAGCCAAAAACCATGCAGACCCGTTTTTATAACTAGCAGTGGGAACCAATTTCCCACTGCCAGTGTTAAAGTTCCCCCTGCTACACTAAAAGACAGAAACAACCAAGTGTCACTATCAGATTCCATCGTTTTTGTCTTTAGTGACCTAATTTAGGATTTAGGATTTGAAACTTTTTTCTATATTTTTCTTATTTAATTTCTGATTTTTCAGTTTAAATTATTTTATTGTTACTGTTCATTTAGTATTTTTTAGATTAAATTGCATTTTTAATTAATTTTTAAATAGTCTGTTTTTGTCTTTTAGTGCAGAAAAGTAATATTTTTCAGATTTAAAATTTTTCTTAGATTTAGAAAAGTATTTTAAGATTTTTAGTTTAAAAATATTTCACTGTTCACTTTTTAATTAATCTTTAGAATTAAATTAGTTCAATTAGGGTTTAATTATTAATCAGTTTTGTCTTTTAGTGCAAAATTTTACTTTTTTCAAACTTTTTCAATTTTCTTCTTTTCATTAGTGTAATTTAGGATTTTTAAAATTGTCAAATTATTTTTGGCATTATTTTATTATTTTTTATGATTATTTTAGTTTAAAAATAGTTTTTGGTCATTTAAAAATAGAAAACTAGTTTTAAAAATTATGGAAAAATACTTTTTAGTCTTCAAATAATATAAGTAACTTATTTGTTCAATAAAATAATATTTTGGACATTTTGAATAATTATATTTAATTTTAGGGCTTTAATTAGCATTTAAAATTGAATATTTAATTAATAAAAGGTTTTAAAATATTTTTATTGGATTTTTATTCTTATTTATATTATTTTAGACTACTTTTAGCTTTTAATTAATTTTTAGGTTCAAAATTTTTAATTTTGTAGTTTTTTTTACGTAATTACGTCATCGTTTTACGTCAACGTCGTAGTTTAATCGTAGTCGTAGCTCGTCTTTAATTTTTCTCTTCTAAACAAAAAAAATCACTAATCCAAACTTGATTTTATATATTTGGCACACCTAATCCACACACCTCCTTCGAGAACGAACCCGCATTTATTCGGTTTCGCGTTTTTCCTAAAGCGTGCAACTTAATACTTGCCACTCATACGCATTTTTCCTAAAACGTGTACGAAAACACTACATCAAATTTTTGGCGCCGCTGCCGGGCAGGTGTTTAGTGTGCCATTATTATTAGTATCGTGTTTGTGTGAGTAGTGCGTTTTTGCTTTTCAATTTTTGGAAAGCGTACATAAACGTACATACTCATTTTTGTTATTTTTCATTACTATATTATAATATCCAAATAAATCGTGTTTAATTTTCCTAAATTAAACACAAATTAATCTTTACTGTATTGTAGATATATTGGTTTTCGTTTTTTGTGAATATTATTACTATATTGTATTTACGTAAGAACAATAAATATACAAGTACTCCAAAAGCGTGAAAACGCAACCTTGATTCGGGATTTCATCACTCGATCAATGTATTCGAATCTAAAGCAAAAGTTTAAAGGCAAAATAGATAAATACTTTCGTGAGGCTTAATTTCAATTAACACAAACTATAAGGTGGGTATAAGGCGGTTGTATTTCAAGACCTAAGGGAAAAAGGCTCTTAAGTGCTTAGCGCCACCTCGTTTCCCCCGCTTGCTTGTGCGTGTTTTGAGAAAGAGGGCTAATCGAGGGTTTGCCGCCCAAGTATTATCTACGTATATTATATTTGCTTGTGTTTTCAAGATTAAACCATCTTGAACGTTTTGGTGTTCCACCAACGTTCTAAAGTCATCGAGAACGTTCACTCTACGTGATCGTTTTCATTCTTTGAGGCTCCTTTAATCGAGAAAGTCGATTCGAGGAGAGATTTGTAGATTTGTGTCTACGTAATACATTCAAAAAATCCAAAAAAATTAAAAAACAATCAAAAACCAAAAAAAAAATTGAAAAATCGAAAAACCGCAAAAAGAATCTTCTTTGCTACCACCCATTCTACGCTTAGTGCATGCGCACTCGATCGAAGGATTATTCCAATTCTAGCGAAGCTTCGAATCGACGCAATCATAATCGAAGGAATCGACGACGTAGACGAGAATTAGAAACCGACGTTCCTAATATCGTTGTTGAAGAAACCGTAGAGGAGATGGCCGACAATCGTTCGATGATGGAATTGCTCCAAGCGCCCACCGAGGGTTATGGAGACGCGATCGTAATTCCCGCTATCGAGGCGGAGAATTTCGAGATAAAGAGCGGAATGCTTTCGTTAATCCAAGCTACGAAGTTTCGAGGTCGTGAAGCCGATAATCCTCACGACCATATTCGGAATTTTGATCGTCTTTTAGCCACGAGCAAGTTTAAGAACGTCGACACCGATGTCGTCAAGCTTATGCTTTTTCCGTACTCGCTCGATGGTGCCGCCAAGGATTGGTACGAGAAAGAGCCACCTAATTCGATAACTACGTGGAAGGATCTCGTTTCCAAGTTCGTTAATTATTTTTTTCCACCGTCTAAGACAACGTTTTTCAAAAATGAGATTACGAAATTTGAGCAAAAACCGAATGAATCTTTTAGAGACGCGTGGGATCGTCTTAAGGAATTGCTTAGGCAATGTCCTCACCATGGTTTTTCCGAGTTGCACCAAATCGATACGTTTTACAACGGTCTTAATTTTCAGGAACAAGATTCGTTGTATTCCGCCGCCGGTGGCAACTTTTTGTGTAAAACTCCGAAAGATGCATTGATAATTATCGAAAACCGATCCAAGGTTTACCAACTCCGCAACGCACCGAGTGTTGCCAATGTCGCCAATGTTAGTATTTCTAATCGCGACATTGAGAGAGTTGATGCAAAAGTCGACAAGTTGACGAATGTGTTTACGTCTTTTCTCGTTGAGATGCAAAAGAAAGACGCTCCCGCTACGGTGAAAGCGGTTGAGGTTTCGTGTACGTTTTGTGGTGGACCTCATAATTATTACGAGTGTGCGGCTACGGATGGCCAAACGTCGAATGTGAGTGCGTTAAATGGAAACAACAATTTTCAAAATCAAAATAACGCGGGTCCATCACAACAAGGCAATTATAACCAAGGCAACAATTTTAATCAAAACCGAAATAATTTTCAAGGAAATAATCAAAAAGGAAATTTTTCGAATCAAAATCAAGGAGGTTATAATCAAGGTCGTAATATAACTTGGCAAAATCGAGACAACAACCAAAACTCGAATTTTTCAAACAACAACAATCAAGGCAACAATTTTTCAAGTGGTAATCAAGGAAATTTTCAAAGAAACAATCAAAACCAAGGGAACTTTAATTCAAATCAAAATAGTTCGTCAACCAATTTTCAAAATTACATGAAATCGAATGAGGCTAATATGAGACGATTAGAGGGAAAATTGGTACTTTGAAAAACGACTTTTCTAATACATTGAAATTGCAAAACACGAAGATTGAGCAAGGGCAAATTGACATAAAAAGATGTTTTCGGCCATAATGAACAAGTCCTCGGGTGCGTCATCGAGTTCGTTACCTAGTGACACCGTTGCAAATCCGAAGGAACAATGTAAAGCCGCCTCGTCTCGTGAGAAAGGTCGTGTGATTACCCCTAACCTTGAAGGATTTCGAGTTGTTCCTTCTTCTCAACCCTCGACTTCTAAGACGTCTTATTGTTCTAAAGTCGATGGGGTGAACGTGGCGACCAAGGAAAGGAGTGCACACCCTCGTGTACCTCAAATTCCATCCACAGTTCAAAAAGAGAGCTTTGTCGACCTTACCAAAGTAACCCTTGAAGAAACTTGTGCATCGATCCTTTTTAAAAAACCCAAAAGGCGTATGCCGAGAAAGGAAAAGGATCCGGGCCAATTTCTACTACCTTGTGATTTTTCCGAGATTGAGGGATGTTTAGCCCTTGCCGATTTAGGTGCTAGCATCAATCTCATGCCTCATTCTCTTTGGAAATTGATGAGATTGCCTTCGCTTACCCCCACGAACATGACAATCGAGCTTGTAAATTGTACTCCACTTATACCAATTGGAATAGCCGAGGATGTCTATGTCAAAGTTGGAAAGTTTGTTTTTCCCGCGGATTTCTTTATATCCGATTACGAGTGTGACCCTAAATGTCCCATTATTTTAGGCCGACCATTCTTATCGACGGCTCGAACCGTAATTGACGTTCACGAGGGGAGACTTACTATGAGATATGGGGATGAGAAAATAGACTTTTTCGCTATAAAATCCCAAGGGTTTAATGAGAATGAAAAAACCGAGGTTTCAAAACCTAATGATTCAAATCCTAATGATTTCAAGATGTTCACTTTAGCAGAAAGAATGAAGCTTGATGCATGTTTTGAAAGAATTAAGAAAAACGGTTTTAAAGATGATGATTTTAATGATAAAGAATACGTGTACCTAATTCAAAAGGGTATGTGTAAATTCATGGATGAAAACTCAATTTGGGATGTTTTTAGCGAAACAAGTGAAACAACAATTCCGAAGGGCGACGTTAGTGCCATCACGACAAAGACCAAAATGGGCTCGTCTTCACCACCTTCGAAGGACCACGTCTTTGAGGCTTCAACTTCTAACTCCATCGAAGTGCCTCCTTTGCCTAGCCCAACACCCGTTGAGGCTAAAGGGTTTATCGACATCGATACTCTCGTTTTAGAAAAGTCACCTAAGCATAGTCATTCGACTTGTAAGACCATGGTTGTGAGTGCTCACATCGACTCTTTCTTTGACGATGACGATGGCGATTTTGCCGAGATTGATCACGTACTTCGAAATCCACATGCAATTTTTGATTCTCCTAAGAAGAAACATGTAAAGTACGATGATTACGAGTTTGATCCCGAGATTGAGGAAATCATTGAACGAGAGCTAGCTCTTATGCCTCCACTCCCACCTACGAGTGAGGTCGATCTTTCCAAAATCGAGGATGAACTTAATGAGTTGGAACGTCTTATTTTCGATGACGAACCAACTCATGTGACCACTAAGAATCCAATTCTCGAGGAGTTGCCTAATCAACACTCCTCATTTGAGAATGACGTTTACCACATTCGTGAGGATCTAACTTATCAACGATCCCCACAAAAGAATGATGGTTTCGTGCTTGATCGTGATCTTTTCGGGAGAGTTTCTAAGATACTCAAGGAGGGGAATGACAAACCTTGGTTTGACAAGCCTATCTTTGATGAAGAAATCGATGAGATCGACGTTCATGAGGATGACGAGTATGTTGACCCCGAGGGGGCGGTGTTCTTTATTGACAAACGTTTTGAGAACTTATATAATCCGCCACCCCCTGCCACCAATGACTTAAATGTGAGGATTTTTAGCGCGACTAATTTTCAATTTGACACGCCAAATATTTTCGACATTATTCAATCGGGTTTTCATAAAGAGTTTTTGAACGATGAAAAAGGAAAAGATTTTAAAAATGTTTTAAAAGATTTTTCTACGTGTTTAACTCCGTCATCACATCGTTTTATGAGTGCTACCACCTCGTCTACTCCTTTTGACGATGGTGTGTGTGGTTTTAGTGTGGGGGAAGCCCCAAATGTTCCCCCCCATTTCTCCACCGAGGACGAGATTTACGATCCCGGAATTGCTTGTAAAGGGAAATCTCGGTCTTCCACCGATGCAATAAATGGAAAATCTTTTCATTTGCTTGGTGTGAGTCTACCTCGAGTAGCTCATATGTTTGACTTACCCATTGCCCCACCTTTCTACTTCTTATCTCTTTTCTTCTACCCCATTGGGGTTTGTGTTGAAGTAGCGTTGTTTCGTCTTTCATCCGAAAACGAAGACGCTATCTTTGACCCCGGTATACGTTTATCGGGTTTTTAAAGTACTCCACGTACTTTTGGGCCTTGTTTATCATGTAAGCCCCACCAAAAATGACCATACCAAGATTATCCCTAAATGATCACATTTATGGGGATTCGAGTCGAGCTTTTGACTCGGTTATCAAAAACAAGGTGCCTCGTGGGGGATTCTCATGCTTATCCTTGTAAATATTATCGCTTTCTTAGTTTAATGTAACGAGGGGACTTGTGCTCTTCCAACCTTTGTTCCGTGGTTGTTTGTGATTGTGATTTATTAGGTTCATCGTCATCATTGAAGCCTCTCGTGTTCGTTTTACGGATCACTCGAGCTTCGATCGTTGCCTTTGGAAATTCCGATATCCGATGATATCCTTTTATGTTCTAACGTTTATCTTATTAGCATAATTCATAAATGGCCTTTAGGTTATTCGTTTTACCCTTTCCATGCTCGATATTAAGCATTCGACTTCGTCTCTAGTATGGGGGTGTTTACACCCCTAGACTCGAAACATTGAGGACAATGTTTAGTTTTAGTATGGGGGGGGGGGGGTGAGTAGATACTTCACCTTGCTTACGTCAACACGCAATCCAAAATCCATCTTTTTGCTATCGTTTTGTTGCAAATAAGGCTAAAAATGGCCAAATTTTAAAATTTTTCTAGTTTTTCATAAGTGTTTAAGACACGAATGTAGGTTTTCCGATGGTGAGAATAAGAGTAATTTTTGACTCGACCGTGCGTGTTGAGCACTTAGCTTCGATTCCTTAACTTTTTAGGCTATGTCTCTTAAATGAGGACGAGAAATGATAGAGTTATTTATAAGTCTCGTAATCGTCACGATCTCATGTGTAGTAATTATTAGCTTATTCTCCCCACGCTTTTGCATAATAAATTGTTAATAAATATTGATTTGGCGGTTTAGTCACTATTGTTGGTTTCTAATTTGTTTTGGTAGCTTCCATGTAATTAAATTGGGAAAACATTAAGGTATCGCCAGCGTCACGGTTTTGAAGTATTGGCACCCAAATAATCGAAAGCTTCACCTAATAATAAGATTTCAAGTGCTCACCTAAATTAAGCAAAAATTTGAAGCTCACAAGGCCGAAAAATCTATGCCCAAATTGAAAGTGAATCAAGCCTTAATCTTCGAAGCTTTAAAGATCCAAAATTCGCTTTAGCGTGAGTATATACGTCTTTGGCTAATAAAACCACCGGTGAGGCGGATAATAAAAGGCAAGGCAAGACCGAAGTCATAATAAAAGCTTCATGGCGAAGTTGAATAAAAGATGGAGGTAAACCAAAGATAATAAGGCCCTTCCGTTAGGGGGCTTATAAAAGTCTTGGTAATAAGTCTCATGTTCAAAACCGTTATAAAACCGTGTTTATCGATCCTTGTTGTTGACTTAATTTTTTGACATCGTTGTCTATTGGGGTGAATTATTAATTTAATGATTTTGGCTACACCGTTAAGTTTCTATTTTTAGACTTAATCTCTATTCACACATAAGTCAATGATGTATCCTCGTGATCATTAAGACAAAAATAAAATATAAGAGATACCAATTAGGAATAAGGGAGATTAGGTTCGTAATTAACACTCATGAGAAGTGAACGTGTTGCTAACTTATAATAACAATGATCTCGTTACACGCTTAGCATGGAATTGGGTGAAAATCGAGGACGACGAAATTATTTCTAACGAAGCATTCACGTGTTCTTGTTCTATGATCCCAAAAGTCACTTAATTGTGATGAAAACAATACATTGTCTAAAACGCATGTAGTAGTTTATTTAAATTTATGTCTTCAATAAAGTCATCATAAAATGAATTTTGGAAGTGCTATGATACTTAATTCTAGCATTGCGTGGGGACACGGCAATGGTTTAGTATGGGGGAGTGATGAGACTGTATTTATACATAGTCTCATCGTCCAAATCGGACTTAAAACGCTTAAAATATCATCAAAATACCCAAAAATGTGCTTGTATTTGTTCATTGTGTATTTCAGGTACGGATATCGTGAATTCACCAAAAGATCACAAGGTTAGAGCAAAAACGGACACGGGAAACGAAGCCGCACAAGAAACCGGGCCCAAGATTGGAAATTACAAAAATGCCCTTGAAGTTTGAAGAATTGGCAACATTGGTCCTCCAAGTTTGAAGTTTAACACTTTATACCCCTCAAATATTCATAAATATGAATAGGGTCCCTAAAGTTTGAAGACTTTACACATCTAGCCCTTGAAGAATGCCAAAGATACATGAAAGACCCTTGGAAAGTTTATACATGTGTATGTGCCAAAAGTGACAAGATGAGCAAAGTTGTTTTCAAAGGATAGGAAGTTTTGGCTGTTTTAATTCAAAGTAGCAAAAGAATGGAAATTGGGGGGTCATTTGTGGCCAGACAAAGAAAGATAAACCCTCCAACCACCACCTTACACGTCACCCCACCCAAGCAGACAACCAATCATATTCGCCCCATTACCCACGTCATTCTCCACTTAATCATTATTAACTGTTTTTAAAAAAAATCAGTTTATTAAGGAAATTAGTGGGGGAAACATTATTTTTAAACCTTTTTAAACTCTTAAACGAATCTAACCCTCCCCTGCTAACCTTCATATTCCCTAGAACCCTAATTCAATTACCTTTAGAAACAAAGGGTTTTACCCTCATTATTTCCAGAATTACTATTTACCCTCCCCCCAACATAACCCCACACCCAGAAAGCGACTCATCACTCTTTTGTCCCCCCATCAGCTATCACATGTCACGGGTCCTTTTACATTACCTGCCATTTTGACTACATCAATGATGCAAAACGATTTCTTGCCCTCCAATACAAGATTAAAGGCCAAGATTCACTTGTACCAGCTGGCGAATCACATGGTGCATATGTTGACCAAGATTGAAGACTTTTATTCAAGGGCATTTAGGGTTTTTCATTTGCTAGGGTTTTAGATACTAGAACATTCTTGTATTCAGTATAAATTCAATGTGGCATGTCACATGAATTTTGTTCCAGATTTTGTAACTTTATTTTTAAGTGAATGAATAGTTAAAGTTTTCCTTCTTTTAAAGCTTGCAAATTCTGAGTTCCTTGTCTTAAATTCATTAGTGTAATCTGTTTAGTCAATTGCAACTTAGTTTAATAGTTTTCCAAAAGGTTTAATTCATAAAGGTATTTTCAGAAAATTAGTGTAAAAAAGGTTTTTTTTTGAAAAAGTTTTTGAAAGCTGGAATCTTTCTTTCACATGAAGTGAAAGTGGACTGTGAGGTTGGATTCAGCTTGAATTCAAGCTTTTATCAAAGGTTTCAACAAAATTGGTGTTTTCAAAAAGGTTTCAAGTAAAAATCATTTTCAAGTATTTTTTTTATTTAGCAATAAGCTATAAGTAGCTTAATCAATAAGCTAGCTTATTAGCTTATTAGCTTTTGTTATCAGTTCACTTTCTTTGGTTGGTTATTTTGTGCAGGTACAAAGTTCCCAAAACAAGCTTAACATTTTTTCATCCATTTCATGTTATAGAAGACATATGTCACCCTTGGGTCTTTCATAGACTCCACCAACAGGGCTCTCTACTTATAAGCTTCCAAAAGCCAAAAAGGCTCCTAATAGAAGGCCCCAGCCAAGGTGAAATCGGCTTGAACCCTATTTTGAGTTTTTTTTAGGTTATTTATGAACTTGTATGATTTTGATTTTGACCTGTTTATTTGTTATTGTTTCTGTATGTTTATGCTCTTTAGATAGTTATATGCATGAGTAGATCACTTATAATCCGTTTAAGTTGAGTTTGTATGCCTTTAGTGCTTTAATTTTTCATTTTCAAAATATAAGGGGGTGTTTGGATCTGCATTTTAGGTTAAGCTAGTAATAGCTTATGACTTGAATATAGCTCAAACACACTAAAGTAAGTAGTAATGAGTTGATTCAGTTAGTATCTTTGAGTTATATAGGATTTAGACAGAATTTGCATGTTAAAAATTTGGTTAACATAGCTTAAACAGAAAGTCCATTTTTCTGTGTTCAATTTAGAGTAAATTACCTTAAAATCTTGTAGCCTGTTAGAAATTAGGTTAGCTTAGGATTGTGAGTAGGTTTTATGTGATTGGGTTAGATTGTGTGCATGATTTAAGCTGTTGAATCTCAACTTATGACCAATTAGATCAGCTATAGCACTCAGACCTCCCCCTTGCATACAGTAACTGATTTTTGCCCAGTTTTGTGTTTAAGTTGTATTGTGCTTGTGTTGTTTATTGCTCATTCTGACTCCCCACACTTCTATGAGTGTGGGGGTGCCCCTCTTGTCCATCAAAACCAATCCAAGCTCAAGTTATAAGCCAAAAACCATGCAGACCCGTTTTTATAACTAGCAGTGGGAACCAATTTCCCACTGCCAGTGTTAAAGTTCCCCCTGCTACACTAAAAGACAGAAACAACCAAGTGCCACTATCAGATTCCATCTTTTTTGTCTTTAGTGACCTAATTTAGGATTTAGGATTTGAAACTTTTTTCTATATTTTTCTTATTTAATTTCTGATTTTTCAGTTTAACTTATTTTATTGTTACTGTTCATTTAGTATTTTTTAGATTAAATTGCATTTTTAATTAATTTTTAAATAGTCTGTTTTTGTCTTTTAGTGCAAAAAAGTAATATTTTTCAGATTTAAAATTTTTCTTAGATTTAGAAAAGTATTTTAAGATTTTTAGTTTAAAAATATTTCACTGTTCACTTTTTAATTAATTTTTAGAATTAAATTAGTTTAATTAGGGTTTAATTATTAATCAGTTTTGTCTTTTATTGCAAAATTTTACTTTTTTCAAACTTTTTCAATTTTCTTCTGTTCATTAGTGTAATTTAGGATTTTTAAAATTGTCAAATTATTTTTGGCATTATTTTATTATTTTTTATGATTATTTTAGTTTAAAAATAGTTTTTGGTCATTTAAAAATAGGAAAATAGTGTTAAAAATTTTGGAAAAATACTTTTTAGTCTTTAAATAATATATGTAACTTATTTGTTCAATAAAATAATATATTGGACATTTTGATTAATTATATTTAATTTTCGGGCTTTAATTAGCATTTAAAATTGAATATTTAATTAATAAAAGGTTTTAAAATATTTTTATTGGATTTTTATTCTTATTTATATTATTTTAGACTACTTTTAGCTTTTAATTAATTTTTAGGTTCAAAATTTTTAATTTTGTAGTTTTTTTTACGTAATTACATCATCGTTTTACGTCAACGTCGTAGTTTAATCGTAGTCGTAGCTCGTCTTTAATTTTTCTCTTCTAAACCAAAAACGTCACTAATCCAAACTTGATTTTATATATTTGGCACACCTAATCCACACACCTCCTTCGAGAACGAACCCGTATTTATTCGGTTTCGCGTTTTTCCTAAAGCGTGCAACTTAATACTTGCCACTCATACGCGTTTTTCCTAAAACGTGTACGAAAACACTACATCACAGATCATACATTTAGAAACGAAGGTGGCAACATCCTGCTTCATACCATTCCACCAAAAGTGTTGCTTGATGTCATGGTACATCTTGGTTGAACCAGGATGTATGGTAAATGGAGAGCTGTGAGCTTCAGTCAGCACAACTTCCCTGAGCGTAGAGTCATCTGGAACCACTAGTCTAGTGCCCTGCCATAAGATACCGTCATCGTCAACACGAAACTTCGTCTGCTGATCAAGGTTCTGAATGATCGCCCAAATATCACCATCGTCCTTCTGATCTTCCTTGATCCTAGAATGTAAGTCTGGTTCCACTCTAAGATTAGCCCAGTAACCATGTTGTCCTCGTACACAAAACTCAATATTGTGGAAACCTTGGTTTCCTCAATCTTTTTGCTACTAGGAATGCATCATGTTCATATGATTAGATAATCAAAGCGGAATTAGAATACGACACATTAACAAGGTGTTTAGGCACAAAGAACACATGAATTAAACGAATGGATTGTTCATTATATTAATAACAAACAATCACTAGGTGTGTATACATTGAATTCCACACCTAGTCGACACGCGCTTTAGGTTTACATTGTATATGAAAGTTATGAATAAAACCTAAGACCCTTGTTCCTTTTATAGACTAAGGATTAGGGTTTACAAGAGATAATATCAAATAAACATGTAAATCTTCTATTTAAATAAACTAATACAGAATATATTCTGCATACTTATCGAAATAGAAGCTTCCAACAACTTTGTCAATGTTTCTGTCAATGCTTGGATTGCATGTGACAATGCTTGGATTGCACTTGACAATGCTTGCTTCTGTCAACGCCTGATTTTTTCTTGACAACGCCTGGATTACACTTGTCAACGCTTAGACAAATGCCTTCATGTTTTCTTTGTTTTTGAGTTTCTGCCACATCAACTTTTTGACCCAACAATCTTCCCTTAGTTGATGTTGGCAAAACTCTTTGTGTATCTCTTGTAAGTTGTACATGATCTTCAAATTGCTTCCCCTAAATTGTAGCATGTATGTCTTCCCCTTTTTGTCACATCAACAGGGAAGTAAACAATGTATGCAATCTTGAAGATTCTCCAAATGTAGGCTCTGTGTAATGATTTTGAAGAAAAATAACTATAATATTCTTGATGTAGAAGTAGAATAACCCAACCTTGTGTTCCATGTCTTGTACTATCCATATGATAAAGAACTTATACCATGAGAAAATATAAGTAGACCTCGATCCCTTGTCAATATTCTCATCCTATTGAGACACTGAGCACGATAATGTAACTCCTTCAAGTGTTATGACAAGTCTTCGTCACCAAACATTTAAAGCACGAACAAGTTACCTTTAAAGTCCATGACTGGAAGTGCACGACTTTAAGATATGATAGAACACAAACTCGCGAAAATCTTCTTCAAACATCAAACTTACCATAAGAATTCTTCCCCTTAAGCCAACACCTTTTCATGACGAATTTTAATGAAATAACATCTTCATACCATATGTAAAAGGACTTGATGGATAACTCTTTCACAAGGCTACCCCAATTACATAATATAATATCCATCAAATTCCCATGAATAGTTGCTAACTCGCATTAAAATCATTAATCCATTTTAAAAATATCCGAGCCATAAATATCAACTTGATATTCTATATAAAAACGGAGATTCCATGTACCTTTGCGTGTAAATACCTCCTTTTTGTGTGCTAAAAACGTACCAATTTTCTCAACAACAGCTATTCCTTTTGTTGTCCAATATCTTTCACTGTCCAAGATATCAAACACTGTGTGATGTCAAATATCGGACAACACCTATCAGCGTTTGAAAAATAATATATCGGACAACAAGTGTCAACGTTTCCAACAACGCTTAACTTATTCTTGTCAGCGTCGAACCAAAACTTCGTCAGCGCCTAAATATCAAACGTCAGCGCCTAAATAATAAACGTTAGCGGCTCATTTTTCCTGGGCTAACATCATGTCTTCTAGTTGATTTGCATGATGAATCTAGCTCTTGACTCCAAAGATCACGTGAATTCCAAAATAATAAAAAACAAATCGTGTAACCCTTTTTCTCTTAGTCGTGTGAACACAAATTCTTCCTCCAATAAGAATTGAAGGCTCACGACTTTGTTTTCCTTTAAACATCAAACCCATCACGTGACTTCCTTTAGGAGACTCACGTATTGCATATTATTGCAATTAAAATTATCATGTGATGACAACATATACCATAAAGCAATCATTACCTTTGCTAAATAAAAGGAGTACATCACGTGAATAAAAGTCATGGACCAATATGTAGAACATACGTCCATTATTTTACTTCCTCGAATTATTTTTCTTGCTTTGAGCTTTGCAGTATTCGTTTTGTGTAAACAAGTGACACATCTGCTTTTATCCCGTATCCCTTTGCTGTTTTAATAGGACCACACACACTCTGCTCCTTTTGTGTACCACAAACAGCTAATGTTGCAGGTTCACTTTTGTCACACGTAGTCCCCACTCTTTTAACATCTAGTAGTAGCACAGTGAGACCACATAGAGATCCATATCTTCTAGCCTTCAACGTACTTGGTGATCAGATCTAGGGTTCTTGAGACCCTAAAAACATGTTTTAGACAATTAAAACCCTAAAACTAGGGTTTGAAGATCATATAAAACATAACCATAACGATGCTGGTCCACCTTTTCTGCTTAGAACTGAACCTAGGGTTTATAAAAGAAACCCTAGTTTTATAATAATATCAAAACAGAGATCTTGAAAAACTATAAACTGCAGCCAACTTTGACATGCTATAAATTCTTCATATGCGCTCAGATCGAAGATCCCTTCGGTGAGATCCTAGACACAAATTCCAAGAATCTACAGCAAAAATTGAACGATGATCCAACGGTTAACGAAGGAGAAATCGTGGTTGAATACGGCTGTCCACAGAAAAACTGCATAAGATAACTGCTGACTTCGACGCTTAATAACTTTTTCTTAGGGATAAAACTTGACAATCCCTCCGGTAGATGTCTAGATATATGTGTATAGAACACCCACAAGAAATTTCGTGACGATCCAACGGTTCAATAAAAAGTTATGACCTTCTGAATACTGATGCGCACACAAAAACGTCCAGAAAAACCCTAGACGGATTTTTCTTTTCTTCACGATACACGAACAACTTGTTGGTCCTAGCATCACGAGCCACGAGGCTCTGATACCAACTGTGGAAACCTTGGTTTCGTCGATCTTTTAGCTACTAGGAATACATCATGTTCATATGATTAGATAATCAAAGCGGAATTAGAACACGACACATTAACAAGGTGTTTAAGCACAAAGAACACATGAATTAAACAAATGGATTGTTCAATATATTAATAACAAACAATCACTAGGTGTGTATATATTGAATCCCAAACCTAGTCGACGCACGCTTTAGGTTCACATTGTATATGAAAGTTATGAATAAAACCTAAGACCCTTTTTCCTTTTATAGACCAAGGATTAAGGTTTACAAGAGATAATATCAAATAAACATGTAAATCTTATATTTAAATAAACTAATACAGAATATATTCTGCATACTTATCTAAATAGAAGCTTCCAACAACTTTGTCAATGTTTATGTCAATGCTTGGATTGCATGTGACAATGCTTGGATTGCACTTGACAATGCTTGCTTCTGTCAACGCCTGATTTGTTCTTGACAACGCCTGGATTACACTTGTCAACGCTTAGACAAATGCCTTCATGTTTTCTTTGTTTTTGAGTTTCTGCCACATCAACTTTTTGACCCAACAAATATCAATCATCTCTAGGTCACGGATGATCTTCTTTGCAACCCAGATGCCAGCAATCATACCCGACCTTCTGTTAGAGCATCTGCCCCCACATTCGCCTTACCAGGATGGTAATGAATGTTGGTGTCGTAGTCCTTCAATAGATCTAACCATCTCCTCTGTCTCATGTTCAGTTCCTTCTGGGTGAAGATGTACTTGAGACTCTTGTGGTCGGTGAATATGTCACATGATTCACCATACAAATAATGTCTCCAGATCTTCAACGCGAAAAAAACTGCTGCAAGCTCTAAATCATGAGTGGGATAGTTTTCTTCATAAGGTTTTGAGCTGTCGTGATGCGTATGCAATAACCTTCCCATGTTGCATGATAACACAGCCTAAACCTTTTCCTAAAGCGTTACTATATATCTGAAATGCACCTGAGCCAGATGGGAGAGTAAGAATAGGTGCAGTCACTAACTTCTGCTTAAGATCTTCAAAGCTCTTCTCTCGCTCTTCTGTCCAGACAAATTTCTCTCCTTTCCTCATCAGCTTAGTCAAAGGTAAGGCTAACCGTGAAAAGTTCTCTACAAACCCGCGGTAGTATCCAACCAAACCCAGAAAACTTCTGACCTTTGTAGCAGATGTAGGTCTCGACCATTTGGTGATAGCTTCAACCTTTGAAGGATCCATGGTGATCCCCTCTGCAGATACAATATGGCCCAGAAATGCCACTTTGCTTAACCAGAACTCACATTTGGAGAACTTAGCATACAGCTGCTTCTGACGAAGAATCTGCAAGACTGTACGAAGGTGCTCCTCATGTTCCTCCTTGGATTTAGATAAAATCAGGATGTCATCAATGAACACGATAACGAACTTGTCCAGAAACTCATGGAAGACACGGTTCATCAAATCCATGAAGACAACTGGAGCATTAGTGAGTCCGAATGGCATGACTACGAACTCGTAGTGCCCATAACGTGTAAGGAAAGCAGTCTTAGAGATATCCTACTTCTTGACCCGTAACTGATGGTAGCCGGACCTCAGATCGATTTTAGAGAAATACTTGGCGCTCTGAAGTTGATCGAAAAGGTCATCAATTCGCGACAAAGGATAACAATTCATGGTCGTGATCTTGTTCAGCTCACGATAGTCTATACACAACCGCATGCTGCCGTCTTTCTTCTTCACGAAAAGTACCGATGCACCCCATGGCAATCCACTGGGACGGATGAAACCTCGCTCCAGAAGTTCCTGCAGCTGATCTTTTAGTTCTTTAAGCTCTACAGGAGCCATGCGATAAGGAGCCTTGGAAATTGGCTCTGCACTTGTGATGAGCTCAATTTCAAACTCGACTTCACGAACAGGTGGTATGCCCGGAAGTTCATCTGGAAAAGATGTCAGGAAATTCTGACACAATAGGCTGATCTTGGATCGATGGAGACTCGGCAGTAATGTCATGGATATTGGCTATGAAGCCCTGACAGCAGTGTGATAGCAATGCACGCGCCTCCATGGATGAAATAATTTGTACAAACCTCCCTAGCAGAAAAACACGGTGTATGTACTCTAGAGATTTAACATCACCGAAGATAACCCGATAAGTGTGGCAGTAAATCGTAGCATGGTGTTTGGATAACCAGTCCATGCCCAATATCAAGTCAAAATCGCACATGTCCAAAGGAAGTGCGTCAACTCAACGGATCTTATCGTCAAATTCTAGGGGAAGATCATTGTACACCTGAGTGATTCGTACAGAGTCCCTAAGTGGCGTAGAAAGGCATAAGGCATTATCTAATGGTATAGGGGAAATCCTAACACGTACAGAAAAACTAGTGGATATGACTGAATGAGTCGCTCTAGTATCAAATAGTACACATGCTGCCAAACCATTCATAAAGAGATTTCCGGTGATGGTACCTGAATTCTTGTTCATCTGGTCTCTAGTAGTAGTGAACACGCGACAAGAAGTAGGAGGTGGCTTGGAGTAGGCATGTCCATATGTGCCTTCTATCTCACCTTGGCGACAGTCCTTCTGTCGATGACCTTGTTGGCCACACTTGAAGCAACCACCAGTACCCCAGCGACAAATACCAAAATGTCTGCGCGAACAAGTAGGACAGACAGGATGCGTGAATCCTCCAGCAGGCGTCCTGGTTATCTAAGAGCCTGTTTCAGGATTACATGCATGAGACATGATCATGGAACATAAACATGATTACATAGAAGGTTTAATAAGTACCAGATGAGGTAGAACGGTTAGGTTGTGAACCTCTACGGTCCTGATCCCTACCATTGTTGTTGTTCCTGAATTAAAATTGTTGGAGTGTCAGAATATCATAACATAAGATAGTTTAACATGAAAGAAGGTTAATGTAGGGACCTGCTGTTGTTCGAGTTATTAGCGTTGTTACGGTAATTATCATTACCGCCACGCCTCTCAGAACCAGAACGGTCGTTGGTCTGACCGTTTCCCTTAGATGCTTACTGCTGAGCGGCCGTAGGCTTACGGTCGTCAGTCTTCTGCCTGGAATATAAAGTTGAACATAGGATGATATGAAAATGAAAATACTGATGGAAATGAATGGTTTACAAATGGCGATTGAAGATACCTCTTCACTGCTCTGTCATCACCAAACTCCTCTCGTTCCTGAAGCATTTCCAACTTATGTGCTGCATCAGCTACTTGTGCCACCGTGTTGAAGGTAGCACCTACCAATTTATTGGCGACCGATGTACGAAGAGCCACACGGAAGTGGTATGCTTGCTCTTCGGCAGTACATGTTGATGTGCCAAGAAAACCAGCTAGACTAAGAAAGCGCTGCATAAACTCGTTGCAGTTCTCTCCAGCTCTCTGTCTAATCCCGTGATACTCCCTCATCAGCTTATCCTTCTCAGCCTTGGGGAAAAACTGTGGTGGTGGAGGATTGTTATTTTTTTGAGGAAGGATGGCTTGCAAGCTGCATTGACGGCTGCATCCAACTCTTGAGCATTGCGTGTGTTCACCATCTGACAGTTTAAAAAAAATGCAACATAAATCATAAATCTGAAATGAGATGACATAAAAATGCGTGAACAATGTATAAATCAATGAAGCAGTTTATCATGCATGAAACAGTTTAAAATGCATGATGCAATTTATAAAAAAAAACTTTTATATGCGCGAGGGTAAACGCCTATGGTCAGTTCACCCAAAACAAAAGACATAGCGAGGGGACGCCTATGGGTCGGTCCCAAAGTTAAAAGTTTCGATAAAAGCATATGCGACTAAATAGGGCCAGTCCTGTACCAACCATTAGTTAGTCATAAATCTGCGACAATGATATGAATGCATGAAATAACATGAAAATGAATGAATGCATGAAAACCAACTGTCAGTTTTAGGAAGACGCTGGTGACTACCATAAGTCACAGGTCATGTTTTACAGAGCTACAGGTAGAAACCTTGGACTCTGATACCATAATTGTAACACCCCATTTGTTAAGATGGAATGCTACAATAAATTATGGCGTGTCATCAAAGCATGCAAGGTAAAATGTCTAAACATTCATGACCATAAATAGAAATACCAAAATCAAACATCGGTAGTCTAGTAACTCACACACAAGAAATATTAAGTACTATAAATGAAAGGACTAAACAATGTCCAAATGAAGTAAAGTATGAGAAGGTAGGAATAAATGCATAAGGTAAAAGAGGCCGGATAGCTTCCAACCGAATGCACATAATCTGGAGTTCCTACTTGCGCCCTTGAGTACCTGCCGTTTGGGGACATGGAAATGGAAAACGGCTGAGCATAACGCTCAGTGCACGGATATAATGCATAACGTTAAGACATAAAGAAATGAAAGCATATAAAGAATGATTTGCAGCAGAAATGAATAAGTCCTGGGAAAAACCTAGTTGTATGTCATGTTTACTGGTTTTAGTTCTAAAAACATAGCTTATGTTACTTATGAAAATCTATATTAGTTTAATAAACTGATTGGAGTAATAATACGACTCTTGTTTAGGAAAACAAAAGAACGTATATGAGCGGTAAGTATCGAGTGATGATTTTAGGAAAAATCAACACTAATGACCCAATCAAATAAAAAGAGAGAAAGTTCGTTTCCCAAGGAGGTATATGTGTGTGATTCAACTTGTAAATGTTTGAGATTAATATTGAGAAGATGGAAAGACGGCTACGTTAAAATTACACTATGACGTAAAAGACGTAAACGTAAAGACGTAAAAAGGACAAAAATTAAAATTTTACTCTAAAAATTCCTAAAAATTACTAAAAATCCACAATAATATTCTAAGAGTTTACAAAAAATCCAAACTTGCTAAAACCTTTTAATTAATTTAATAATGACTTTTTAATGCTAATTAAAGCCCTAAAAATCACTTTTAAATACTAAAAAGCCCTAAACAAGATTTTATAGTTTGTAAACCTCAAAAATGACCTAATTAAGCTAAAAACTATTTTTAAAAATTTTAAAACAAATTTAAACTATTTTTAAACTCCTAAAAACTATTAAAATCTATTAAATGTTAAATTAATTCTAAAAATTAATTGGAAAGTAAAAAAGGTCTTATTTTAATGTCTAGAATCTAGGAAAAATGAAAAAAGGTTAAAAATAAAACTTTGAATTTTAAATGAATAAAATAATATTAAAATATTCCTAAAAATAAAAAGTTCTTAAATAAATTCTAAAAAATTCTCAAAAATCCTAAATATTCTAACTAAGAAGAAAATGTAAATTAAAGTTTCTAAAACCTATTAATTAATTTTATATTAATTTTTAAAGTTGCTTAAAAATCCTAAAATCTTATAAAATTAAAAATAAGCCAAATTGAAAACCTAATAAGCTGTAAACCTCAAAATATTATTTTAAAAGCTAAAAATAATTTTTCCTAAAAATTAAAACTCTTTTTTCTATTTTTTAATGATTTTCTAAAAAACGTATAAAGAAAAATGCAAAGAAAATAATTTAATAATGGGAAAATTAAGAAAACTAGCTAGAAAAATCTTAAATCCTATAAAGGTCCTAGGAAAAATTGAATAAGCCAAAAACACAAAGCAAATAAGCTGAAAAAGGGGAAAATAAGCTACGGCTTATTATTAAGCTAACAAATGAAAAAGAGGTTAAATAAAGTTTGAAAACAAACTTAGACGTAAAAAGCTATCTAGATTAACGGTAGAGCTCCTACTCCTCCAACGAGAGGTCTGGGGTTCGAGTCCTGTTACGGGTATGCTTTTTGCACTTTTTTCCTTTTTATTTTTTTCTTTTCCAAACCAAATGTGACCTCTTATAAGCTAACAATCCAATCCAATTTCACTTTTTATGCAAGATTTAAACACAATGATGATCAAAACGTGGCCAGTTGGGTTTATGAACACAAGCAGGTTTGCTTGTGTTTTCTGATTTCTTCACAAGGAATTTTAGCCAAGAGGTCTTGGCTGTGAGCTTATTTGGTGGAGATTTTGGAACAATCAGGCACCCTTGTGCTCTTTGAAGCACAAGGAGTCAATCACAAGCAGATAGATTAACACTTTGCACACAAAATGCTCAAACAAAGCACACACTAGGCAGTTCAAGTTTCTGAGACAGTTTCTAAGGTCTGGTGGTTTTTAAGCTTGACAGATTGCACACAAGTGACATTCAAAGCTTAAGATTTTTCACACACAAGCTCAAACTATCACTCAAACAATTCCAATAGCTCAATTAACTTGACACTTAGCAGATTTTAAGATTCAATCACCAAAATCTCATAAAAACAAGCAGAATAGCCTAAGCAGATTTAGTTATGCTATTTTCACTTTTAACCACACAAATTAGCTTCAAACTTGATCCAAATTAAACTACAACTAGCAATAATCCTATCTTAAACTTATATGACCTATCTAACACCTCTTTAAAACACAACTCAAGACTTTTATCCTGCTAAAACATGAATCCAAACACCCCTTTAAAATCTTTTTATGCAACTTTTTCAAATCAACACACTCTAAAACCTATTCAAACTGATCAAAATAGCATCTAACATACATAACAACTCAAAAGAACACAATTCAAACCAGAATTAACAACAATCATCAAATAATCATGCAAATCACATAAACTTCACTTTTTCTGAAATTTTCAAAAGAGTAAAAGGTGTTTACCTCAGAACCCTACATCCAGGGTTCTAGTGGATGCAAATCCACCTCCAAATACACCCGGGTGTATGCAGACTCAATCAACAACACTCTTCAATCCTGCTTAAAGAAAATCAAAGAAAAGAAATACAAGCAATAATATTATTATTCTGATTTTCTTTTTCTTCTTTCTAAAAACCTTTCCAAAAACTTTTAAAACTTCTTAACACGTTTCAAAAACACTTAATCACCAAACACATTAAACTTCTTAACACAGATTCCTTGAAACAATTTTTCCAAGAAAAATCTCAATATCACAAAACCTTTAAATAATTTTGAACCTCAAAATTACTTAACCAATATAAAAATGGAACTCAGTTTTCCTTCAATAATTTATACCAACTTTAAGAAAATCATAAAAAGGAATTAGATTGCTAAATAACAAATACCAAACTTTTATATTTAATCAAAAGGCATTACAAAACTTTTTGAAGAAAAACTGGAACAAGGAAGGATGAACAGGCTCATCTCCTTTTATACTACTCTTAAGAACTCTCTAGAATGCTGAAAATCAAAACCCTAATCTATGAAAATCTCCAAAATGCCCTCTAGGTCTTCTAGACGATTTTGAGGTATGAGTTGTCATATTTGATCTCATTCGTTCCTTTTTGCGTTGGGAGTAAGCATAAGATCCTAGCTGTTGATCTTGGACACGTCATTTAACTTGGGGACCAAGGCGTATGCTGATTGGTGGAAAGGGAATTTGGGGGTAGGGTCCACAGTGAATGGGGTGAGGGTTTTATGTGTGGGTTTTGTTTCTGTGTGTGTGAATTAAACGTGTGCAAGGTTAATTGATTTTTAACCCAAGTTTAAGTGGGGTAATTTCTGGGTGGGGTGAAAGTGAACAGTAAAAGCTTTGATCCGTATTTGGGGGAAAAGAAAGTGTTTGGCGCGAGTTGTGTTTAAATGTTTCAAAGTGTGCACCTTTGGTCCTTATCTTTTGAGATTTTTGGCAAATAAAGATTTCAGCCCACAAAACGTATACTCCTTTGTTAATATCTTTCACACTTTGTCACTTTTGGCACCAAACTTCACACAAAGGTTATCAAGGGTTATTTTTGATACTTTTGAATATTGCAAGGGCTGATTTTGAACATTGTTGATCTTCCAAGGTCTTCTTTGCATTTTTGACTTCATGAGGGACCATAATTGACAAATTGATTTTGTTGAGGGACCAATCTTGTCATTTCTTCAAAGTTGAAGGACCTTTTTGCAATTTTGACTTACTTAAGGGACCAAACTTGTAATTATTAATATACAAGGGTTTTAAGTGTCATTTCTTCATTCTTTGAGGATCAATCTTGTTTGTCTTCAAGTCTTCAAGGGTATTTGAAAATTCCATGATTAGGGCCCGGTTCTTTGTACGGCTTCGTTTCTCGTGTCCGTTTTTCCTTGTATCTTGTGATCTTTTGTCTTTTTCACGATGTCCATACCTAAAATACACAAGTAAACAAACACAAGCATATATATGGTATTTTATGACATTTTTATGCATTTAAAGCCCAAAAAGGACGATGAGATCATGTATAAATGCCATCTCATCACTCCCCCATACTAAGCCATTGCCGTGCCCTCACGCAATGCTAGAATAAAGTATCTAAGCATCACCAAAGTTCAATTTTATTAACCTTTATTGAAAAGTAAAAGACTTGCAACATACTACGAGAATGTGTAAGGACATAGTGTATGATTTTCATCACCAAAAGGTGACTTTTAGGGTCAAAGAATAGAAACAAGTTAATGTCCCTTAGAGTAAACTTCGTCATCCTTGATTGTCATACATTCCATGCTAAGTGCAAAAACAAGATCATTGTTGGTACAAGTCACAATGCTAACACTACTCATACGTCCAAATTGTGTAATACTTTTTCTCCCCGCAATCCTAGTTATTATAAAAGGAAATGGGTTACTAGCATTTTTTATCTATTTGTCATGGATCACAAGTGATACATATTGACTTATTTGAGTAGTTATTAGTCCGAAAGCAAAGTAGCACGATTTGATCAATAGTTAGCCGAAGGACAAAATCTTTTAAAACGGCTTCTCGTGTATCTCCTTAAGTTCATATCTTGGCATAACTCGTTTCACGATTTGAGACCTTTCTCGGACCGATATTTGGCATGTACTTCATACTTCAAATCTTGGGAAGACGTTCTTGAAATTATGGTCTTCTCTTCATATAATTGGAATTTCTTCACTTGACGTTTTTGAGAGATTCTTCATATAGGACCACGACTTCATCATTTTTCTTCAATCTTTACTTTGGATTTTGATATACAACGATCCGCCTCCTTTTCGGACTTGGATATATTTATCCTCATACCTTGTTAGGGTATTTTTGGATAGACTTTCTCCATTCTTTAGGGGAGTAATTGCTTCTCGTCGTGTGTCTTGATCCTTCATATTGATTTTGGAATAATGATACTTCACATCATCTTTGGATCTTTAGCAAAAATAGAGCTCCTCATGCCTTGTTAGGGCCTTTTTGGATAATCGCCAATCTTCGCGTCCCTCTTCAATAAGTTATGCCTTGGCTATGAACTCTATTCAACCCCGAGCAACTTTTAAACGATCTTGCGCTAGAGGCTAAGTAACCTTTCAAATCGTACGACCTTACTTATTGTAATTATGATTTATTCCTAATGCATTGATCTTATGGGAAGAAAAAGCCACAATTAAAAAACATATGAGTTTTTGAAAGAACACTTTCATGTTCTACGTTTAGCATGATCACTTGTCTAACTCTATCATTTCTCGTTCTTCACAATATAAAGACCTCTAATTAAAGAGACTCGTGAATACTTAGCCATGCAAGTCAAAATTAAGCCAAATTTGGATTAGCTTTCATTAAGACTATATCAAATCAAAGTTTTGGGTTTTCAAGCCACCTATAGGATCTTGCACTTTCTTGGACTTTTTCAAGCTTAGAGAATGCGTTTTATAGTTCCCTTGATAAGTGACTTTCTAGAATCAATTATAGGAACTTGCGAAAAGTTCTTGTTCTTAACCCGAATGAATTAAGACTTTCGCGTTTTAAAGCTCCCTATATAAAAGTCTAGCAAAACTTGAATTGAGCGGGTTAAGGAATGTAAATGGCTCCAAATGCCCATCAAGTCAAAAATTAACTCTTATTCTACCCATCGGAAAATATACATTCGTGTCTTAAAAACACTTATGAAAACTAAGAAAAAAATTTAAAATTTGGCCATTTTTAGCCTTATTAGCAAAACAAAACATTGAAAGTTGGAAAACGTGAGGGCGTAGCAAAGCAAGTACCTATTCACCCCCCCCCCCCATACTAAAAGTAAACATTGTCCTCAATGTTTCGAGTCTAAAGGCGGAGCACCCCCATACTAGAGACGAAGAATCGAATGCTTAGGATCTAGCATGGAAAGGGTGATCAACAATATATCTAAAGCCGTTTATTAATTATGCTAAAAGATAATTGTTAGAACAATAAAGGATATGTCATGGAATCGTGAAAAACTTCTTCAAACGAACGATGGAGGCTCACGTAAATGAACACGAGAGTCTTCAATCGTAGACGATGATGATGATCTAGATAACACAATCACAAACAATCACGAGACAACGAGTTGAAAGGGTACAAGTCCCCTTATTAGTGAAAAGATAAGCATGGGATCTCCCCCACGAGGCACCTCGTTTTTGATTACCGAGTCATGAGCTCGACTCGATCCCCTCAATGTTAATTATCATTGGGGAAGGTGTCTTGGTCGGGGGCAACCATTGAAGGAATTTCCCCACCAAAGTAGTGCTTAAGCCTATGTCCATTCACCTTGAAATTGGGACCATCATCTTGAGCTAGCTCAATGGTCCCATATGGAAATACTTGTGTAATGGTGAACGGACCCGACCAACGAGATTTCAATTTCCCGGAAAATATCTTAAGACGAGAGTTAAAAAGCAACACTTGATCACCAACGTTAAAAACCCGGTTTTTAATCTTTGAATCATGAAACTTTTTAGTCTTTTCTTTAAAAATTAATGAATTTTCATAAGCATTATCCCTTAATTCATCTAATTCATTTAATTGTATTTTCCGGTGATCTCCCGCGGTCTTCAAGTCAAAATTAGCATGCTTAAGGGCCCAATATGCCTTATGCTCCAACTCAATGGGCAAATGACAATTTTTCCCATAGACTAACTTATAAGGAGTGCAACCGATAGGTGTCTTATAAGCGGTCATAAAGGCCCATAAAGCGTCATCGAGTTTGTCGGACCATGAAGCACGGTTTTCTCCAATTGACCTTCTAAAATCCTTTTCAAAGCTCGGTTCGAAACCTCGACTTGCCCACTCGTTTGCGGGTGATAAGCCGTAGAAAGACGATGTGTAACTCCATATTTCTTTAGAACCTTTTCGAATTGGTCATTACAAAAATGGGTTCCACGATCGCTTATAATAGCACGAGGGGTTCCGAACCGAGAGAATAGTTGCTTCAAAAACTTCACTACCACACGAGCATCATTAGTAGGCAAAGCCTTAGCTTCCACCCACTTAGAAAGGTAGTCCACCGCGACGAGGATATATTTGTTGCCATGATACGATGGGAACGGCCCCATAAAGTCTATTCCCCATATGTCGAAAATCTCACATACTTGAATTATATTTTGCGGCATTCATCACGTTGAGACGATTTTCCTTGACGTTGGCACGAATCACACGACTTCACAAGTGCGTGTGCATCACGATAGATAGAAGGCCAAAAGAAACCGGCATCGAACACTTTCTTAGCCGTGAGATTAGCACCGTGGTGACCACCCATGGGTCCCTCGTGACAAGCTCTAAGGATATTAGAAGCTTCGGCACAAACACACAACGTCGAACGAGTTGATCCGCACAAATCCGAAAGAGATAAGGGTCGTCCCAAAAATAGAACTTGACGTCACGAAAGAATTTTCGTTTTTTGTTGTGTCGTCATACCCTTGATTATGAAATTGCCCGCATGGTAATTTGCAATGTCGGCAAACCATGGGGTGGTGTCTTTAGAATTCACTACACCGAGAGTCTCAAGAGGAAATGTTTCGGTAATTTCCTTGTTCTCGAAAACATCTTTGTGAGATCTTCTAGACGAGAGAGATGATCGGCCGCTAGATTCTCGGCTCCTTTTTTGTCAAGCACGGTGACATCAAATTCTTGGAGGAGGAGCATCCAACGAAGCAATCTCGGCTTAGCATCTTGCTTAGCTAAGAGATACTTGATAGCCGAATGGTCGGTATACACAATGCTTTTAGTTAAGACGAGATAAGGTCGGAATTTCTCAAAAGCATAGACCACGGCAAGGAATTCCTTTTCCTTTGTGGTGTACTTTAATTGAGCCTCGGTCATCGTCTTACTAGCATAGTGGATAGGACGGAAATGCTTGGCATAACGTTGCCCTAAGACGGCCCCTATAGCATAATCACTTGCATCGCACATGATTTCAAAGGGTAATTCCCAATTAGGAGCAACAAGAATGGGAGCTTCGGTAAGTTTCCTTTTTAGAGTCTCGAAAGCCTTAACACAATCCTCATTAAAGTTAAAAGGAGCATCCTTCTCGAGAAGGTGTGTCATAGGACGAGAAATCTTCGAAAAGTCCTTGATGAAACGACGATAAAAGCCCGCGTGGCCTAGGAAACTACGAACTCCCTTAACGGTTTTGGGATGAGGTAACTTGGCGATGACGTCTACCTTAGCTTTATCGACCTCAATCCCCGCCTTCGACACCTTATATCCTAAGACGATTCCTTGTTTACACATGAAATGACATTTCTCCCAATTAAGCACAAGATTGGTTTCTTCACAACGTTTTAACATTTGTTCGAGATTAGATAAACATGACGTGAACGAATTACCAAATACCGAGAAGTCATCCATAAACACTTCCATCGACTTCTCGATCATATCGTGAAAAATCGCCATCATACACCGTTGAAACGTACCGGGTGCATTACAAAGTCCGAAAGGCATCCTACGATAAGCGAACGTTCCATAAGGACACGTAAACGTAGTCTTCTCTTGATCACGAGGGTCGATAGGGATTTGAAAATAACCGGAAAAACCATCTAAAAAGCAATAGAATTCATTTCCCGCAAGTCGCTCCAACATTTGATCCATGAAGGGCAAAGGAAAGTGGTCTTTACGAGTGGCGTCATTTAACTTTCGGTAGTCAATACACACCCTCCAACCGGTCACAACACGAGTGGGAATTAACTCGTTGTTTTCATTAGGCACAACGGTCATTCCTCCCTTTTTAGGGACACAATGGATTGGGCTCACCCATGGACTATCGGATATAGGATAAATCATTCCCGCGTCAAGGAGTTTAAGGACCTCCTTTTTAATGACATCGTGAATTTTGGGATTCACCCTTCTTTGACTTTGAATTGCGGGTTTGTAGTCCTCCTCCATTAAAATCTTGTGAGTACAAAATTTTGGGTCAATACCCTTAATGTCGGATATTTTCCACGCAATTGCCCCTTTGTGAGCCTTAAGAACTTTCAAGAGCTCGGTTTTTTCATCATTAGCAAGATCTTTTGCAATAATAACCGGCAACTTGTCATCACCTTCCAAGAATGCATATTCAAGGTGAGAAGGAAGATCTTTCAATTCAAGGATAGGAGGTTCCTCGATTGAAGATTTTGGTTCAACACTCATAACTTCCATCGGCGAAAGAAATGGTGGAATAGAAGTATCATCACTAATCAACACCTCATCTTCATTGTCGATTTCATTTGAAGTGAGATCGCCTCCTTGGAATGGAGTGAGATTTGGTGTGGAATTAGCAAGAATCGGATCCAAAATAGTGGGATTGCCACTTGACGAGCTATCGGAAAAACCTAACACTTCTTGTGAAAACTCATCGCAAACCACATCAACGATGTCAATGTGATTGATGGTAGCGATTGCATAAACATGAGAAGGTTTCGAGTTTTGAGTAGCGTTTATAACAAGTTCCTCTTCGTTGAATCTCAAAGTGATAGTTCTTGCATGAACATCGATAAGCGATCTCGAAGTATCTAAAAATGAACGACCTAAAATTAGAGGAACTTGAGGATCCGCGGGGATGTCAACTACTATGAAATCAACGGGATAGTAGAACTTCCCCACTTTCACGAAAACATCTTCGGCTACTCCACATGCCATAATCGTAGAATGATCGGCCATCTCGATGGACATGTTCGAAGGAATGAGAGCCGGAAGCGAAAGCGATTTCCAAATGGAAAATGGCATCAAATTAATGCTCGCACCAAGATCGGCCAAGGCGAGGCATTCTTTCATATCTTGTATGTCACAAGGAATGAGAAACTTTCCGGGATCACCAACTTTTTCCGGTATGCGGTTAAGATAAACCGAAGAACAATTAGCAAGCTTTGAAAGCTTTTCCTTATCGCTCATCATACTTTTAAAAGTGGAAGCGAAACGAGGCATATATAACAACGCGTCGGCTAAACTCACATCAAAATGCACTTGTTGAAACATCTTAATAAAAAGCTCGATTTGTTGTTTGTTACGTTCTTGCATTTTCTCTTTGTTTCGTCTTGAAGGGTAGGGTAAAGGTGGTGTGGGTTGGTCATTAGGCAACGGCCTTGGAAACTCGGGTTCCACAATTGGTATTGGTTCAACCGTAGGTGTGGTTTGAGCGGTACTTCGTGGGATTGTAATGTGCTCCTTTTCGACCATCACCTCGGGTTCTTTCTCGATTTCCTTCTCCTTAGAAGTACTTGTACGAGAGATTGGTTCTTTGAAAGTTTTACCACTTCGTGTAGTAATAACCTTCATTTCTCCCTTCGGGTTTGCAATGGTATCACTAGGAAGACCACCCGAAGAAGAGGGCTTACACATGATAGCTTCAAACATCTTAGCCATTCGGTCCTCAAATTTTGATTGCCTAGCATCCGCTTTCAATAACTCTTGCTTAATCTCATGTTGTCCTAATTCCATCTTTTGTTGGTTTTGTTGAAGACGTTGGACATTTCCTTCCATTTTGTTTGCATGAGTTTTAAGTTCAGTAGCAAGTTCATTTTTAAGCTCGTTTTTCAACTCGGACCTTAAGCTAATCATCTCACGTTGCATGTTATCAAATTTAGCATCATTTGCTTTTGCATAATCCAAAAATTCTCCTTGCAAATTTTTCGTGTGAGCATTTTGAAAACCTTGTGTAGTGTTTTGAAAATCACGGTTTTGGTTTTGATTAGAGATTTGTCCATTCCCACTTTGATAATTCCCTTTGTTGTAATTGCGTGTGTTGCCTTGGTAATTACCTTGGTTGTTGTTTCGATAATTATTAACATTTTGGTTTGGTGGAGCTTGATTTTGGCGGGAACCTTGGCCATTTTGGTTGTAAGTTCCCGTTGCTACATAAGCACTCGAAGTGTTACCATCCGCGGTAATACACTCGGAAAGATCATGAGCTCCCCCACAAGATAAACAACTCTTAGCAACCGCTTTAACCGAAGCGGAATTGGAAGCTTCTTGAGCCTTCCAATGGGACATTAGATTAGCAAATCTATCAAAAAACCGATTTTCCTCATTAGCTTCATCATGTAAGGCATTAATGCTACGAGACGATTGTGACAAAGATGACGAACCCATATTGGCAACACTCGGTGTGTTACGAGGGTTATAAACCTTAGATCGATTTTCAATGATTTGTAAAGCCTCATTTGTCGTCTTGCACAAAAAATTACCACCCGCGGCGGCATTCAAATAATCTCGTTCATGATCATTAAGGCCATTATAAAAAGTATCCACTTGATGTAATTCCGAAAAATCATGGTGTGGACATTCATGTAACATCTCTTTAAATCGTTCCCATGCCATTGAAAAACTTTCATTATTACGTTGCACAAATCGTGAAATCTCATTTTTTAAGTGTGTTGTTTTAGATGGTGGAAAAAACTTGTTCACAAACTTAGAAACGAGATCGGCCCATGTCAAAATCGAATTTGGCGGTTCTTTTTCGAGCCAAATTTTTGCGGGACCATCCAACGAGTATGGAAACAACATCATCTTAATGGCGTCATGTGGAACATCCTTAAATTTGCTAGTAGCGGTGAGACGGTTGAAATTCCTAATGTGGTAATGCGGGTTGTCTTTCTCGTGACCTCTAAACTTATTTGCTTGCAACATAGACATTAAGCCCGTCTTAATCTCGAAATTCTCCGCAAGGATGGCGGGAATCACAATAGCCTCTCCAAAACCCTCGGTGGGTGCTTGTAGCAACTCCATCATAGTACGATTAGCCATGACGACTTCTTGTTCTACAATAGGTTCAACAATTGGAGGTTCTTCAACAATCAACGATCCTTGATTTGCTTGCTTTTGAAGACGTTTACGAGCTCGTTTTGCTTGATTACGAGTGATCATAAACTTCACGAAGAATGGGAGGTGAGCAAAGAAGATTCTTTTTGGTTGTTTTGTGGATTTTCAATTTTTTTGTGTTTTTGATGATATTTAATTTTTTTGGATTTTGGTGTATCTTCGTAGACAACAATCTACAAAATCTCTCCTCGAATCAAACTCTTGATTAAAGAAGCCTCAAAGGAATGAAAACGATCACGTGGAGTGAACGTCTTCGAATGACTTTAGAACTTTGGTGAAAACCAAATTGTTCAAGAGGGTTTAATCACAAAGAAACCAAGCAAATATAGTATACGTAATAATACTTTGGGCGGCAAAACGCTCGATTAGCCTTCAATCTCAAAATACTCACAAGCAAGCGGGGAAACGAGGCGGCGCGAAGCACTTAAGAGCCTTTTTCCTTAGGGTATATTTTATAATACCCGCCTTATACCCACCTTATAGTTTGTATTTTTCAAAATCGAGCTTCACGAAAGTATTTATCTATTTTTGCCTTTTTCTTTTTGTTTGAGATTCGAATACAATAATTAGGAGATCAAATCCCAATTAAGGTTGTGTTTTCACACTTTTGGAGATATTGTATTTTGATTGTGATACTTAATACAATATATTAATAATATTTGTACAAGAAAAACCAAGAAAACCGATAATACGTGTTAAGGGAGTTCCACTTAACACAAATACTTATTATGGATAATATCAAAAACAAAAGCTTCCAAATTAAAGCACAACACACCTCCCCGGCAGCGGCGCCAAAATGATTGGAGTAATAATACGACTCTTGTTTAGGAAAACAAAAGAACGTATATGAGCGGTAAGTATCGAGTGATGATTTTAGGAAAAATCAACACTAATGACCCAATCAAATAAAAAGAGAGAAAGTTCGTTTCCCAAGGAGGTATATGTGTGTGATTCAACTTGTAAATGTTTGAGATTAATATTGAGAAGATGGAAAGACGGCTACGTTAAAATTACACTATGACGTAAAAGACGTAAACGTAAAGACGTAAAAAGGACAAAAATTAAAATTTTACTCTAAAAATTCCTAAAAATTACTAAAAATCCACAATAATATTCTAAGAGTTTACAAAAAATCCAAACTTGCTAAAACCTTTTAATTAATTTAATAATGACTTTTTAATGCTAATTAAAGCCCTAAAAATCACTTTTAAATACTAAAAAGCCCTAAACAAGATTTTATAGTTTGTAAACCTCAAAAATGACCTAATTAAGCTAAAAACTGTTTTTAAAAATTTTAAAACAAATTTAAACTATTTTTAAACTCCTAAAAACTATTAAAATCTATTAAATGTTAAATTAATTCTAAAAATTAATTGAAAAACCTAAAAATTAATTGGAAAGTAAAAAAGGTCTTATTTTAATGTCTAGAATCTAGGAAAAATGAAAAAAGGTTAAAAATAAAACTTTGAATTTTAAATGAATAAAATAATATTAAAATATTCCTAAAAATAAAAAGTTCTTAAATAAATTCTAAAAAATTCTCAAAAATCCTAAATATTCTAACTAAGAAGAAAATGTAAATTAAAGTTTCTAAAACCTATTAATTAATTTTATATTAATTTTTAAAGTTGCTTAAAAATCCTAAAATCTTATAAAATTAAAATAAGCCAAATTGAAAACCTAATAAGCTGTAAACCTCAAAATATTATTTTAAAAGCTAAAAATAATTTTTCCTAAAAATTAAAACTCTTTTTTCTATTTTTTAATGATTTTCTAAAAAACGTATAAACAAAAATGCAAAGAAAATAATTTAATAATGGGAAAATTAAGAAAACTAGCTAGAAAAATCTTAAATCCTATAAAGGTCCTAGGAAAAATTGAATAAGCCAAAAACACAAAGCAAATAAGCTGAAAAAGGGGAAAATAAGCTACGGCTTATTATTAAGCTAACAAATGAAAAAGAGGTTAAATAAAGTTTGAAAACAAACTTAGACGTAAAAAGCTATCTAGATTAACGGTAGAGCTCCTACTCCTCCAACGAGAGGTCTGGGGTTCGAGTCCTGTTACGGGTATGCTTTTTGCACTTTTTTCCTTTTTATTTTTTTCTTTTCCAAACCAAATGTGACCTCTTATAAGCTAACAATCCAATCCAATTTCACTTTTTATGCAAGATTTAAACACAATGATGATCAAAACGTGGCCAGTTGGGTTTATGAACACAAGCAGGTTTGCTTGTGTTTTCTGATTTCTTAACAAGGAATTTTAGCCAAGAGGTCTTGGCTGTGAGCTTATTTGGTGGAGATTTTGGAACAATCAGGCACCCTTGTGCTCTTTGAAGCACAAGGAGTCAATCACAAGCAGATAGATTAACCCTTTGCACACAAAATGCTCAAACAAAGCACACACTAGGCAGTTCAAGTTTCTGAGACAGTTTCTAAGGTCTTGTGGTTTTTAAGCTTGACAGATTGCACACAAGTGACATTCAAAGCTTAAGATTTTGCACACACAAGCTCAAACTATCACTCAAACAATTCCAATAGCTCAATTAACCTGACACTTAGCAGATTTTAAGATTCAATCACCAAAATCTCATAAAAACAAGCAGAATAGCCTAAGCAGATTTAGTTATGCTATTTTCACTTTTAACCACACAAATTAGCTTCAAACTTGATCCAAATTAAACTACAACTAGCAATAATCCTATCTTAAACTTATATGACCTATCTAACACCTCTTTAAAACACAACTCAAGACTTTTATCCTGCTAAAACATGAATCCAAACACCCCTTTAAAATCTTTTTATGCAACTTTTTCAAATCAACACACTCTAAAACCTATTCAAACTGATCAAAATAGCATCTAACATGCATAACAACTCAAAAGAACACAATTCAAACCAGAATTAACAACAATCATCAAATAATCATGCAAATCACATAAACTTCACTTTTTCTGAAATTTTCAAAAGAGTAAAATGTGTTTACCTCAGAACCCTACATCCAGGGTTCTAGTGGATGCAAATCCACCTCCAAATACACCCGGGTGTATGCAGACTCAATCAACAACACTCTTCAATCCTGCTTAAAGAAAATCAAAGAAAAGAAATACAAGCAATAATATTATTATTCTGATTTTCTTTTTCTTCTTTCTAAAAACCTTTCCAAAAACTTTTAAAACTTCTTAACACGTTTCAAAAACACTTAATCACCAAACACATTAAACTTCTTAACACAGATTCCTTGAAACAATTTTTCCAAGAAAAATCTCAATATCACAAAACCTTTAAATAATTTTGAACCTCAAAATTACTTAACCAATATAAAAATGGAACTCAGTTTTCCTTCAATAATTTATACCAACTTTAAGAAAATCATAAAAAGGAATTAGATTGCTAAATAACAAATACCAAACTTTTATATTTAATCAAAAGGCATTACAAAACTTTTTGAAGAAAAACTGGAACAAGGAAGGATGAACAGGCTCATCTCCTTTTATACTACTCTTAAGAACTCTCTAGAATGCTGAAAATCAAAACCCTAATCTATGAAAATCTCCAAAATGCCCTCTAGGTCTTCTAGACGATTTTGAGGTATGAGTTGTCATATTTGATCTCATTCGTTCCTTTTTGCGTTGGGAGTAAGCATAAGATCCTAGCTGTTGATCTTGGACACGTCATTTAACTTGGGGACCAAGGCGTATGCTGATTGGTGGAAAGGGAATTTGGGGGTAGGTTCCACAGTGAATGGGGTGAGGGTTTTATGTGTGGGTTTTGTTTCTGTGTGTGTGAATTAAACGTGTGCAAGGTTAATTGATTTTTAACCCAAGTTTAAGTGGGGTAATTTCTGGGTGGGGTGAAAGTGAACAGTAAAAGCTTTGATCCGTATTTGGGGGAAAAGAAAGTGTTTGGCGCGAGTTGTGTTTAAATGTTTCAAAGTGTGCACCTTTGGTCCTTATCTTTTGAGATTTTTGGCAAATAAAGATTTCAGCCCACAAAACGTATACTCCTTTGTTAATATCTTTCACACTTTGTCACTTTTGGCACCAAACTTCACACAAAGGTTATCAAGGGTTATTTTTGATACTTTTGAATATTGCAAGGGCTGATTTTGAACATTGTTGATCTTCCAAGGTCTTCTTTGCATTTTTGACTTCATGAGGGACCATAATTGACAAATTGATTTTGTTGAGGGACCAATCTTGTCATTTCTTCAAAGTTGAAGGACCTTTTTGCAATTTTGACTTACTTAAGGGACCAAACTTGTAATTATTAATATATAAGGGTTTTAAGTGTCATTTCTTCATTCTTTGAGGATCAATCTTGTTTGTCTTCAAGTCTTCAAGGGTATTTGAAAATTCCATGATTAGGGCCCGGTTCTTTGTACGGCTTCGTTTCTCGTGTCCGTTTTTCCTTGTATCTTGTGATCTTTTGTCTTTTTCACGATGTCCATACCTAAAATACACAAGTAAACAAACACAAGCATATATATGATATTTTATGACATTTTTATGCATTTAAAGCCCAAAAGGACGATGAGATCATGTATAAATGCCATCTCATCATAAACCAAAAGCCAATATAGGTCATGAGGTCGACAACGTGCATGAATACTTGGAGGGGTGACCTCGTCATGAAAATTAGAGGGGATGCCTCTAATTAATTGGTAATAGGTAGGAGGGATCATCTCCTTGTGAAGGATGCAAGGCACACACCACATTCACCATAAAATCCTGACTGAAACTGAACCTAGGATGCACCCATACGCCCCACATGATAATAATAATATTATAATGACCAAATAACTCAAAGGGATGCCACGAGCTATCACTCCACCGTGGTGAAGTCATAACACTAGTACCTCTAGTGTTATGGTTATGATACCTCCATAACTAGGTGAAACTAGTCATGCGTGTATATGGCTAAGGTAACTAATAAAACATAAGCATTTAATTTGTAACTACTAGGGAAAATAGTTGGCTGCATACGGGAGATCCTAATAAAGGAAGAGGTTGTCCTTACTGAAGGACGGGAAATCCGTACCTTATGTCCAGTAGAAGCTAACGAAAACGCTGAAGAAACTACTTCACCTTGACGGATAATACTACATAAGAATTGGAACGTGTATGAGTTGTCTGAATTACATGTGTTTTACTGGTTCTATGTGTTATTAGCTTGTTATAGTTATTTTGTCATGCTTTAGTGTTTTACTGTGTTATCTATAGTTATACGGATGTTCTGTTGCATGTTATTCATGGAATAGTGTATTATAATACTTGTATTGTAATACTAAGTAAATTTCTAAAAATAGCAGGTTTCCATAAACAGTAAGTTTCTAAAAATAGAAAGTTTCCAAAATAGTAAGTTTCCATAATTAGAAATAAGCTGGATTATTAATAATAAGTAAATTTTAGTTAGTATAATACAAGTCATGGTTATAACTTATTAATTAAATAACTTGGTTAATTTAATTAAACTATATATTATAAGAATTTAATTAAAAATACATGTTTTAATTAAATTAAGCTAAGTAAAATACTTTAGGTTATACATGAAATATTAATTTTAATATTTAACCTAAGTCATGAATCTAATTAAACTAAAAGTCTAGTAATTAATTTAATTAAACATATTTCTGATCTTAATATTTTCCCCCAAACCCGAACCCCTGTTTTAAAAATTGACCTGAGCCCGAAGCCAAGGATCACACATAAGCCGAACCAAAACAGCCCCACCAGTGGCTAGACCGGCTAGCCGGTTGCCACTGATGGCTCACGGTTCACACCGGTTCACACCGGTTGTGACCGGTTCCCCCTGATTTTGTTCGGTTCCCACTGTTAACCAAAAAAGCCCCACCGAGACCCTATAAGTCTCGGTTGGCACTCGGTCCAAAGCAAAACCACACCCCGACACCAAGTCGGGGTCCCCTTTGCTGTGTTCGAACCACACGAAGCCCAACACCGAGACCATGAGGTATCGGTTGGGCAAAACAAACACTACCGAGAGCTCCAATGCTCTCGGTTTGGTGCTCGGCCGAACAAAGCAACCACAAACACCCCCTTTAATTCATGTTTTAAATAATCTACATGTTTTTACATCTTTTTTTATGATTAATTAAAATAAACATGAATTCATAAATAATTTAAAAAGAAAAGGAAGTGATTTGATTATACCGAACACGTGTAGGAAAAAGGTTATGAGATCACGATCACGTACACACAAAATAAACAATCAAACTCGTCCGGTTGTCCTTGTTCTTTGATGTGGCCGGCAGAAAGAGGCAAAAGGAGAATTTTTTTTTGTAACCTAAATTATGTTTAATGTTTCCCTGAAGTTTTGTTATTATGGGTTTTAAGTTGGGTCGTGGGCCAAAGTCCATCCCTCCTTTTCTCTCTTGTTTAGTCGAGGCACATAGGGAGCCCATGGGGAAACCTGTAGTTTTCCTGAGTTAAATTATTTACGTGTACGTTCATGTTTAATTATCGTGATTTTTATATGTCGTGTACTAATAAGTGTGAAAACACTTATCCTTTTACCACTTATATCTAATAATAACAAGACCAAAACGTGTATTTTGATGTCGTAAACGGCGGAATTATGTGTGGTTTGTGTTTTTATTGTGTTCTAAGACGAAAATATGAAAAAGGAAGAAAACACGGGCTTTCACGGGCTTTTATCGAAGAAAAAGACAAAAGACGAAGTCAAAAGATCAAAAGTGCAAGAAGAACGGAAGTCAAAGGCCTATTCTGAAGATTTATCGAAGAAAAAGTCTAAGGACGGAAGTTTAACAAAGTCGAAGAACCAAGTCTACTAAAAGAAGAAAGATAGAAGACGAGTTCAAGTTATCATTCGACTAATCCCGAGACAAAGTCGAGAAAGACGAGTTATTTAAAGGGACAAGAAGACAAGAAGAAAGAGAGAAGAAACAACACCATCCCTTCCCCTATATATATTACACATATGTCATTAGAAAAGGAGTTAGTTAATTTTAGTTAGTTTTAATTTAGTGTGTGTTTTTAATTTTCTTCTCTCTAGCTTTTCTTTCAAGCTTATTAAACCTTCATCTTAATCTTGTAATTTTGATTCTTAATCTTTGATATAATCAAGCTTTTTAATAAATTCACATTCTACATTTCTTAATCATAATCTATTGTTTTGCTTAATTAATCATGTAATTGATTTCATCTTGTTGATTGTGTGATTGGTTTGCTTATTGGATTGTGCTTATTGAGTTGGTGTGTTTGAGGCTTTTAGATTATTGTGCTTATTGCTTAACTTTTATGTTTGTTAGTTTTTAACTAAGTTGATTTTGGTAGATTAATATTTTTATAAAAAGTTGATTTCAAATATTTTGATCATTTAGTGTTTTTAAAAGTTGTTAAATTGTGTCTTATTAGCTTTTTCTAAAAATTGATTTGGTTAAAGTTTTGGTAAGTGCTTATTGTGATTTTGCTTATTTGGTATTAATCCGGGTTGTAGAAACCCTTTTATCCCGAATTAGTTGAAAACCCCATTATTCCGACTTACCTTCAGTTCATTTTATTCCGACTTACACTCATTTTCCCTCCAAAAGAAAACTTCATTTCCCGAATTAAGTGTTTGATCTTAAATTCCGAATTTAGTGTAAGAATATCATTCCGGATTGCTAGTTGGACTTGTTTCCCGAATTGAGTGCAAGAGTCAGATTCCGAATTACGTTCAGGAAATTCGTTCTGAATTAGGTTAAAGACAACCTATTCCGGTTTAAGTTCATTATTTTACATTCCAGATAAGGTGGGAGACTCGGATTCCGGATTGTATATTCCGGATTAGATTCGTGATACGGATTCCGGATTACGAGTAGGATCAGCATTCCGAACTAGGTATGTGATACGGATTCCGGATTGAATTAAGGAGCCACATTCCGGATTAAGTGCATTATTCTCGATTCCGATTTGTTTGAAGCCCTAGATTCCGGATTGTGTCCAAAAGATACATTCCGGATTAGGTCTCAATTGAGAATTCTGGATTAAGTGCAATGTTCATTTCCCGATTTATGTTAAATTTTGGTTTCCCGACTTACTTTTAATCTTAATTTTTCCCGCCAATTTTTACCTAGTTTAAGTTTTAAACATTTTCACTTAATTTAATTTTCAAGTTATTTTTATCAAGTTTACATTTTTATAAAGTTTAAAGTTTCAAATTTACTTTTAAAGTTTTAATTTTCCGTCATTTATTTTTAAGTTTTAATTTTTAGTATAACTTTTAAAGCTTTCATTTTTACTAAACGACATTTACATTTTTACTTTCATTTTAAAACAGATTATCACTTTTAGTTTCTTTCACCAAGTTCTACTGTGCAACATTCGCTCTGGATTAGCAATTGAGGTTAGACATCTTTCTTTATTCTTACGTTTTACGTTTTTATTATTAGTAGGCTTGAATAATCAAGCTCTCCCTTTTAGTGACCAACACCAATAATTCTACCCTAAACCGTGATCAATTCGATTAGATACCGTGAACGATTGAGTACACATATGCAAAACCACCATATCAAATGGCGCCGCTGTCGGCTCTTTTCGTAAAGATTAACGGTTTTTAGTGAGAAAAATTGGATTTTGGGATCCGTTCTTTTGGGAACGTCATTTTCAAGCATAAAAATTTTCAACAAATCCTAAAAAATATAAAAATTTTCAAAAATCCAAAAAAAATAAAAAAGAAAAAAAATAAAAAATATTGTATTTCATTTTAGTGTATGCGTACTCGATCTTCGTCTTATTCTGAGCCCGAGACTCGTAGAGACTTAGATATGGCCGGTGTGCATAATTGTAATAACCCACCTCACCCCAATTTGAATAATAACAACAACAACAACAACCATGTCCCTCTACCCGACCTTCGTACGATGGAGGAGCTTTGTCAACCAACCATGAACGGACGTGGAGGACCGATTGCGCCGATGCAAATCACGCCTCCCGAATTTTCGTTGAAGCATCACATGATCCGACAAGTTCAAAACGCTTGTCCATTTCACGGATTACCGGATGATGATGCCAACAAACACCTCGATAAATTCATAACCGTCACTCAAAGCATGAAATTGCCGGTGTTTCCATGGATTTTCTTCGCCTTCATCTTTTTCCACACACTTTATCCCACCATGCCGAAAAATGGTTTGATCGTATTCCCAAAAACTCAATTCATACATGGGACGAAATGACTCAAAAAATTTTGTCGCGCTACTTTCCACCATCCATGGTCACTAGTCTTCGCAATCAAATCAGTGGTTTCACTCAAGAACCTGATGAGTCACTTTTCGATGCTTGGGAACGTTATAATGTCTTGATCGATCGTTGTCCAAATCATAATATGCTCTCCGTCACTTTGATTGATACTTTCTACAATGGTTTAACTTTTCGTGATCGTGATACGATTAATGCTGCCGCCGGAGGAACATTCATGAAGAGAAGACATGAGGAGTGTAGAGAGCTCATAGAGAACATGACCACTCACCACAAAAATTGGGATTCATCAGCATCTTCAAGAAATAATGATTGTAGGAAAATTACACCTCTTGTTTAGGAAAACAAAAGAGCGTAAATGAGCGGTAAGTATTAAGTGATGATTTAGAAAAATCAAACACTAATGACCCAAAGGTGAAAGTTCGTTTACCAAGGAGGTATGTGTGTGAATAATTCGTAATTGGTTTGAGATTAATATTTGAATGAAGGGGATGAGAAAATAGAATGACGAAGACGTGAAAATTATTACTACGACGACTAAAATTAAAACCGTAAAAAGAGCTAAAATAAAAATAAATTCTAAAAATTCCAAAAAAATTACCAAAAATCAAATTAAATAAACTAAGAGTTTACAAATGATCAAAACTTTTTCAAACCTTTTAATTAATTAAATATTAATTTTTAAATGCTAATTAAAGCCCTAAAAATCAAAATAATTATTAAAAAGCCCAAATAAAGATTTTTCACTTTGTAAACCTCTTAAATAACCAATTAAGACTAAAAACTGTTTTTATAAATTTTTATACTAATTAACACTATTTAAAATGATTAAAAACTATTAAAAACTTTAAATAATTCTAGAAATTTGAAAAATGAAGGTAAAATTAATCTAAGAGTTGCGAAAATCCTATTTTAATGTATTAGACCTAGGAAAAATATAAAAAGTGTAAAAATGTGAAATTTGAAATTTAATAATAAAATAATATTAAAATAATATTAAAAATCCAAAAACTATAAAAAATTCTAAAAACTTGCAAACTAGTTTATTTTAACCTAAATAAACAGAAAACAAAAGTGAAATTATCAAAATACCCCTAATGGGCCCCCAAATGAGCTTAAAACCAAAACAGTCAACCTTAATGGGCTAAATGGGCCCAAAAAGTCAAACTTGGCCCAAATGACCTGAAAAAGCCCTATCTGACTCAAAATTTAATTCTAAACACAAAAGTCTGAAGGCCCAAAAGCTGGTTTTGATCTTATCACAGCTTAATTGGTCAACAGCTTATTCTTATTGGGCCAATAAGCCCATTAAGCAATAAGTCAATGCCATAAGCTCAGATTAGACACACAACTTTCTTTTGAGATGCCTAAGAGATCTGTGAAAATAGATTTGAAAAATCACACTCAATAAGCCAGAAATAAGCAAAGTAGAATTTCACTAAAAGACAAAATAGTCGACTTAGAGTTCTAGACCACCTCAGACCTTCTACTAAGTTGAAAAAGACTCTAAATGACTTAATTAAGACAAATCAACAAAGAAAAATTCAATAATCCAAGCCAAATAAGCACAATAAGCTAATAAGCACTTATTTAAAATTCAAAGTTATTGGTTTTCTAGTCAAACCTCAAAGTCAACCCCTCAAATGATCCAGAATGAACAAATGGGTCAAATAAGTGACACCTATTACAAATTCAAAGTTGTTGCAGGTTAAAATAAGCTAGAATAGCTTAATGATAAGCACCAGTTGAAATAACACTAGCAGTGGCTAGTAGAAGGGGAAAGGAGTTCCCACTGCTTTGACTATTTGACTTGCTTTTTTAGAGAGATACAGTTGGATTCAAATGGAAACAAGGGCCCCCTTGTAATCAGTAGATCACAAGGAGTCTATATCAACAAAGAAATCATAATTTGGTTCAATCAATAAGCACAGAATAAGCAAACAATTCTCAGATATGCCACAGACCTTGAAAATAAGCAATTATGAACAAATAAGCAGATTGAGCATGAATAAGCCAGCCAAAATGAACCAAATGCATACACAAGCTATAATACAGTTCAATAAGCACAAATAAACTTGTTTCAAGCAATGGATCAAAGTAAATAAGCAGATTCAAGCACCAAAAGTTACTGATTAGCAAAAGTGATTATCCAAAATCCTTTTGCTGATCTATTTGACCACCAATCCAATTTCAAGCCTTCAAATCCCCTCCCCTGATTAAGTTAACCAAAATTTAGCACTTGTTAACCCTAGTCTACCCTTAGATCTAGGTGTCCCCAAAATTTTAGCCAAAATACTCAAGTTAAACAGATTTTATAGCCTTTTGATTGATTTGGTTGTTCAAGCCACAAAACTTGCAGATAATGAACACTTAGCACCAGATAAACAAATACCAACCCAATAGAACCAAAAACAACAACACAAGTTGCCTTAAATCCCTTTGAATCAGTTAACCCAAACACCTCTTTGGAATCTGATTTCTCAATCTTCCAAAGGATTGTTATGATTTAACCTTTCAAACAAGATCTAATCAACCCTAACAACACTTAACCAACCTCAGAAACTCAAATTAAACCACAAAACACAGATCCACAATAAAACATGCAAAAATCACCAAATATTCAATAAAATTCAGAAAAATTAAAAAGGAAAGAGATGCAAAGCTCCAAGACTTACATCCAAGCCTTGGAATGTTTGAGCTGAGGTGCTAGCAAGAACAAGCACCAGCTTCCAAAGCTGCTAAGATGAACAAACAGACAAGTGAGCAATAAACAGATTATAACCTTGATTTTGAAAACAAGTGTTCTAAACCTTAAAACCTTTTCTCAAAACCAACAAAACATGTATATGGAACTCAGATTTCAGCTATTCAATCACCAAACTTTTATAAATAACAAAAGAGAAATCACAATTTTCAGAAACTCAAATTTTATTTCAATAAAAAGGAATTACAAAGAAATAGCTAAAATTTGGAACAAAGGGGCTCTCACATGTTGAGGCCTCCTTTTATAGACGAATACAAGGTATGAATAAGCAAAACCCTAGGCTATGAAATCCTAAAAGTGCCCTTGAAATCTTCTAGACGTATTTGTTTTTTGAGCTGTCCAAATGAATCAGGAACGTTCATTTTAGCTTTGGGGCTAAGCAATGAGTGTTGGCAGTTGATTTGGCCACGTGGCAATCCTTGGAGAGGAAGGAATGATATGATAGGTGGAAGGGTTGTGGGGTCCTTTGGTGAGTGGGTTTGAAGGATTCTGGTGTGGGATGGGTTTACAAGCATGTGAATCAAGCATGTACCTGGGTAATTTAAAATAACCCTTTGTTTTAAGTGGGGTGGTAAGTGGGTTCATCAGGGTAAACAGTAACTCATTTGATTCGATTTTTGGGGAAAGATTGTGTTTGGCGTGTGTTTGTTATGTTTGAACTTTGGATATTGGCAATATGAGTCCTTGTGTTTTGGCAGAATGTGTAAGCGAAGTTTAAAAGCTTGTTAACCCGTTTTCCTTTGTTATAGAACTTTTGATTTTCACACATTGGCCACCAAAATTTGCAATAAGGGTTTCAAGGGTTATTTTTGCCACTTTTGAATATTTCAAGGACTGAACTTTGACACCTTTGATCTTCAAAGGTCTTCAATGTATCTTTGACTTCATGAGGGACCATTATTGACAATTTAGAATTGTTGAGGGACTAAACTTGCCAAATCTTCAAAGTTGGAGGACCTTTTTGTAATTTTGACAAACTTAAGGGACCAAACTTGTAATTATGAATATACAAGGGTTTTAAGTGTCATTTCTTCATAAATTGAGGATCAAACTTGTACATCTTTAAGTCTTCAAGGGTTTTTCTTTGAGAAATCCATAACTAGGGCCCGGTTCATTGTACGGCTTCGTTTCTCGTGTTCGTTTTTCCTTGTTTCTTGTGATCTTTTCTCTTTTTTCACGATATCCATACCTAAAATACACAAGTAAACAAATACAAGCATATATTTGGTATTTTAATGACATTTTATGCATTTAAAGCCCGAAAAGAACGATGCGATCATGTATAAATGCCATCTCATCACTCCCCCATACTAAGCCATTGTCGTGCCCTCACGCAATGCTAGAATAAAGTATCTAAGCATCACCAAAATTCAATTTTATTAACCTTTATTGAAAAGTAAACTACTTGCAACAATACTACAAAGATGTGTAAAGACATATTGTATGATTTTCATCACGAATGTGACTTTTAGGGTCAATGAATAGAAACAAGTAAATGTCCCATAGAGTAAATTTCGTCATCCTTGATTGTCATACATTCCATGCTAAGTGCAAAAACGAGATCATTGTTGGTACAAGTCACAATGCTAACACTACTCATACGTCCAAATTGTGTAATACTTTTTCTCCCCGAAATCCTAGTTATTATAAAAGGAAATGGGTTTCTAGAATTTTTTAACTATTTGTCATGGATCACAAGTGATTCATATTGACTTATTTGAGTATTTATTAGTCCGAAAATAAAGTAGCACAATTTAATCGATAGTTAGCCGAAGGACAAAATCTTTTAAAACGGCTTCTCATGTATCTCCTTAAGTTCATATCTTGATATAACTCGTTTCACGATTTGAGACCTTTCTCGGACCGATATTTGGCATGTACTTCATACTTCAAATCTTTGGAAGACATTCTTGAAATTATGGTCTTCTCTTCATATTTTGGAATTTCTTCACTTGACTTTTTTGAGAGATTCTTCATACTTGGACCATGACTTCATCATTTTTCTTCAATCTTTATTTTGGACTTTGATATACAACGATCCGCCTCCTTTTCGGACTTGGATATATTTATCCTCATACCTTGTAAGGGTCTTTTTGGATAGACTTTCTCCATGATCTTTATGGGAGTAATTGCTTTTCGTCGTGTGTCTCGATCCTTCATATTGATTTTGGAATAATGATACTTCACATCATCTTGGATCTTTAGCAACAAAATGGAGCTCCTCATGCCTTGTTAGGGCCTTTTTGGATCTTCACCAATCTTCGCATCCCGCTTCAATAAGTTATGCCTTGGCTATGAGCTCTATTCAACCCCGAGCAACTTTTAAACGATCTTGTGCTAGAAGCTAAGTAACCTTTCAAATCGTACGACCTTACTTATTGCAATTATTTTTATTCCTAATGCATTGATCTTATGGGAGAAAAAGCCATAATTAAAAACATATGAGTTTTTGAAAGAACATTTTCATGTTCTACGTTTAGCATGATCACTTGTCTAACTCTATCATCTCTCGTTCTTCACTATTTAAAGACCTCTATTTAAAGATACTCGTGAATACTTAGCCATGCAAGTCAAAATTAAGCCAAATTTGGATTAGCTTTCATTAAGAATATATCAAATCGAAGTTTAGGGTTTTCAAGCCACCTATAGGATCTTGCACTTTCTTGTACTTTTTCAAGTTTAGAGAATGCATTTTATAGTTCCCTTGATAAGTGACTTTCTAGAATCAATTATAGGAACTTGCGAAAAGTTCTTGTTCTTAACTCGTATGAGCTAAGACTTTCGCGTTTTAAAGTTCCCTATATAAAATTCTAGCAAAACTTGAATTGAGCGGGTTAAGGAATGTAAAGGGCTCCAAATGCTCATCAAGTCAAAAATTAGCTCTTATTCTACCCATCGGAAAATATACATTCATGTCTTAAAAATAACTTATTAAAACTAAGATTTTTTTTTAAAATTTGGCCCTTTTTAGCCTTATTAGCAATAAAATAAAACATTGAAAGTTGGAACACGTGAGGGTGTAGCAAAGCAAGTATCTATTCACCATCATACTAAAATTAATCATTGTCCTCAATGTTTCGAGTCTAAAGGTGGAGCACCCCCATACTAGAGACGAAGAGTCGAATGCTTAGGATTTAGCATGGAAAGGGTGATCAACAATATATCTAAAGCCGTTTATGAATTATGCAAAAAGATAATTGTTAGAACAATAAAGGATATGTCATGGATTCGTGAAAAACTTCTTCAAGCAAACGATGGAGGCTCACGTAAACGAACACGAGAGTCTTCAATCGTAGTGATGATGATAATATAGATAACACAATCACAAACAACCACGAGACAACGAGTTGGAAGGGTACAAATCCCCTCTCATTATTTATTAGAAAGCATAAAAAGATAAGCATGGGATCTCCCCCACGAGGCACCTCGTTTTTTGATTACCGAGTCATGAGCTCGACTCGATCCCCTCAATACTAGTTATCCTTGGGGAAGGTGACTTGGTCGAGGTCATCCAATGAAGGAACTTCCCCACCAAAGTAGTGCTTAAGCCTATGTCCATTCACCTTAAAGTTAGGACAATCATCTTGAGCTAGCTCGATGGTCCCATAAGGAAACACTTGTGTAATGGTGAAAGGACCTGACCAACGAGATTTCAATTTCCCGGAAAATATCTTTAATCGAGAGTTAAAAAGTAACACTTGATCACCAACGTTAAAAACCCGGTTTTTAATCTTTGCATCATGAAACGTTTTAGTATTTTCTTTGAAAATCAATGAATTTTCATGAGCATATTCTCTTAATTCATCCAATTCATTCAATTGTATTTTCTGGTGATCCCCCGCGGTCTTTAAATCAAAATTAGCATGCTTAAGGGCCCAATATGCCTCATGCTCCAATTCAATGGGCAAATGACAATTCTTCCCATAGACTAACTTATAAGGAGTACAACCGATAGGTGTCTTATAAGCGGTCCTAAAGGCACATAAAGCGTCATCGAGTTTGTCGGACCATGAAGCACGGTTTTCTCCAATCGACCTCTATAAAATCCTCTTCAAAGCTCGGTTTGAAACCTCGACTTGCCCACTCGTTTGCGGGTGATAAGCCGTAGAAAGACGATGAGTAACTCCATATTTCTTTAAGACCTTCTCGAATTGGTCATTACAAAAATGGGTTCCACGATCGCTTATAATAGCACGAGGGGTTCCAAATCGAGAGAATAGTTGCTTCAGAAACTTCACTACCACACGAGCATCATTAGTAGGTAAAGCCTTGGCTTCCACCCACTTAGAAAGGTAGTCGACGGCGACGAGGATATACTTGTTACCATGAGACGATTGGAACGGACCCATAAAGTCTATGCCCCAAATGTCGAAAATCTCACACACTTGAATTATATTTTGCGGCATTTCATCACGTTGAGACGATTTTCCTTGACGTTGGCACGAATCACACGACTTCACAAGTGCGTGTGCATCACGATAGATAGAGGGCCAAAAGAAGCCGGCATCGAACACTTTCTTAGCCGTGAGATTAGCACCATGGTGACCACCCGTGGGTCCCTCGTGACAAGCTCTAAGGATGTTAGAAGCTTCGGCACCAAAAACACAACGTCGAACGAGTTGATCCGCACAAACCCGAAAGAGATAAGGGTCGTCCCAAAAATAGAACTTGACGTCAGGAAATAATTTTCGCTTTTGTTGTTTCGTCATACCTAGGGATGGCAAAAAAACCCGAACCCGACGGGGAAACCCGAAACCCGAAATAATTAGGGCGGGTCGGGACACGCTTATTGGGTTACGGGGCGAGTTTGGGGCTTAAACGAGGATTTTTAATCGGGTTTGGGGCGGAAGCGGGGAATAACATCCCCGACCCGCCCCACCCGATTAATATATAGACATATACAAATATATATATTTATGAAGTATTTTGTTACTCTTTACGTAGTAAAAAAAAAATCTCCAACATTGTTAGTTTTTTATGAATGTAATATTGCAAAAAACTTACTTAAATGTCATTTTTGTAAGTTGTAACTTTATTTTTTGTAATTTATCATAAGTATGATACCATCGTTGAAAACTTAATAAGCCTTGTTTGTAATTGATATTAATATGTTTCAAAGTTTTGAAGTTATTGCTAATGTGCTAAAAATAATACTAATGAATGTAAAATGGTGCGACATTGGTCGAGAATTGCACCCAAAGACAATAACCCGATAAGATCCCCGATTAGTACGAGTCGGGTTTGTATGAGCATCTCGCCCCGACGGGGCTCCCCGGTTAAATCTCCGACGAGGATTAGGTCGGGTTTGGGGATAACTCTAGTAATCGGGTTTGGGGATGGGAATGCTCGCCCCGCCCCAAACCCGCCCCGTTGCCATCCCTACTCATACCCTTGATTATGAAATTTCCCGCATGGTAATTTGCAATGTAGGCAAACCATGGGGTGGTGTCTTTAGAATTCACTACACCGAGAGTCTTGAGAGGAAATGTTTTGGTCATTTCCTTGTTCTCGAAAACATCTTTGTGAGAATATTCTAGACGAGAGAGATGATCGGCCGCTAGATTCTCGGCTCCTTTTTTGTCAAGCACGGTGACATCAATTCTTGGAGGAGGAGCATCCAACGAAGCAATCTTGGCTTAGCATCTTGCTGCTAAGAGATACTTGATAGCCAAATGGTCGGTATACACGATGCTTTTACTTAAGACGAGATAAGGTCGGAATTTCTCAAAAGCATAGACCATGGCAAGGAATTCCTTTTTCGTTGTGGTATACTTTAATTGAGCCTCGATCATCGTCTTACTAGCATAATAGATAGGACGGAAATGCTTTTCATAACATTGCCCTAAGACGGCCCCTATAGCATAATCAATTGCATCGCACATGATTTCAAAGGGTAATTCCCGATTAGGAGCAACAAGAATGGGAGCTTCGGTAAGTTTCCTTTTGAGAGTTTCGAAAGCTCTAACACAATCCTCATTGAAATTAAAAGGAGCATCCTTCTCGAGAAGGTGTGTCATAGGTCGAGAGATTTTCGAAAAGTCCTTGATGAAACGACGATAAAAGCCCGCGTGGCCTAGGAAACTCCTAACTCCCTTAACGGTTTTGGGATGAGGTAACTTGGCGATGACGTCTACCTTAGCTTTATCGACCTCAATGCCCGCTTTTGAGACCTTATGTCCTAAGACGATTCCTTATTTACACATAAAATGACATTTTTCCCAATTAAGCACAAGATTGGTTTCTTCACAACGTTTTAACATTTGCTCGAGATTAGATAAACACGACGTGAACGAATTTCCAAACACCGAAAAGTCATCCATAAACACTTCCATCGACTTCTCGATCATATCGTGAAAAATAGCCATCATACACCGTTGAAACGTACCCGGTGCATTGCAAAGTCCAAAAGGCATCCTATGATAAGTAAACGTTCCATAAGGACACGTAAACGTAGTCTTCTCTTGATCACAAGGGTTGATAGGGATTTGAAAGTAACCAGAAAAACCATCTAAAAAGAAATAGAATTCATTTCCCGCGAGTCGCTCCAACATTTGATCCATGAAGGGCAAAGGAAAGTGGTCTTTACGAGTGGCGTCATTTAACTTTCGGTAGCCAATACACACCCTCCAACCGGTCACAACACGAGTAGGAATTAACTCGTTGTTTTCATTGGGTACAACGGTCATTCCTCCTTTTTTAGGGACACAATGGATTGGGCTCACCCATGGGCTATCGGAGATAGGATAAATCATTCCCGCGTCAAGGAGTGTCAAAACTTCCTTTTTTATGACATCATGAATTTTGGGGTTTACCCTTCTTTGACTTTGAATTGCGGTCTGTAGTCCTCCTCCATTAAAATCTTGTGAGTACAAAATTTTGGGTCAATACCCTTAATGTCGGAAATTTTCCACGCAATTGCCCCTTTATGAGCTTTAAGAACTTTCAAGAGCACGGTTTTTTCATCATTAGCAAGACCTTTTGCAATAATAACCGGCAACTTGTCATCACCTTCCAAGAATGCGTATTCAAAGTGAGATGGAAGATCTTTCAATTCAAGGATAGGTGGTTCCTCGATTGAAGATTTTTGCTCAACACTCATAACTTCCATCGACGGAAGAAATGGTGGAATAGAAGTATCATTACCAATAATCACCTCATCTTCATTGTCGATTTCATTTGAAGTGAAATCGCCTCCTTGGAATGGAGTGAGATTTGGTGTAGAATTAGCAAGAATCGGATCCAAAATAATGGGATTGCCACTTGACGAGCGACCGGAAAAACCTAACACTTCTTGTGAAAACTCATCGCAAACCACATCAACTAAGTCGATGTGATTGATGGTAGCGATTGCATAAACATGAGAAGGTGTCGAGTTTTGAGTAGCGTTTATAACAAGTTCCTTTTCGTTGAATCTCAAAGTAATAGTTCTTGCATGAACGTCGATAAGCGATCTCGAGGTGTCTAAAAATGGACGACCTAAAATTCGAGGAACTTGAGGATCCGCGGGGATGTCAACTACTATAAAATCAACGGGATAGTAGAACTTCCCCACTTTCACGAAAACATCCTCGGCTACTCCACATGCTAAAATCGTAGAATGATCGGCCATCTCGATAGACATGTTCGAAGGAGTAAGAGCCGGAAGTGAAAGCGATTTCCAAATGGAAAATGGCATCAAATTAATGCTCGCGCCAAGATCGACCAAGGCGAGGCATTCTTTAACATCTTGTATATCACAAGGAATGAGAAACTTTCTGGGGTCACCAACTTTTTCCGGTATGCGGTTAAGATAAACCGAAGAACAATTAGCAAGCTTTGAAAGCTTTTCCTTATCATTCATCATACTTTTGAAAGTGGAAGCGAAACGAGGCATATATAACAACACGTCGGCTAAACTGACATCAAAATGAACTTGTTGAAACATTTTTATAAAAAGCTTGATTTGTTGTTTGTTACGTTCTTGCAATTTCTCTTTGTTTCTTCTCGAAGGATAAGGTAAGGGTTGTGTGGGTTGGACATTAGGCAACGACCTTGGAATATTGGGTTCCATGATTAGTATTGGTTCAACCGTAGGTGTGGCATGAGGGGTACTTCGTTGGCTTGTGATAAGCTTCTTTTCGACCATCACCTCGAGCTCTTTCTCGATTTCTTTCTCCGTAGAAATACTTGGACGAGAGATTGGTTCCTTGAAAGTTTTACCACTACGTGTAGTAATAACCTTCATTTATCCCTTTGGGTTTTCAATGGTATCACTAGGAAGACCACCCGAGGAATAACCTTCATTTTGATTGCCTAGCATCCGCTTTTAACAATTCTTGCTTAATCTCATGTTGTCCTTGTTCCATCTTTTTGTTGATTTTGTTGAAGACGTTGAACATTTCCTTCCATTTTATTAGCATCAGTCTTAAGTTCATTAGCAAGTTCGTTTTAAGCTCGTTTTTCAACTCGGATCTTAAGCTAATCATCTCACGTTGCATGTTATCAAACTTAGCATCGTTTGCTTTTGCATAATCCAAAAATTCTCCATTAAGATTTTTAGTATGAGCATTTTGAAAACCTTTTGTAGTGTTTTGAAAATCACGGTTTTGGTTTTGATTTGCAACTTTTCCATTCCCACTTTGATAATTCCCTTTGTTGTAGTTACGTGAATTTCCTTGATAACACCATTTTGATTGTTGTTTCGATAGTTATTAGCATTTTGATTTGGTGGAGCTTGATTTGGGCGGGAACCTTGGCCGTTTTGGTTGTAAGTTCCCGTTTCTACATAAGCACTCTAAGTGTTACCACCGGCGGTAATGCACTCGGAAAGATCATGAGCTCTACCACAAGATAAACAACTCTTATCAACCGCTTTAACCGATGCGGAATTCAAAGCATCTTGTGCTTTCCAATGTGTCATAAGCGTCGAAAACCTATCGAAAAACCGATTTTCCTCATTAGCTTCATCATGTAAGGCATTAATGTTACGAGATGATGACGATGATGACGAACCCGTATTGGCAACACTCGGTGTGTTACGAGAGTTATAAACCTTAGATCTATTCTCGATAATCTTTAAAGCTTCATCGGTCGTTTTGCACAAAAAATTACCACCCGCGGCGGCATTCAAATAATCTCATTCATGATCATTATGCCCATAATAGAAAGTATCTATTTGATGCAATTCCGAAAAATCATGGTGTGGACATTCATGTAACATTTCCTTAAATCGTTCCCATGCCATTGAAAAAATCTCATTATTACGTTGTGTAAATCTTGAAATCTCATTTTTCAAATGTGTTGTCTTAGATGGTGGAAAAAATTGGTTCACAAACTTAGAAACGAGATCACCCCATGTCAAAATCGAATTTGGCGGTTCTTTCTCGAGCCAAATTTTAGCGGGTCCATCTAACGAGTATGGAAACAACATCATCTTAATGGCGTCATGTGGAACGTCTATAAACTTGCTTGTTGCGGTGAGACGATTAAAATTCCTTATGTGGTAATGCGGGTTGTCTTTCTCATGACCTCTAAACTTATTTGCTTGCAACATCGACATTAAACCCGTCTTAATCTCGAAATTCTCCGCAAGGATGGCGGGAATCACAATAGCTTCTCCAAAACCCTTGGTGGGTGCTTGAAGCAACTCCATCATAGTACGATTAGCCATGGCGACTATTGGTTCTACAACGTGTTCAACAATTGGAGTTTGTTCTTCAATCAAAGGCTCTTGATTTCCTTGACTTTGACGACGTTTACGAGCTCGCTTTGCTTGATTACGAGTTTGCATAAACTTGACGAAGAATGGGAGATGAGCAAAGAAGATTATTTTTGGATGTTTTGTGGATTTTCAATTTTTTTGTGTTTTTGATTGTTTTTAATTTTTTTTTTTGGATTTTGTGTATCTTCGTAGACAACAATATACCAAATCTCTCCTCGAATCAATCTCTTGATTAAAGAAGCCTCAAAAGAATGAAAACGATCACGTGGAGTAAACACCTTCGAATGACTTTAGAACTTTGGTGAAAACCAAATTGTTCAAGAGGGTTTAATCACAAAGAAAACCAAGCAAATATATATGATACGTAATAATACTTTGGGTGGCAAAACCCTCGATTAGCCTTCAATCTCAAAATACTCACAAGCAAATGGGGAAACGAGGCGGCGCGAAGCACTTAAGAGCCTTTTTCCTTATGGTATATTTTATAATACCCGCCTTATACCCACCTTATAGTTTGTATTTTTCAAAATCGAGCTTCACGAAAGTATTTATCTATTTTTTCCTTTTTCTTTTTGTTTGAGATTCGAATACAATAATTAGGAGATCAAATCCCAATTAAGGTTGTGTTTTCACACTTTTGGAGATATTTTGTATTTGTTGTGATACTTAATACAATAAAGTAATAATAATTTCACAAGAAAAACGAAAAAAACCCCGATAATACGTATTAGTAGAGTTCTACTAATACAAATACTATTTATGGTTAATATTAAAAAAAAAATGACAAATTAATCACGACACACCTCCCCGGCAGCGGAGCCAAAATGATTGTAGGAAAATTACACCTCTTGTTTAGGAAAACAAAAGAGCGTAAATGAGCGGTAAGTATTAAGTGATGATTTAGGAAAATCAAACACTAATGACCCAAAGGTGAAAGTTCGTTTCCCGAGGAGGTATATGTGTGTGAATAATTCGTAATTGGTTTGAGACTAATATTTGAAAGAAGGGGATGAGAAAATAGAATGACGAAGACGTGAAAATTATTACTACGACGACTAAAATTAAAATCGTAAAAAGAGCTAAAATAAAAATAAATTCTAAAAATTCCCAAAAAATACCAAAAATAAAATTAAATAAACTAAGAGTTTACAAATGATCAAATTTTTTTCAAACCTTTTAATTAATTAAATAATAATTTTTAAATGCTAATTAAAGCCCTAAAAATCAAAATAATTATTAAAAAGCCCAAATAAAGATTTTTCACTTTGTAAACCTCTAAAATAACCAATTAAGACTAAAATCTATTTTTATAAAATTTTAAACTAATTAAAACTATTTAAAATGATTAAAAACTATTAAAAACTTGAAATAATTCTAGAAATTAGAAAAATGAAGGTAAAATTAATCTAAGAGTTGCGAAAATCCTATTTTAATGTATGAAACCTAGGAAAAATATAAAAAGTGTAAAAATGTGAAATTTGAAATTTAATAATAAATTAAAATAATATTAAAAATCCAAAAATTATAAAAAATTCTAAAAACTTGCAAACTAGTTTATTTTAACCTAAATAATCAGAAAAAATGAAAGTTAAATTACTAAAATACCCCAAATGGGCTTAAAACCAAAACAGTCAACCTTAATGTGCTAAATGGGCCCAAAAAGTCAAACTTGGCCCAAATGACCTGAAAAAGCCCTATCTGACTCAAAATTTAATTCTAAACACAAAAGTCTGAAGGCCCAAAAGCTGGTTTTGAACTTATCACAACTTAATTGGTCAACAGCTTATTCTTATTAGGCCAATAAGCCCATTAAGCAATAAGCCAATGCCATATGCTCAGATTAGACACACAACCTTCTTTTGAGATGCCTAAGAGATCTGTGAAAAGAAATTTTGAAAAAGCACACTCAATAAGCCAGAAATAAGCAAAGTAGAATTTCACTAAAAGACAAAATAGTCGACTTAGTGTTCTAGACCACCTCAGACCTTCTAATAAGTTGCAAAAGACTCTAAATGACTTAATTAAGACAAATCAACAAAGAAAAGTTCAATAAGCCAAGCTAAATAAGCACAATAAGCTGATAAGCACTTATTTAAAAGTCAAAGTTATTGGTTTTCTAGTCAAACCTCAAAGTCAACCCCTCAAATGCTCCAGAATGAACAAATGGGTCAAATAAGTGACACCTATTACAAATTCAAAGTTGTTGCAGGTTAAAATAAGCTAGAATAGTTTAATGATAAGCACCGGTTGAAATAACAAAAGCAGTGGCTAGCAGCAGGGGAAAGGAGTTCCCACTGCTTGGACTATTTGATTTGCTTTTTTAGAGAGATCCAGTTGGATTTAAATGGAAACAAGGGCACCCTTATAATCAGTGGATCACAAGGAGTCTATATCAACAAAGAAATCACAATTTGGTTCACTCAATAAGCACATAATAAGCAAACAGTTCTAGATATGCCATAGACCTTGAAAATAAGTAGTTATGAACAAATAAGCAGATTGAGCATGAATAAGCCAGCCAAAATGAACCAAATGCATACACAAGCTATAATAAAGTCCAATAAGCACAAATAAACTTGTTTCAAGCAATGGATCAAAGTAAATAAGCAGATTCAAGCACCAAAAGTTACTGATTAGCAAAAGTGATTATCCAAAATCCTTTTGCTGATCTATTTGACCACCAATCCAATTTCAAGCCTTCAAATCCCCTTCCCTGATTAAGTTAACCAAAATTTAGCACTTGTTAACCCTAGTCTACCCTTAGATCTAGGTTTCCCCAAAATGTTACAAAAATACCCAAGTTAAATATATTTTATAGCCTTTTGATTGATTTGGTTGTTTCAAGCCACAAAACTTGCAGATAATGAACACTTAGCACCAGATAAACAGATACCAACCCAATAGAACCAAAAACAACAACACAAGTTTCCTTAAATCCCTTTGAATCAGCTAACCCAAACACCCCTTTGGAATCTGATTTCTCAATCTTCCAAAGGATTGTTATGATTTAACCTTTCAAACAAGATCTAATCAACCCTAACAACACTTAACCAACCTCAGAAACTCAAATCAAACCACAAAACACAGATCCATAATAAAACATGCAAAAATCACCAAATATTAAATAAAATTCAAAAAAATGAAAAAGAAAAGAGATGCAAACCTCCAAGACTTACACCCAAGCCTTGGAATGTTTGAGCTGAGGTGCTAGCAAGAACAAGCACCAGCTTCCAAAGCTGCTAAGATGAACAAACAAACAAGTGAGCAATAAACAGATTATAACTTTGATTTTGAAAACAAGTGTTCTAAACCTTAAAACCTTTTCTCAAAACCAACAAAACATGTATATGGAACTCAGATTTCAGCTATTCAATCACCAAACTTTTATAAATAACAAAAGAGAAATCACAATTTTCAGAAACTAAAATTTTATTTCAATAAAAAGGAATTACAAAGAAATAGCTAAAATCTAGAACAAAGGGCTCTCACATGTTGAGGCCTCCTTTTATAAACGAATACAAGGTATGAATAAGCAAAACCCTAGGCTATGAAATCCCAAAAGTGCCCTTGAAATCTTCTAGACGCATTTGTTGTTTGAGCTGTCCAAATGAATCAGGAACGTTCATTTTAGCTTTGGGGCTAAGCAATGAGTGTTGGCTGTTGATTTAGCCACGTGGCAATCCTTGGAGAGGAAGGAATGATATGATAGGTGGACGGGTTTGAATAGTGGGGTCCTTTGGTGAGTGGGTTTGAAGGATTTTGGTGTGGGATGGGTTTACAAGTATGTGAATCAAGCATGTACCTGGGTAATTTAAAATAACCCTTTGTTTTAAGTGAGGTGGTAACTGGGTTCATCAGGGTAAACAGTAACTCATTTGATCTGATTTTTGGGGAAAGGTTGTGTTTGGCGCGTGTTTGTTATGTTTGAACTTTGGATATTGGCAATATGAGTCCTTGTGTTTTGGCATAATGTGTAAGCAAAGTTTAAAAGCTTGTTAACTCGTTTTCCTTTGTCATAGAACTTTTGATTTTCACACATTGGCCACCAAACTTTGCAATAAGGGTTTCAAGGGTTATTTTTGCCACTTTTGAATATTTCAAGGACTGAACTTGGACACCTTTGATCTTTAAAGGTCTTCAATGTATCTTTGACCTCATGAGGGACCATTATTGACAATTTAAAATTGTTGAGGGACTAACTTGCCAAATCTTCAAAGTTGAAGGACCTTTTTGTAATTTTGACAAACTTAAGGGACCAAACTTGTATTTATGAATATACAAGGGTTTTAAGTATCATTTCTTCATAAATTGAGGATCAATCTTGTACATCTTTAAGTCTTCAAGGGTTTTTCTTTGAGAAATCCATAACTAGGGCCCGGTTCATTGTACGGCTTCGTTTCTCGTGTTCGTTTTTCCTTGTTTCTTGTGATCTTTTGTCTTTTTCACGATATCCATACCTAAAACACACAAGTAAACAAATACAAGCATATATTTGGTATTTTAATGACATTTTATGCATTTAAAGCCCGAAAAGAACGATGAGATCATGTATAAATGCCATCTCATCAAATAACTTGAGGGCCAATATTTCTTCTACTTCATCAAACCCTGAGATAACCAAACTTACCCGCCAAATAGCAGAGATGAACAAAAATTTCTTAACCATGGCTACGAACCAATTTCAACAACTTAAAGCTGTCACACCTTCATGTGAGATTTGCGGGGGTTCTCATTCATACACCGATTGTCCTTATACTCATGACAATCCGGAAAACGTGTATGCGGCTAACGGTAATTTTTCCATAGGAGGCTATCAAGCTCGTCCTCAAGGTGACCGCAATTTGTTAAGTTATCGTTCAAACAACTTTCTTTCACCACCCGGTTTTCCTCATCAAAACCAAAACAACTTTAATCGCAACAATCAAAACCAACCTCGAGCTCCTAATCAATATCAAACCCAAAGAAACCCATATCCACCTCAAGGAAATAATCAAGTTTATCAACAAACCACTTATCAACCACCCGCTTACCAATTTCCAAATCCCAACCAACCCACGGCATACAATCAAGAGGTTGAAACGTACATGAGGACTAATGACGCGCTGGTGAAGAATCTTCAGAGTCAAATTATCAACTTGAAAGGTGACATGGTGAAACAAGGGAATGATCTTCGAGCCGAGCTTAGGAATGATATGCGAAACTCTTTAAGCAGTCAAACGAATGACTTAAGGGATATGATGGCTAGTTTCTTCCCAAATAGTCAACCCTCTGGTTCGGGTTCTCTTCCAAGTAATACCGTTGCTAATCCAAGAGGGGAGATGAAAGCAATCACCACCCAAAGTGTAAAAGGTTTAAAGGAACCCGAGATTCCTACACCTACATCGGTGATTGTGACAACAGAAAACGAGCCCCCTTCACCAATTCCTCCACCTTCTACTTCTACCCCTCCACCACCCATGGATGTGAGTGAGAATTCCATTCCAAAGCCTTCGTCTCAACCTGATATACCTTATCCTTCAAGGTTGAGGAAAGAGAAGTTGAAGAACAAGGATGACATTCAAGTTTTGAACTTTCTTAAAATGTTTAAACAAATGAATTTCAACATCTCCTTTGCTGAGGCTCTCGTTGACATGCTTAAATATGCTAAAATATTTAAAGATCTTCTCAGTGATAAGGAAAAACTCCTTGATATTGCTCAAACCCAACTTAATGAGAATTGCTCCGCGGTTCTCTTAAGGAAATTACCAACCAAACTTGGTGATCCGGGTCGCTTTCTCATTCCTTGCATTTTTTCCAGGATAGAGAATTGTATGGCCATAGCCAATCTAGGTGCTAGTATCAACTTAATGCCATTAAGTGTTTGGAAACAATTATCTCTACCCGAGCTAGTCCCCACACGAATGACAATGGAATTAGCTAACCGTACGGTTGCTTATCCGAAGGGGATAGCCGAAGATGTCTTCGTCGGTGTCTACAAATTCACCTTTCCGGCGGATTTTGTTGTCGTTGACTACGAGATGGATCCCCGTGTTCCATTAATCATTGGACCTCCATTCTTGAGGACCGGTCGCACTCTTATTGATGTAGCCGCGGGTGAATTAATCATGAGAGTTGGTGACAACAAAATCTTCTTCAACATGGGTAAATTTTCTAAGCAACCTTATGAACACGAGAGCGTTAATTTCATTGACGTATTTGATGAGGCTTGTGAAGAACATTTCAAAGACGCTTGTAAAAGTGGTTTTTCTTCTCTACCCACTGTTGAGACCGTTACCTCTATTGCTCCCTCACTGACTCCATTTGGAGAAAGTGATTTTCTTTTAAAAGATTTGAAGCAACTTTAAGGGATGTGGACTTAAAATATGATGATTCTCCCACCGATTGGGAAGATGACATTCGTACCATTGAGAAACTTCTCAATGAGGACCATATTTCTCCACCTTCTCATATGGAAATCATAAACGATGATCCGAATTTGACTACGCCTTCCATCGATAATCCTCTGGATTTAGAGCTTAAGGATTTACCGTCCTCGAATACGTTTTCCTTGAAGACAATAAGAAGTTACCCGTCATCATTGCAAAGGACTTACAAGAGGATGAAAAATGTCGACTAATCGATGTGCTCAAAAATCATAAGAAAACAATTGCTTGGAAAATTTCTGACATCTGCGGAATTGATCCTAACTTTTGTACTCATAAGATTCTCATGGAAGATGACTTTAAACCCGCAATCCAAAGCCAAAGAAGGGTTAAACCAAAAATTCATGACGTCATCAAGAAAGAAGTTATCAAACTTCTAGATGCCGGAATGATTTACCCTATTTTGGATTCGTCATGGGTTAGTCCCGCCCATTGTGTGCCTAAGAAAGGCGGAATAACCGTTGTTCCCAATGAAAACAACGAGTTGATTCCTACTCGACTTGTCACTGGTTGGCGAGTTTGCATAGAATATCGCAAGCTCAATGAAGCCACTCGCAAGGATCATTTCCCTCTTCCTTTCATGGATCAAATGCTCGAGCGTTTAGCGGGTAATGACTACTATTGCTTCTTAGATGGTTTCTCCGGGTATTTTCAAATTCCCACCGATCCAAAAGACCAAGAGAAAACCACATTCACTTGTCCTTACGGAACATTTGCTTACAAAAGAATGCCTTTTGGCTTATGCAATGCTCCCAGGACTTTCCAAAGGTGTATGATGGATATATTTCATGACATGGTTGAAGAAACTATGGAAGTCTTTATGGATGATTTCTCGGTCTATGGTGATTCTTTCTCTACTTGCCTTGTCAATTTAGAACATATGCTTAAACGGTGTGAAGACACTCGTCTCGTTCTTAATTGGGAAAAATGCCATTTCATGGTAAAAGAAGGTATTGTTCTTGGCAATAAAATCTCCAAAGACGGTCTTAAAGTCGACCGTGCTAAAGTTGATGTGATTGCTAAATTACCTCCTCATTCAACCGTGAAGGGTGTGAGAACTTTTCTTGTTCATGCGGGTTTCTATCGTCGATTCATTCAAGATTTTTCTAAGATCGCTCTCCCGATGACCCACCTCTTGGAAAAAGATACTCCTTTTATCTTTTCTAAAGAGTGTATCGAATCTTTCAATCTTCTTAAGGATAAATTAACTAAGGCACCGGTCTTAGTTACCCCTAATTGGGAGTTACCTTTTGAATTGATGTGTGATGCTAGCGACTTTGCTATTGGATCGGTTTTGGGACAAAGAATCAACAAACATTTCCAACCAATACATTATGCTAGCAAGACAATGACAGGGGGTCAGTTGCGTTATACCACTACCGAAAAAGAGCTTTTAGCTGTAGTGTATGCTTTTGAAACATTTCGCCCCTATCTTGTCCTTTCCACTACCATTGTGTATACCGATCATTCCGCGTTGAAGTACTTGTTAACAAAACAAGATTCCAAACCAAGAATTCTTCGTTGGGTTTTACTCCTTCAAGAATTCAAAATTGAAATTCGTGACAAAAAGGGAGCAGAAAACCTTGCCGCGGATCATCTTAGTAGACTCGAGGATCCTTATCAAGGGGAGCTCCCAAATCAAGAGATTAATGAATCTTTTCCCCTTGACGCCTTGATGTCTATTAACTCCAATCTCGATGATACCCCATGGTTTACGGACTTTGCAAACTACTTGACGGGTGGAATTCTCATCGAAGGGTTATCGTCCTAGCAAAAGAAGAAATTCTTCAAGGATGTGAAAACTTACTATTGGGACTACCCTTATCTCTTCAAACAATGTGCTGACTTGTAGTAACCCGAACTTTAAAATCAACATTTAGACCGAGTTCTAATACTAATTTTATTATTCGGACCAATATTTATTGATCGACTTTTATTTGTTATGTTCCTTCGGCGAATAATATTGATTTCTCGACTAGACGACAAGATTAGGGTTTTAATGTATCGAATATGTGTCATTTATTATTTATCAGCAAAGTCTATGTCCGTCATCAACCGTAAATATCCTCGTTATGACATAGAAATATTTTCTATTGGGTCGTCGTCTTAATTTCTCGTTTTATGAGAATTCTTGATAATTTACGTTAAACTTTCAGGCGTCATTCGTTTAGGCGAGGCGTTAACGTTTATTCAATTATAAGCCCTTCGTTATTCATTGAAATATAAATATTCTCCGAATATCAATGTTTTTATTTTATATTGAGCGTTTATTTTTCGTGGTTAACGCTTATCTTTTAAATCACGTAACGTCAAAAATATTAGGCTTCGTTAATACCCGCTTTAATAAATGTCGAGTAAAGCTTAATATTAAACCCTCGTTATTCTATATACAACAAGGGACATATTCCATTTTTTTACCCATAACGTGTCATGGTTTGATAAAAACATAAGACACTTGTCTTGTGAACTAGCATGATCTTCCTTTAACTTTATCATTTCATTCTTATCTTATTATTGGCAACAAATACATACAGCTTCATCTGTCTTTGTTATTGCCGAGTAAACAACACCAATTCAATGTACCCTGTATCTCAATTTGCTAGTTCAAATATTGAGTGTACATCTAAGGTTTCATGTGCTAGTTTTAGGTGATGAGGACTTTTCATATAAAACAACATAAACACCATCATAAATCTCATCAGTTTATTGGAGTTTATTGGGTTGAGTTTAAAGATGTTCCAGCAAGGATTAAAGCTTGGGTAATATATTTTGGATGTCTAGTTATGGAATTGGAAACAAAGGATTAATTTCTTGATGATGGTTGTTGTATTCTTCACTCTTTTTTTTGTAAGATCATTTTCTTATTCTATCCTTTATTTCAATGTCATTTTGTAATTATTTGATCATGTGTAATTTGTATTTCATCTTTGTAATTGTATTTTATGATATATACTTATTGATTTTTTGGGCATTGTATGGTGGTTTAAAACTTAACGACAAGATAAGACAACCCTTGTATTAAGGTTGAAATTTTATAATTGAGATCAGTAGCTAACAACCTTGTTGGGAAAAATCAGTAGCTACTAGGACTTGGTTAAACATACAGGTGGGTAGATATATATTTTGTCATGGTTTTTCCGGGTGACTCCTCCCGTGACGATACTCGGACAATGAGATATGGCTAAAATACGACACAAGATCATAATCTGACCTGCTGTAAAGATGGACTGTTTACTCAAAAATTTCGTATACCAACATATGAATATGTAAAAGTAAAAGTTGTAGATAAAATCATATAGAACTTTAATCAATTGGATAGTCCACCAGTTCAATACGGTGTGGAAATGATGGCCGAAACGATAGAAACGAAGTTGGCTGCGTATGACAGCCAACTCTTCTAAGTGATAAAATGAGTAAATGAGTTATAATAAATATAAATTAGGAGCAAATGAACTTATAATAAGTAAACTAAATAAGTTAAGAATGACTTTGGTAAAAATAACTCATCTATATTATTTACGGTTTAGGAGAAACGGTCTACTTAACGAGACATGTCGTGAAAATTGTAAGAATTAGACTATATTAAATCAAGGTAAAACGTGACGATTTTTATAAAAACCGAAGTGGTATGGCCACTTGTCGAGAATTGTAGACTCTTTGTATACTGATAATTATAAGATCCGACACTCGACCATTGAATAATATTAAGTTGATGTCGTTTGAGGCGTTTTAAAAACCGTAATGCCTATAAAGTGGACTTGGGCCACAAAAGCCTAACTCACACTTATAAAGGCTACTGGGCTATTGTTGAGCCTGAGATTTATAATATGTTTAGATTTTAATACTGAGATTAAAATGTACTAAAGTCAAAATAACTTGTAATGAGCCACTAATGGGCTTCAATGGGCTTAATTGTCATAATGAGATAATTTAGTAAATTATTATCAAATGTCTTATGAAAAGTTTTATTAAACTTATGCAATGTCCAAACTTATTAAAGTGAACTATTTACATATATATATATATATATATATATATATATATATATATATATATATATATATATATATATATATATATATATATATATATATATATATATATATATATATATATATATATATATATATATATATATATATATATATATATATATATATATATATATATATATATATATATATATATATATATATATATATATATATATGACTTATGTATAGTTTCAATCCTAAGACGCGTCTCGTCATTATAGGTCTCGTTCGGTCATGTGACGATCGTTGGGCATCTCGTTCTCGACTAATGAGCGATTGATATCTCGTGAAGTCGTGTATCGATTATTGAATGTTTGGTACTCGATAAACGTGTGATAGCTATATCAGGTGAGTTCATAGCCTCGCTTTTACTCCTTTATATGATTTTATAAACCCGCGAGGGGGAATACACGCTCTTAGTATAAAAATATGATGTTTATATATATGATTTTGAGAGAATACATGTTTATGAATAAACATGTGGTTTGCTATGTGCTTTGAACGAACACATGTTGTTGTAAATGAATGTAAGATGGTTGATTATATGCTTTTGGTAAATGAACACAAGCGTTGATTGTATATGTAATGAGCCACTATTAGTAAGGCTAAGTTGCTTATTGCCAGTGAAAAGTCCCTATAAATCGTGAACCGTTAACTACCTATGATGGGTAGGCGCTCGTACAGACGAATGGATCCATTGGGAATGATGACCCCACCCAGACAGGTCGCACCTGTGAGTTGGAGGCTCAGCTGGGTGTGTTGTACGTGAGGTATGGGGTATTTGACAAGATACCTGACTAGGGAAAATTTATTGATTAAGGCATCAGTGTCATGAGCTTAGCGTAATAGTGTGGAGTATTGATATTGTATGTGTTACAATATCGCCACTGGATGAGATTCTTGTGTTCAAAATCTTTATGGTTTATTTAAAATCCCATTATTGTTTATTTAAGAACCTATGAATTCACTCAACCGTTGTGTTGACATGTTAGCATGTATTCTCAGGTGTGTAGGTTTAAGAGCACCTGGAGCATGGATCCGCGCAGGATAAAGTAAAGGCAAAACAAACAATTTCTATTCGATAAATTTGACAAATCTATATTATTTCTTAAGATTTGTATAAATTGGTGGGATCTCTTTTTAGTTAACTCGGATTTAATAAAATTAACGAATGGTTTATTTTATAAAACGTCTCTTTTGAGGTCGTTTTCTATGACTATGTGTGATGTGCTATGAAGTAACACCCAAAGTTGATATTCCGCTGCCTGTAAAATTGCGGTTGTTACAGATTGGTATCAGAGCACTAGTTATAGTGAACTAGGTCATTTTTAAAACCTAGACTATAACTGCTCTTTCGTAAAATTGTTTGATTGCCTTACAAAGTATCCGCGCGCTCATGGCTCCTAGAAACCAATGCTTGGTTATGATAATGTGATCCCGTGTGTATGTAGAAATGTTTGTATGTATATGAATGTATATACTATGGCATTTAAGGGCATTGTGCATGAAGCAATGGTCCTTGCGTGATTATCGTACATTTTTGATACGGTTTTATAGAGAGTTTGGTCTCACCGCCAATCACCTTTCTCGATAATTAATTTATTATCCGAATGCGAGTATGGAACTCGTTTGATATTTTGAGTACATATATATTGTTTCATAATATATCACATATCGACTACTTTAAGATCGATTGTTGTCATCGCATCGTGATGTGCCATTTTAGGACATCTGTTTTTGAAACGTAATTGATAAGTGTATTATTGTATTTTTGCAGTCCTTATGATTTTGAAGAATCATTTCTTCAAGGAGACATCTTCTACGTAATATAACGTTTAATTTGATTGTGTATGATTATGTTTCATTGACGAAAAGGAGGATGCCAATGTTGTACCTAAATTATATATATACCCAATCAACTATATATTTGGGTACAACAAAGATATGCTCATAGTAGTCGTTCGGTTTAGTGACTTAATACCTTGTATCTAAATGGAATGGGACATTAGATATAGGATATTAAATCGCCCAACTATGTGTCGTTTAAAGTTCTCTTATTGAAATGAATTGGGACATTTGAATAAGAAAGTTTTAAACCACTGGACCTTATATTGTTTATGGTTTCTTTATTCAGATGGAATGGGACGTTTGAATACAGAAATCATGATGTAAGTTTATTGACACATTGTATTTACTATGGTATTTTGATATGACATCGTGTTGAGAGGTAGTAATACTTGAGTAGGATGACTTATAATCGTTTTGTTAAAATGGATTGGGACGCCTTTTTATTTGAACAAGAAAGTTATAAGTCCCCGAACCGTAAATTTATAAATTATTGTTTACATGGATTAGGACGCCTTTTAATGTAAACAATAAATTATAAACAAGTGGGCTCAAGAGTGCTTGGCTTGGTTTGTGACTATTTTTGTATACGGATGTATTTCTTCGACTCATGTTTCGTTGGTACCAATCGTTCGTTTTCGTCGTCATTGTGGTCATTATTGATTATCGTCTAAGTACGAGTAACCCGTTAGTCTTCTCTCGAGTTATAATTTGTTTCTATGGACCATTTCTAATGTGTCCTAACTATCGCGAGCATTATAAGCTAATCGTTAAGAAACATTACCTGTTCCGAGAACCGATGACTTGTTTAATCGACACTAGTTGTTTACTTGTGGATTGACTGAGGATTAAGTTATCAACACAACTCATCGTGAATGAAAAGATCTCAGATTCTTTCTTGTTATTATGGATGGTTCATCGAAGAATTTTTCAAACATTACGAGAAAATATTTTGGGTATGAATCCGTTTGTGAGCACCCTGTAATATCTATTGGGTATGGATCCGTTTGTGAGCACCCTGCAATGTCATTTGGGTATGGATCCGTGTGTGAGCACCCTCGGATGACGAAGATATTGTTCTATATGAATCTATGCAATCAATATCGTGAACATTATTTAACTTGCAAACTTTCCTTTGACTGGACTCATCTGAAAATCCTATCAGATATTCATTTTATCATTTCTTGACTTTTTAGCAAGCATGAGTTAACTTGATTGAACTTATTGATTTGGCATGACTTGGCTATTCTGCAAGCATGTCATAATGTGATTATATGTGCCTAGTGATGGCTTTTGTATTTAATTTGTATCGTAGTTCCTTCGATAGAGTATTGTATACTCCGAACGATTTTTTGTGTCGATAAATATGATTTTAAAGAAATAGGTTTGCATGTTTGAGATCATGCAACTAGATGATTTTGTGTGACTCGTAATAATTGCCCCGTCGTGAATATTTTATTATGTTTTCGATGGAGTTATGTGTGATCCATACGATTTTCTTTTATGAGGTAATTTTTTTATGAAACCCGTGGACCATATGTGTTTCGTTTTGATCGATGTGATCATCGATAGTTTTGAATTGATTCTCGTATTGAAGATTTTTCAAATGCGCCTAATTCTTTCAACTCTTCACTTGTCATGTGGAATTTTTCGAACTTATATCAACCGGCGCATGCTTGATAAGCTAGTAGTAATGTACCTTGAAGCACTTTCAAAAATTGACGGCTTTTTAATTTTTCGCTTTCAATGGCTTCTCCATCGAGTTATGTATTATTCTTTACTTATAAGGGTTAAAGCTACATTTAAAACGTTCATTCACGGTTGTTATATATACTCGTTGCTTTGAATTTTGTTCATTTAATATTCGTTAGAAACCTCAGCGATGACTTGTCTATCTCTCACCTCTCCGCCCTTTAACAGAAGACTATTGAGACGAATTAAGCGCTGAGACATCGCTTCCTAAAGGGGTAGATAATGTAGTAACCCGAACTTTAAAATCAACATTTAGACCGAGTTCTAATACTAATTCTATAATTCGAACCAATATTTATTGATCGACTTTTATTTGTCATGTTCCTTCGGCGAATAATATTGATTTCTCGACTAGACGACAAGATTAGGGTTTTAACGTATCGAATATGTGTCATTTATTATTTATCAGCAAAGTCTATGTCCGTCATCAACCGTAAATATCCTCGTTATGACATAGAAATATTTTCTATTGTCGTCGTTATAATTTCTCGTTTTATGAGAATTCTTGATAATTTACGTTAAACTTTTAGGCGTCATTCGTTTAGGCGATGCGTTAACGTTTATTCAATTATAAGCCCTTCGTTATTTATTGAAATATAAATGTTCTCCGAATATCAATGTTTTTATTTTATATTGAGCGTTTATTTTTCGTGGTTAACGCTTATCTTTTAAATCGCGTAACGTCAAAAATATTGGGCTTCGTTAATACCCGCTTTAATAAATATCGAGTAAAGCTTAATATTAAACCCTCGTTATTCTATATACAACAAGGGACATATTCCATTTTTTTAGCCATAACGTGTCTGGTTTGATAAAAACATAAAGACACTTGTCTTGTGAACTAGCATGATCTTCCTTTAACTTATCATTTCATTCTTATCTTATTATTGGAAACAAATACATACAGCTCCATCTGTCTTTGTTATTGCCGAGTAAACAACACCAATTCAATGTACCATGTATCTCAATTTGTTAGTTCAAATATTGAGTGTACATCTAAGGTTTCATGTGCTAGTTTTAGGTGATGAGGACTTTTCATATAAAACAACATAAACACCATCATAAATCTCATCAGTTTATTAGCTGGGTTGAGTTTAAAGATGTTCCAGCAAGGATTAAAGCTTGGGTAATATATTTTGGATGTCTAGTTATGAAATTGGAAACAAAGGATTAATTCTTGATGATGGTTGTTGTATTCTTCACTCTTTTTTTTGTAAGATCATTTTCTTATTCTATCCTTTATTTCAATGTCATTTTGTAATTATTTGATCATGTGTAATTTGTATTTCATCTTTGTAATTGTATTTTATGATATGTACTTATTGATTTTTTTGGGCATTGTACGGTGGTTTAAAACTTAACGACAAGATAAGACAAGCCTTGTAATAAGGTTGAAATTTTATAATTGAGATCAGTAGCTAACAACCTTGTTGGGAAAAAATCAGTAGCTAATAGGACTTGGTTAAACATACCGGTGATAGATATATATTTTGTCATGGTTTTGCCTGGTGACTCGTCCCGTGACGATACTCGGACAATGAGATATGGCTAAAATACGACACAAGATCATAATCTGACCTGCTGTAAAGATGGACTGTTTACTCAAAAGTTTCGTATACCAACATATGAATATGTAAAACTAAAAGTTGTAGATAAAATCATATAGAACTCGAATCAATTGGATAGTCCACCAGTTCAATACGGTTTAGAAATGGTGGCCGAAACGGTAGAAACGAAGTTGGCTGCATATGACAGCCAACTCTTCTAAGTGATAAAATGAGTAAATGAGTTATAACAAATATAAATTACGAGCAAATGAACTTATAATAAGTAAACTAAATAAGTTAAGAATGACTTTGGTAAAGATAACTCATCTATATTATTTACGGTTTAGGAGAACCGGTCTACTTAACGAGACATGTCGTGAAAATTGTAAGAATTAGACTATATTAAATCAAGGTAAAACGTGACGATTTTTATAAAAACCAAAGTGGTATGACCACTTGTCGAGAATTGTAGACTCTTTGTATCCTGATAATTATAAGATCCGAGACTCGACCATTGAATAATATTAAGTTGATGTCGTTTGAGGCGTTTTAAAAACCGTAATGCCTATAAAGTGGACTTGGGCCACAAAAGCCTAACTCACACTTATAAAGGCTACTGGGCTATTGTTGAGCTTGAGATTTATAATATGTTTAGATTTTAATACTGAGATTAAAATGTACTAAAGTCTAAATAACTTGTAATGAGCCACTAATGGGCTTTAATGGGCTTAATTGTCATAATGAGATAATTTAGTAAATTATTCTTAAATGTCTTATGAAAAGTTTTATTAAACTTATGCAATGTCCAAACTTATTAAACTGAACTATTTACATATATATATATATATATATATATATATATATATATATATATATATATATATATATATATATATATATATATATATGACTTATGTATAGTTTCAATCCTAAGACGCGTCTCGTCATTATAGGTTTCGTTCGGTCATGTGACGATCGTTGGGCATCTCGTTCTCGATTAATGAGCGATTGATATCTCGTGAAGTCGTGTATCGACTATTGAATGTTTGGTCCTCGATAAACGTGTGATAGCTATACCAGGTGAGTTCATAGCCTCGATTTTACTCCTTTATATGATTTTATAAACCCGCGAGGGGGAATACACGCTCTTGGTATAAAAATATGATGTTTATATATATGATTTTGAGAGAATACATGTTTATGAATAAACATGTGGTTTGCTATGTGCTTTGAACGTACACATGTTGTTGTAAATGAATGTAAGATGGTTGATTATATGCTTTTGGTAAATGAACACAAGCGTTGATTGTATAGGTAGTGAGCCACTATTAGTAAGGCTAAGTTGCTTATTGCCAGTGAAAAGTCCCTATAAATCGTGAACCGTTAACTACCTATGATGGGTAGGCGCTCGTACAGACGAATGGATCCATTGGGAATGATGACCCCCACCCAGGCAGGTCGCACCTGTGAGTTGGAGGCTCAGCTGGGTGTGTTGTACGTGAGGTATGGGGTATTTGGCAAGATACCTGACTAGGGCAAATTTATTGATTAAGGCATCGGTGTCATGAGCTTAGCGTAATAGTGTGGAGTATTGATATTGTATGTGTTACAATATCGCCACTGGATGAGATTCTTGTGTTCAAAAGCTTTATGGTTTATTTAAAATCCCATTATTGTTTATTTAAGAACCTATGAATTCACTCAACCGTTGTGTTGACATGTTAGCATGTATTCTCAGGTGTGTAGGTTTAAGAGCAGCTGGAGTATGGAGCCGCGCAGGATAAAGTAAAGGCAAAACAAACAATTTCCATTCGATACATTTGACAAATCTATATTATTTCTTAAGATTTGTATAAATTGGTGGGACCTCTTTTTAGTTAACTCTGATTTAATAAAATTATCAAATGGTTTATTTTATAAAACGTCTCTTTTGAGGTCGTTTTCTATGACTATGTGTGATGTGCTATGAAGTAACACCCAAAGTTGCTGCCTTGTAAAATTGCGGGTGTTACATGACTTGATCCTTCGTCGGTGTGTTGACGGGCCCGCAGCTTTACAAATCTTGGAAGCTTGCCACAAAGGACCCACCGGTGGTCATTTTGGTCCCAATTACACCGCGAAGAAAGTTTTTGATTCTGGATTTTATTGGCCCACCATTTATCGTGATGCACACGAAATGGTTAAACATTGTGATGCTTGCCAACGACAAGGCAAGATCACACATAAAGATGAGATGCCTCAAAATTTCATCCAAGAGTGTCAAATCTTTGACGTATGGGGCATCGACTTTATGGGGCCATTTCAATCATCCAAGGGGAACAAGTACATCCTCGTAGCCATTGACTACGTATCTAAATGGGTTGAAGCAAAGGCTTTACCTACTAACGATGCGAGGGTAGTTGTGAACTTTCTGAAACAACTATTTGCTCGATTTGGTGTTCCTCGTGCTATCATTAGTGATCGCGGGACTCATTTTTGCAATGATCAGTTTGCTCGAGTCATGGCTAAGTATGGTGTCAATCACCGTCTTTCCAGCGATCCACAAACAAATGGTCAAGCCGAGATTTCAAACCGTGGACTTAATAGAATCTTAGAGTGGACCGTGGGAGAGCATCGTGCCTCGTGGGCCGATAAGTTAGATGATGCTTTGTGGGCTTTCCGTACCGCATATAAGACACCTATTGGTTGCACTCCATATCATCTTGTGTACGGAAAGGCATGCCACCTCCCCATTGAGTTGGAGCATAAGGCTTATTGGGCCTTGAAATGGGCAAATTTTGATATCAACAAAGTCGGTGATCTTAGGAAGATCCAACTCAATGAACTTAATGAACTTAGGAATGAGGCTTATGAGATTTCATTGATCTACAAGGAGAAAACCAAGCTCATTCATGATTCTAAGATCAAAAACCGAGAGTTCAAAATTGGTGATCAAGTTTTACTCTTTAACTCTCGGTTGAAAATCTTTTCGGGCAAGCTTAAGAGCCGCTGGTCTGGTCCATTCACCGTCGCCAAAGTCTGGCACCATTGAGTTATCGCAACCAAATGGGCCGAACTTTAAGGTGAATGGCCAGCGTTTTAAGTTGTACTTTGGTGAGGATATCTCTCATGAGATGATTCCATCACTCACCACGTTTCCCTTGAATTAGTTTTGGGTAGAGTCAGGCTCGTGACTTGGTTAACAAAAACAAGCGCTTCTCGGGAGGCTACCCGTTAATCTATCCTTTTTACCTGTTTTCATAATAAGTGTAGGGGATCTACATAGGGTTTGTTGTCTTGTTTCTTATGATGTGCAGGGATTAAAGCTTCAAAGAGCACTTTTGATGATATTTGACGACCCGTGATCCCGTGTACCCGTCTTCCCGGTTCTATCTTAAACTGTCGTGATTCAGTATTTCATATCTTATATGTTGACATTGAAATCACTATAGTCGTCTCTTCCTTAGCAAGATTTAAACAACGTGCACAATGTCCTAAGTGTAGGGGAGTTTACTCCCACATGCTTAAACATTAAGGACAATGTTTATATCAAGTGTAGGGGGCTTCTATCGAAGTTAAGTGGGTTTTCCATGAATTTGTCCTCATTTTAACCGGAAAATCTAATTTTTCGACATTTTCAAAATTTTTGATCTATTTTGGCCAAGTAGTAATTTTCATTTATTCTCTTTTATGTTCTTTTCTTTTGTTATCGCATCGTATGTATATATTTCATTTCAAAAATAAAGTCAAAAGAGAAAAATAAAGTTAAATAAAATGGTTTTAATAAGTTTAGATGTCGCTGATATATTAGGCCTGTCATGAATCTTTTGACTCAACCCGAGTTTACTTGTCCAAGTTTACTCTAGCTAGTATCCTTAACGTGTTTAAGTCAAGTTTTGCTAGGCTTTTATATAAGGAACTTTAAAACGTGAAAGTCTTAACTCTTACGGGTTAAGAACAAGAACTTTTCGCAAGTTCCTATAACTGATCCTAGAAAGTCGTTTATCAAGGGAACTTTAAAATGCGAATTCTAAACTTGAAAAAGTCTAAGAAGTTGCAAGATCCTATAGATGACTTGAAAACCCAAAACTTTGATTTAATTAGCTAAGCATCCACGAGTCTCATTCCTTGAGATTTTAAATTGTGGAGAACGAGAGATGATAGAGTCAATTATAAGTTTGGTATTCTTTCATAAATTTATGTGAGTTGATTATGAGCTTTTTCTCCTATCGCTTGTTAATAAATTTAATTGCAATAAGTAAGGTCGTACTATTTGAAAAGTTACTTAGCTTCCAGCACAAGATCATTTAAAAGTTGCTCGGTATTAATTAGAGTTCATAGCCAAGGCATAACTTATTGAAGCGGGATGCGAAGATTGGCGAGTCTAAAAAGGCCCTAAAAAGGCATGAGGGCTACATTTTGTTGCTAAAGATCCCAAGTGATGCGAAGAATCATTTATCAAAAATCAATATGACGGATCGAGACACACGACGAAAAGCAAATACTCCCCTAAAGTCATGGAGAAAGTCTATCCGAAAAGACCCTAGCAAGGTATGAGGATAAATAGATCCAACTCCTAAAAGGAGGCGGATTGTTGTATATCAAAATCCAAAATAAATATTGGAGAAAACTGAAAAAATCGTGGTCCAAGTATGAAGAATCTCTCAAAAAGTTCAAGTGAAGAAATTCCTATCATGAAGAGAAGACCATTATTTCAAGAACGTCTCTCAAGATTTGAAGTATGAAGTCGCTGCCAAATATCGGACCGAGAAAGGTCTCAAATCGTGAAGCGAGTTATGCCAACATATGAACTTTATAAGGTCCCGAGAAGCAGTTTTAATAGATTATGTCCTTTAGCTAACTATTGCTTAAATCGTCCTACTTTATTTTCAGCCCTAATAAATTATCGAAATAAGTCAACAATGCATCCTCTTGATCATTCAAGACTATAATAAAATATAAGAGATACACCTAGGAATAAGGGAGTCTAATTGAATAATTGGGCCACATGAGTTTGTGTTAGCTTACTAACTTATAATAACAATGATCTCGTTTATAAGCTTGGTGTGGGGAATGTGAAGCTTGAGGATGATAAACATTCATGAGGACCAAAGCCCTAATGTACGTCTTTGATCTCATTACTTGTTCTTCCTTCTTGCATTTTGTAACTTTCCAATCTTTTTGGTTTCCTTAGTGTTTAGTATTTAATAAAGGCCAAGGTGGGTTAATTATGATGAAAGATGTAAACCGTGCTTTGAAATTAATGCATTATATGAGGGCATTGCAATGGCCAAGTGTAGGGGATCTAATAAGTGTGAAAACACTTATCCTTTTACCATTTATTTCTAATAATAACAAGACTAAAACGTGTATTTAATGTCGTAAAAGGCGGAATTATGCGTGGTTTGTGTTTTTATTGTGTTTTAGGACGAAAATATGAAAAAGGAAGAAAACACGGGCTTTCACGGGCTTTTATCGAAGAAAAAGACAAAAGACGAATTCAAAAGATCAAAAGTGCAAGAAGAACGGAAGTCAAAGGCCTATTCTGAAGATTTATCGAAGAAAAAGTCTGAGGACGGAAGTTTAACAAAGTCGAAGAACCAAGTCTACTAAAAGAAGAAAAATAGAAGACGAGTTCAAGTTATCATTTGACTAATCCCAAGACAAAGTCGAGAAAGACGAGTTATTTAAAGGGACGAGAAGACAAGAAGAAAGAGAGAAGAAACAACACCATCACTTCCCCTATATATATTACACATATGTCATTAGAAAAGGAGCTAGATAATTTTTAGTTAGTTTTAATTTAGTGTGTGTTTTTATTTTTCTTCTCTCTAGCTTTTCTTTCAAGCTTAGTAAACCTTCATCTTAATCTTGTAACTTTGATTCTTAATCTTTAATATAATCAAGCTTTTTAATAAATTCTCATTCTACCTTTCTTAATCATAATCTATTGTTTTGCTTAATTAATCATGTAGTTGATTTTATCTTGTTGATTGTGTGATTGGTTTGCTTATTGGATTGTGCTTATTGAGTTGGTGTGTTTGAGGTTTTTAGATTATTGTGCTTATTGCTTAACTTTTATGTTTGTTAGTTTTTAAATAAGTTGATATTGGTAGATTGATATTTTTATAAAAAGTTGATTTTAAATATTTTGATCATTTAGTGTTTTTAAAAGTTATTAAATTGTGTCTTATTAGCTTTTTCTAAAAACTGATTTGGTTAAATATTTGGTAAGTGCTTATTGTGATTTTGCTTATTTGGTATTAATCCGGGTTGTAGAAGCCCTTTTATACCGAATTAGTTGAAAACCACATTATTCCGACTTACCTTCAGTTCATTTTATTCCGACTTACATGCATTTTCCCTCCAAAACAAAACTTCATTTCCCGAATTAAATGTTTGATCTTAATTTCCGAATTGAGTGCAAGAATATCATTCCGGATTGCTAGTAGGACTTGTTTCCCGAATTGAGTGCAAGAGTCAGATTCCTAATTACTTTCAAGAAATTCATTCCGAATTAGGTTAAGGACAACCTATTCTAGATTAAGTTCATTATTTTACATTCCAGATAAGGCGGGAGACTCGGATTCCGGATTGTGTATTCCGGATTAGATTCGTGATACTGATTCCGGATTACGAGTAGGATCAGCATTCTGAACTAGGTAAGTGATACGGATTCCGGATTGAATCAAGGAGCCACAATCCGGATTAAGTGCCTTATTCTCGATTCTGATTTGTTTGAAGCCCTGGATTCCGGATTGTGTCCAAAAGATACATTCCGGATTAGGTCTCGATTGAGAATTCCGGGTTAAGTGCAATTTTCATTTCCCGATTTATATTAAATTTTGGTTTCCCGACTTATTTTTAATCATAACTTTTCCCGCCAATTTTTACCTAGCTTAAGTATTATACATTTTCACTTAATTTAATTTTCAAGTTATTTTTATCAAGTTTACATTTTTATAAAGTTTAAAGTTTCAAATTTACTTTTAAAGTTTTAAATTTTTGTCATTTATTTTTAAGTTTTAAATTTTAGTATGACTTTTAAAGTTTTCATTTTTACTAAACGACATTTACATTTTTACTTTCATTTTAAAAAAGATAATCACTTTTAGTTTCTTTCACCAAGTTCTACTGTGCAGCATTCGCTCTGGATTAGCAATTGAGGTTAGACATCTTTCTTTATTCTTACGTTTTAAGTTTTTATTATTCGTAGACTTAGATAATCAAGCTCCCCCTTTTAGTGACCAACACCAATAATTCTACCCTAAACCGTGATCAATTCGATTAGATACCGAGAACGATTGAGTACACATATGCAAAACCACCATATCATGTACTTAACACATTTATAATATATACGTAACTACACATTATTAAATATCGTGACACGTGAATTATATTATAAGTGGAAAGTTAAAATTTTATCGTATTTTTGTATGTTCACTGTTCATGTGTACTATTCATGGTATTTTAATGCAGGTTTTACATTAGTAGTAGAGAAGAGACACCCAACAAGATATAGCAAAGGTCACAAAAAAATAAGAGAAGAAACAAAAGATCCAAGATAAGTCATGTTAAAAGGAAACATGATAAAAGATACAAGGAAATAAAGCATACAAAGATGTATGAAAAGCAACCAATTCGTAAATGAAACAAGACAAAAGAAAAGCCTAAATCTAATCCTAGTTAAACTAGAACTCTAAGATTTGCTTGAACTAGATGTCTTGAAGATAAGCAACCAATGCTTAGATAAAAGACAAGGTAGTCGCGGAAGGAGGTGGTGTGGCTTGGTAGAGATCTCATAGTCATAGTGAAGAGGAGTTTTGACTAAGAGACTCTTGATATAATTCAATTCTTCATAGATATGAGCCATAGCAAGATGGTGATATTGACAACAATGACAATATGTTCCATGATGCATGACATTATCATGTGAAGGTGGAAGAACACTAAAAGCTATTGGTGGAAGATAAGAAGTTCCACAATCAACATTCTTAGAAGAAGAAGAGATGTGATTTTGAGTGTTCTTGGGTGAATTGGGATTGAAAGCAATTGGAGAAAATGGAGGAGAATCAAAGCTTTCATTTGGGGAATAAGACATTTTGATTTGTGAAAGGATGCAAAATGCTTAAGGTTAAATAGAGAACGCCCAAGATATTTTAGGGGTGGTAAAAGGGTTGAAACAAAGATTCCAAAAAGTGTTGGAACAAATTTGGAGTTTCAGGATTACCCAAAAATGAATGTACTGGGCGTAGTTCCTTTTCTCCACGGGTGGTTCCTTATCACTAGGGAACCGCGGTCTCAATAGAGAACCGCCCACAGTGAGTTGAATTTGGTGATGAGGGAGGATTTTCCAATTCAACAAATCCTATTTTTCTTGTCTAACTAATCATGGAGATATGCTTAGAAGCAAAGATAGACAAAGAAAGCACATAAGAACTCACCAAACAAGGTTTTGACCAAAATACATAGATTTTAAAGAAAATCGATGTAAGAGGTGTGTAGAACTAGACACAAAGTCATGACACAATGATCCTCTATATTTCTCTTTTGTTCTTGCTATATTTGAGAGACCTATACATATGAATTATGTAATCTCATTATGAATAGCAAGAAACTATGAAAAATGTTTTTAGATTGAATTAACAATGCAAAAACATTTCTCGACCATTTTCAAAAGAACTTAGAGAATTTTGAAAAAGAGAAGAGAATATTTTTAAAAAGAGCTTGCGATACCCAAAAGCTCAAAGAAAGAAAAGACTCAAAAGAGAAAAAGACTCGATTAATTAAAATGCATAATTAAAGAATATGTTCCATTAAACCTAGACCTATACACAAGTAATTAAAAGGTTCCCTCTTAAGTGGCTTAGTGAAGATGTCGGCTAAGTTTTCTACCGAGGGTACCTTCTCAATCGAAATGTTCCCCTTTTGAACATTATCCCTAAGAAAATGGTGGTGAATCTCTATGTGCTTAGTTCGTGAATGTTGCACGGGATTCTTGCTAAGGTCTATTGCACCCTTGTTGTCGCACATGATGGGAACATCATTAGGAGAAATCCCATAATCAACAAGCGTTTGCTTCATCCATAGAGCTTTTTGACAATCTTTACCGGCACTCACATACTCGGATTCCGTGGTAAATATAGCAAGAGCGGTTTGTTTCTTGGTGAACGAAGAAGTTAAACAACAACCCATGAAGGTACAAATTCCACTAGTGCTTTTCCGGTCCATATAGTCTCCCGCATGATTCGAGTCCGCGTAGACAATGGTTTCTACGTCGGTCCCTTTAGGATACCATAATCCTAAATGTATAGTGCCCTTAATGTATCAGAAGATACGCTTAACCGCTTCAAGGTGAGAGGTTTTGGGATCCTCTTGGAAGCGAGCACAAAGGCAAACACTAAACATGATATCCGGTAGACTTGTCGTTAGGTACAACAAACTAGCAATCATACCTCTATATTTGGTGTTGTCTACCGACTCACAATCATCATCTACGGTGAGTTTAGTATCCGAGGCCATAGGGGTCTTTATTGGTCTAGAATCTTATAATCCAAATTTCTTTAGCATTTCTTTAACATACTTGGATTGATTAAAGAAAATACCATCGTGCATTTTTTTAATTTGGAGTCCTGAAAAGAAGTTAAGTTCTCCTATCATACTCATTTCAAACTCATCATGCATGATTTTGGCAAAGTCATCACACAATGATTGACAAGTTGAACCAAATATAATGTCATCAAAATATATTTGTACGATAATGAGGTGAGAACCTTTCTTCTTTGTAAAGAGTCCCATCGTATACTCATGTTTTACAAGAAACACTTTAAGTCTATCATACCAAGCTTTGGGTGCTTGTTTGAGACCATAAAGAGCTTTCTTAAGCTTGTAAACATGATCCAGTTTCTCAAAATCAATGAAGCCGGGAGGTTGAGCCACATATACCTCCTCACTGATCAAACTGTTAAGAAATGCACTCTTTACATCCATTTGTTGAAGCTTAAAGTCTAAGGCACAAGCGTAAACTAAAAGGATTCTAATGGATTATAATCTTGCTACGGGTGCGTATATCTCATCATAATCAATACCTTCTTGTTGATTATAGCTTTGAGCTACAAGTCTAGCCTTGTTACGAGACACAACATCATTCTCGTCTAACTTATTCCTATATACCCATTTGGTTCCTATGATGGTCGAACTTCTAGGTGGAGGAAAAAGTTCCCAAACTTTATTAGCAATAAATTGATTTAATTCTTCTTGCATAGCGATGACCCAACTCTCATCCATCAAAGCTTCTTTAACATTCTTTGGTTCAATCAAGGAGACGAAACAAAAGAAGTTACTTTAACTTTGGACTTGAGATCTTAGAGTCCTTTGATTTAATTCGCCTATGACGTTAACGAGAGCATGATCCTTTGACTCCTTAATGTTTACTCCCTTTTCAACACTATGGTCTTCAAATCCTATGTTTCTAACATCTTTGGCATTAACTATTTCTATTTCATCCAAGTCATCATCTACCAAAGGTGGTGTCATAGATGAAGGAGGGGTTTCATCAAAAGCCACGTTAAGTGATTCTTCAATTACACCCGAGGTTCTATTGAGGACTATGTAGGCTTTGATTGTTTGAGAATAACCTAAAAAGATACCTTCGTAAGACTTTGGGTCAAACTTAGTAAGGTAATCTTTGGTGTTGAGAATGAAGCACTTTTTCTCTCAAACACCCTAAAGTATTCCAATGAGGGCTTCTTACCTTTAAGAATCTCATAGGGGGTCATTCCTAGAAAAGTCAAATAAGAATTCGGTTGAGAATGTAGGTCGATGTGTCCACAGCATTGCATCAAAATTTTTGAGGTAAAGATTGCTCATTTAACATCGTCCTACTCATCTCTTGGATGGTCCTATTCTTCCTTTCAACTATCCCATTTGATTGTGGAGTGCGAGGAGCCGAGAATTTATGGGAAATACCATCAGCTTCACAAAAGGCACCAAATTGCACTTCATTATCAAATTCCCTACCATGATCCACGCTAATAGAGAGAATTGAACATCCTAGTTGATTTTGAATTCTTCGACTAAAGGTTTCGAAGTGATCGAAAGCTTCATTCTTAGACGCCAAAAATCTAGTCCAAGTGAATCTAGAGTAGTCGTCAACTATAAATAGGGTATAAAGGTTACCTCCATAACTCCGTATGGTGGAAGGTCGAAAGAGATCCATATGTAGGAGCTCTAACACCGAGAGGTCGAAACCAAATTCTTGTCTTTGTGACTTGAGTAAACTTTCTTCCCAATTTTGCAAGCATCATAAAAGTGACTATTAAACTTCATTTGGGGAGATGTCTTACCAACTCCTTAGACTAAAGATTGAACTAATCGCATATTAGCGTGACCTAATATCCTATGCCAAAGAGTAGAACTATCATCTAAAGTCGCTAGACATAAGTTGTCCTTTGACTTACTATTGACCTTCATGACATAAAGCCCATGCATTCTAACACCTTTTCTAATGACTTTTCCATCTTTTACGATTTCACTATCATATTCTGAAAAGATGACCTTACACTTATTGTCACAAATTTGACCTATACTTAGAAGGTTAAAACCTAAGTTATCTACGTGCTCTACGTTTTCTATAGTCATAGAGTCAAGAGAGATTGTACCTTTGCCAATGATATTACCTCGTTGATTACTTGTGAATGTAACGTTACCTCCATTATGTGCTTTGTAGTGCGAGAATAAACTTCGATTACCTGTCATGTGTTTAGAACAACCACTATCCTTAATCCACTCGTCGGGCTCTAAATCGATTCCCAAGCATATCTAGGTAACAACACACAAGATCAAACATTTGGTCTCCAATATCTCATGGGTCCAAAGTTGTTAGTTCCAAACATCCCTTGCATTTGGTTGGGATGCATGAATGAAGGAGACATTCCCCATGGGAAAAGTATTTTTGTTGAAAATTATTCCAATTCATATGGCCATTTTGTTGTCCATAGTTTCTCCTAGGTGTCTTTGATCTTGATCTAGAATTATTGTTATTCCTCCTAGGTGTTGGAGTTTTACTTCTAGGCCGTGATTTAGCTTGATTATCTCTTTTTGGCGTATGTGTTCTACTTCTAGGTTTAGATTCATTTCGTACTCTTGGAGGAGTAGATGTTTGTCTAGATAAGTTTCTAGTTCCCATTAGAGGTTTACTCAAGGGCTTGTAGAATTTATCTAGAGTAGGCTTTTCAATAATAGGTACTTTGACCTTGTTAATAAGAATATGTTTTGGTCCTTCACCTAAAATAGACTTTTTAGAAAGTTCAGGATTTTCACACAAACCTTCTTCTGTCCGCGGTTCTTTAGCTCCATCCGCGGTTCCATAGCAATAAGGAACCGCACCATATGTTGGAGAACCGCGTACAGGGATGCGTTTTTCTAAAAAAACTAACTTGTTTTGGTTCACTAGTTGATGCTTTATTAGTGTTATATCCTAGCCCAAGTCTTTCCTTAGAATGAATTTGTTTGTTTAACATTTCATCAAGAGCATTAGTACCTCTCATGAACTTTTAAAGTCTAATGGAGGTGCTCTTGAGGTTTTCATTTTCTTGTCTAAGGTGTTCACATTTTAAGCATCCTAGATCAACTTCTTGTTTTTCTCAAGCTTAGCTAATTTCTCTTTTAGCTCACTAATCTCATTCTCAAGCTTAGTTCTAGTTGATTTTAGCACTTTGTTCTTTTCAATGAATTTAAGACTAAGCTTATGCAAGTTATTGTATTGGCCTTCTAATTCACTATCATCTTGAGAAGAACTATTATTGCTATAATAAGCGGTTTTGGAATGTACCTCTTTAAAGGTGTGAGCCATGAAACATTTCTCATCTTTGGGGTTGTCATCAACATCTTCACCGCTGTCGCTCCATAAACCTTCAACAAACTCCGTGTGATTCTTGTCGCGTGAAGGTTTAGGACAATCACCGATGAAATGATTTGGATCACCACATCTAAAGCATTTCCTATCACCTTTATCATCTTTGGCAAATCGGTTTTTGGAGAAGGGTTTCTTGTCGTTGTTTGGTTGCCTCACGTATTGACCTCGTCTTTTAAAGAGCTTCTTAAAGTCTCTAACCTCCATGACATATTCCTCATCATCACTATCCGAGGAGCTTTCATTGTCACTTTGCGCCTTCTTGGCCTTGAGTGCAAGAGACTTTCTTTCACTCTTAGTTTTCACCATTTCTGAGTCCTTCAAAATTATCATCTCGTGAACCTTCAAGTTACCAATGAGTTCATCGTGTGATAATTTGGTGAGATCCTTTGATTCTTCAATCGCCATGACTTTAGCTCTCCACTTTGGATGCAACGCCCTAAGAAACTTCCTAACATTATTCTTGCTAGAAAAACCTTTATCAAGTGCTTTTAGACTAGTAATAATAGTGTTAAATCTAGCAAATGCACTATCAATAGTTTCATCTTCTAAGATGACAAATTGTTCATTTTGTTGAACAAGGAGATCGATTTTACTTTCTTTGACTTGGCTATTACATTGGTGGGTTACTAAAAGAGTGTTCCAAATATCGTTAGCGGTTTCACACATAAAAATCCTTTCATACTCTTTCTTTGGTAAAGCATTATAAATCACCATTTTAGCCTCACTATTTTTAGCAAGTTTCCTTTTAGTATCATTATTAGCTTTGTCAAAAGTGACTATCTCTTTGCTTTTAAAAACTTTATTATATTGATAAGGCAAAAAAATCACCATTAGTAATAACATGCCAAATATTTAAATCTTTTGATTTCACATAAGTCTCAAATCTATTTTTTCAATAAATCAAACTATCAGTTTCAAGAAGAGGTGGTCTTTGCATGGATTGCCCTTCTAGATACTTGTTGGAGTCCACAGATCGATTCAAGTTTTAAAATACAATATACTTTAAAAAGGCTTGAGCAACCAGGCTTTGATACCAATTGTAGAAACTAGAAGGGGGGGGGGGGGAGGGGGTTGAATAGTTTCTTAAATTTACTTGTTAAAGATAGGTTTTTAAAAATCCTTTTCAAAAACTTAGACTTAAGTAATTATGTGAAACCTTCTATACACAATATGAACAAGGTATAGTGCAACTAAACTAATAATCACAAGTATAAAGAATAATGAATGTAAAGAGATAAGTGAAGGAAAGATCAAACCAAACACTAAGGATTTATAGTGGTTCGGCAACGAAGCTCACTCCTCGTTCCTACTCCACTCCTCGAGTACTCTTTACTCGAGAGTTCAATAATCAACAAGCTCCTTAAGGTGGAGAAACCGTACACAACATCGCTTAACCAATTTCCGACTCTAAGCTAAAAGTCGAGCCCTAATCTTAGCTAGGACCAATCTACACCAATATACTTTAAGGACCAAGTATTAACCTTAATACAGACACAACTTCCAAATAGACACAACTACTTGGATCTTCACAAAAATGACACAACAATGAATAAATAAGTTTGGATCTTCAATGGATTTTTGAGGTAGATACAACACTTCAAGGATGATAGTGTTCTTCTCTTTGCACTTTGAGAGGAAAAGATGAGAGGATAAAGATTCGTTTCTAAACAAGTAGTAATCAAACAAATGATCAAGGATTTGAGTGATTTAAGAAGTATGAAAGAATCTGGAAATGTATGTGCAAAAGAGGTGAGTTGAAAGTCTGAGAATGGTCCACTATTTATAAGACAAACATCCAACGGCTATATCTGCCCGCGGTTCCTTATCGATAAGGAACCGCTATAGGTGCTAAGGAACCGCCTGCATAGACTCCGCTCCTTTTTGTCTTTTAGTGGATTAGTTCGAATATGGGGATTAAAATATCCTGAAAGGATATTCCAAACCAAGATAGAATATGCCATTTTCAAATTTCAAATTTTCAAATAATTAATTTAATAAAACATTTTCTTAAAAAGAAAGTTTAATAAAAAAACTTATCACACTTAATAAAAAGTGAGTTTTAAGAAAAGATTAATTCCTTGATCACTTAATTAGGATGAGTACTTGTTTGTTCATACCTTAAACGATAATGGTTGAAATGAAAAATACTTGAACTCAAGAATTCATTTTTCGTTGTTTTCGTAAATGCTTGTTTTTACATATTGTCGTAATCAAAACAAAGCGAGACCGAAAACTACAAGTAACATTTTTAGGCATTATTGCATTAACACTAAGTTTTTGAAAAGGATTTTTAAAAAACCATCTTTTAACAAGTAAATTTAAGAAACTATTCACCCCCCCCCCCCCCTTCTAGTTTCTACAATGGTATCAGAGCCTAGTTGCTCAAGCGTTTTTAAAATATATTGTATTTTAGAACTTGAATCAATCATGGATTCCAACAAGTATCTAGAAGGGCATTTTATTTATTAGAAAAATAGATTTGAGACTTATGCGAAATCAAAAGATTTAGATCTTTGGCATGTTATTACCCATAGTGATTTTTTGCCTTATCAATATAATGAAGTTTCTAAAAGTAAAGAGATAGTCACTTTTGACAAAGTTAATGATAACACTAAAAGGAAACTTGCTAAAAATAATGAGGCTAAAATGGTGATTTAAAATGTTTTACCAAAGACAGAGTACGAAAGGATTTTTATGTGTGAAACCGCTAAAGATATTTGGAACACTCTTTTAGTAACCCACCAAGGTAATAGCCAAGTAAAAGAAAGCAAAATAGATCTTCTTGTTCAACAATATAAACATTTTTTCATCTTAGAAGATGAAACTATTGATAGTGCATTTGCTAGATTTAACACTATTATTACTAGTCTAAAAGCACTTGTTGAAGGTTTTTCTAGAAAGAACAATGTTAGGAAGTTTCTTAGGGCGTTGCATCCAAAATGGAGAGCTAAAGTCACGGTGAATGAAGAATCAAAGGATCTCGCCAAATCATCACTCGATGAACTCATTGGCAACTTGAAAGTTCATGAGATAATAATTTTGAAGGACTCGGAAATGGTGAAAACCTAGAGTGAAAGAAAGTCTCTTGCACTCAAGGCTAAGAAGGCGCAAAGTGACCATGAAAGCACCTCGAATAGTTATGATGAGGAATATGCCATGGCGGTTAGAGACTTCAAGAAGTTCTTCAAGAGACGAGGTCAACACGTGAGGCAACCAAACAACAACAAGAAACCCTTATCCAAAAACCGATTTGCCAAAGATGATAAAGGTGATAGGAAATACTTTAGATGTGGTGATCCGAATCATTTCACCGGTGATTGTCCTAAGCCTTCACGCGACAAGAACCGCACGGCATTCGTTGGAGGTTCATGGAGCGATAGCGGTGAAGATGTTGATGACAACCCCAAAGATGAGAAATGTCTTATGGCTCACACTTCTAAAGAGGTACATTCCGAAACCGATTATTATAGAAATAATAGTTCTTCTCAAGATGATAGTGAATTTGAAGGCCAATACAATAACTTACATAAGCTTAGCCTTAAATTCATTGAAAAGAACAAAGTGCTAAAATCAACTAGAACCAAGCTTGAAAATGAGATTAGTGAGCTAAGAGAGAAATTAGCTAAGCTTGAGAAAAACTAAGAAGTTGATTTAGGTTGTTTAAAATGTGAAAACCTTAGACAAGAGAATGAAGATCTCAAGAGTACCTCCATTAAATTGGAAAAGTTCATGAAAGGTACTAGTTCTCTTGATGATATGTTGAACAAACAAATTCATTCTAAGGAAAGACTTGGGTTGGGATATAACACTAATGAAGCATCAACTAGTGAACCAAAACAAGTTAGGTTTTCAAAAAACGAACCCCTGTACGCGGTACGCCAGTGTATGGCGCGGTTCCTTATTGCTATGGAACTGCGGGTGGAGCTAAATAACCGCGGACAGAGGATAGTTTTTGTAAAAATCCTGAACTTTCTGAAAAGTCCGTTTTAGGTGAAGGACCAAAACATATTCTTATTAACAAGGTCAAAGTACCTATTCTTGAAAAGCCTACTCTAGATAAATTCTACAAGCCCTTGAGTAAGCCTCTAATGGGAACTAGAAACTTATCTAGACAAACATCTACTCCTCCAAGAGTATGAAATGAGTCAAAACCTAGAAGTAGAACATCTACACCAAAAAGAGATGATCAAGCTAAGTCACAACCTAGAAGTAAAGCTCCAACACCTAGAAGGAATAACAATAATTATAGATCAAGATCAAAGACAACTAGGAGAAACTATGGACAACAAAATGGGCATATGAATTGGAACAATTTTCAACAATAATACTTTTCCCCATTGAGAATGTCTCCTCCATTCATGCATCCCAACCAAATGCAAGGGATGTTTGGAACTAACAACATTGGACCCATGAGATATTGGGGACCAAATGTTTGATCTTGTGTGTTGTTAGCTAGATATGCTTTGGAATCAATTTAGAGCCCGACGAGTGGATTAAGGATAGTGGTTGTTCTAAACACATTACGGGTAATCGAAGTTTGTTCTCGCACTACAAAGCATATGATGGTGGTAACATTACATTCGCAAGTAATCGACGTGGTAATATCATTGGCAAAGGTACGATTTCTCTTGACTCCACGACCATTCAAAATGTACAGCACGTAGATAACTTAGGTTTTAACCTTCTAAGTATAGGTCAAATTTGTGACAATAAGTGTAAGGTCATCTTTTTGGAATATGATAGTAAAATCATAAAAGATGGAAAGGTCATTGGAAAAGGTTTTAGAAAGCATGGGCTTTATGTCATGAAGTTCAATAGGATTTCAAAGGACAACTTATCTCTAGCGACTTTAGATGATAGTTCTACTCTTTGGCATAGGAGATTAGGTCACGCTAATATGGGTTTAATTCAATCTTTAGTCTCTAAGGAGTTGGTAAGACATCTCCCCAAGATGAAGTTTGATAGTCACTTTTGTGATGCTTGCAAAGTTGGGAAGCAAGTTCACTCAAGTCACAATGCCAAGAATTTGGTTTCGACCTCTCGGTGCTTAGAGCTTCTACATATGGATCTCTTTGGACCTTCCGCCATACGAAGTTATGGAGGTAACCTCTATACCCTAGTTATAGTTGATGACTATTCTAGATTCACTTGGACTAGATTTTTGGCATCTAAGAATGAAGCTTTCGATCACTTCGAAACCTTTAGTCGAAGAATTCAAAATCAACTAGGATGTTCAATTGTCTCTATTAGGAAGGATCATGGTAGGGAACTTGATAATGAAGTGAAATTCGGTGATTTTTGTGAAGCTCGTGGCATTACCCATAACTTCTCGGCTCCTCACACACCACAATCAAATGGGGTAGTTGAAAGGAAGAATAGGACCATCCAAGAGATGAGTAGGACGATGTTAAATGAGCAATATTTGCCTCAAACATTTTGGTGCAATGCCGTGGACACATCGACCTATATTCTCAACCGAATTCTTATTCGACCTTTCCTAGGAATGACCCCCTATGAGATTTTTAAAGGTAAGAATCCCTCATTGGAATACTTTAGGGTGTTTGGAAGCAAGTGCTTCATTCTCAACACCAAAGATTACCTTACTAAGTTCGACCCAAAGACTTACGAAGGTATCTTTTTAGGTTATTCTCAAACTAGCAAAGCCTACATAGCCCTCAATAGAACCTCGGGTGTAATTGAAGAATCACTTAACGTGACATTTGATGAAACCCCTCCTTCATCTAAGATATCACCTTTGGTAGATGATGACTTGGATGAAATAGACATTGTTGGAAATACGTTTTTCGTATTTAGAAAGTCTCGGTCACTCTAACAATATAATTAAGAGCTCGTAGTATAAGTTAGTTACATTTTATATTAGCCCGACCCATGAGCATGTTCATGGGCCGGAGGCCCAAGTCCACTAATGGACTTGTGTATATAAACCCCTTTCCTTCATGGAAAGGGGTGTTAGTTGGTTCATTTACTTAATATATTTCACACATTTTCTCTCATCTTTCTCTCTCTACTTTCTCTCACTAGAAACATCAACCCTCTTGTTAGATCATAGATTACCAAGGTTCTACAATTGGTATCAAGAGCCATGGGATGAAATATAGGTGGGTTTTGTGTTGTTCATGCTTATTTTAGTGTGTTCGTGTGTTTTTTATTGATCTATACCCAAGTTTCAAAAAAATTTCGTGTTTTTGTTATTCCAAGTGATCCATTTATCTTCTACATAGTTGTGATAGAGATTTGGGTGCTTTAGTTTGGTTAAAATCACGGATTTCTAGGCAAAAATCTCATTTTTTTTCTTTCAAGTTTTGGAACAGTACCCATATTGCGACAAATTTGCTTGATTTCCATCGCAAAAGACAAGGGGTTCTGGATTGCGAAACTTATTGTGACAAACATTGCGATAGGGTTTTGGATTGTGATACACATTGCGATAGACTCATATTGTGGTATTGCGACAGACTCATATTGTGGTATTGCGATAGACTCATATAGTGGTATTGCGACAGACTCATATTGTGGTATTGCGACAGACTCATATTGTGGTATTGCGATAGATCATATAGTGGTATTGCGACAGACTCATATTGTGGTATTGCGATAGACTCATATAGTGGTATTGCGAAAGACTCATATTGTGGTATTGCGACGAACTCTAATTGTGGTATTGCGATAGACTCATATAGTGGTATTGCGACAGACTCATATTGTGGTATTACGATAGATCTAATTTTTGGTATTGCGAAGGAACAACATTTGAGACATTGCGAAGATTTGAGATTTGGTATTCTGAAGGATTGAATCTTTGGGTATTGCGAAAAAAATTGAAGTTGAGACATTGCCAGGTTTTGCTAACATTGCGAAGACTTAGCATTTTTCACAACTTAGAGAATTTTTGAATTTGCATTTCTTTGTAGACTTTCACAACAACACACAACCAAAAGATAACAACGTATTGTTTCAACAACACTAAAACACTTAACCTTATTTCATTGCTCGATCATTTTGGTAATCTTTCTTCAAGTGATAAAAAATGAATTCACATTCATTCATGCCTATAATGACATCGCTTACTGACCTTTCTATCATCTCGGGTACCGATACCAGTCCACCTTTGCTTATCAAAGAGCTATTTGAAGCATGGCAAGGTCGCATGATGTTGTATATTATGGGTAGACCCAATGGTAGACTTATGGTTCAATCCATTGAGCAAGGACCACTCGATTAGGGCGAAATTACTATAGACAATATGACTCAGCCAAGGCAATTTTATGATTTAACGCCTGCCAACCAAATCATTGCCGATGCGGATGAGAAGGCCGTTCAGACTATTCTTCAAGCCCTTCCACCCGATATTTATTGTATGGTAATCAAACACAAGGTAGCAAAGGAGCTTTGGGATCGCTTAACGGTTTTGTTACAAGGGACTTCACTTTACAAGCATGAAGGAGAGTGTCAACTGTATAATTTGTTCGATAGGTTTTCATACATTCTAGGGGAAACTCTTCATGACTACTATTGGCGTTTTACTACGTTGATGAATGATTTGAATGTGTATAATCTAATGATTGCTCAGTTTCAGCTCAACACCAAGTTTTTAAACACGTTACCCCCCAGAGTGGAGCCAATACGTCACTGACGTTAAATTGATTCGGGATTTGCACAAATCAAATTTAGATCAACTATATGCTTTCTTGCAGCAACACGAGAAGCCTGTGCTCCAGAAACGCATGTCTCAAGGATCTTATTCCGAACCATTGGGATTAATGGAAAATCATCCAACATTGTCATATAACAACACTCCGTATGCTATGGGACAACAATCTTATCATAAGCCCATGTTTCAGACTCCAAGATTTCCATAGTATTCGATATTACCACAACCAGCTACATCATATCAGCAACAATATCAACTACCAGCACCGTCATCACAACATGACTCACATCTATCATAATATGCTCAACAACAATACTCTCCTTATCAACCACCTACAAATCCTGTCATCACCTACCAGCAACAAGAAGTTCCTCAACCCCACTATTCACAACATGTCAGTACTCCTTCAAATGTGTATGTAGCTCCACCAGCACCAGTTTTCTACTGCGATGATGAGGTTCCAGTTCCTGAGTTCAAACAAGGGGATAATCCTACTGATGTAGTAGCACAAATGTCTGCCTATATAACTCAAACGTTGAACAAAAGAGGTTACAGAGGACCATCTCCAACAAATAATTAGTTGAGAAATTATTCTAACTCTCGTCAACAAGCAACAATTCAAGACGGTAGAGTCATGGTGCAACCACTTCAGGGGAGACCAAGTTCATCCAATACCGGTGCACGCCCATTCAACACTACTCCAAGAGGAAACAATACTGGTAAAGTGAAGATGATTATATGCTACAACTGCAAAGGGGAAGGACACATGGCTAGGGAGTGTAAGCAACCCAAAAGGAGAATGGATGCTTCGTGATTTGAGGAGAAGGTTATGTTGGTAAAAAGCTCAAGCAAATGGCCGTGAGCTAGATGAAGAGGAGTTATCATTTCTAGCAGATCCAGGAGTTGCGGACACTGAATGACTCACAACAGCTTTCACTAACAATGCAACATATCAATGCGATGATCTTGATGCATATGATTCAGACTATGATGACTACAACACCGCCAAGGCAGCTCTTATGGAAAATCTCTTGCTCTATGGGTCTGAGCAAATCTCCGAGGTACCAAGTAATACCAATGATACTGCTATTGTACCTTATCAAGTTGAGCAAGCGTCTCAGTATCCGGAAGAGCCTCCGATGGTTAGTAATTCAAACGAGGAGACAAACAATGATAGAAATATCAATGCAAGTCCCCAGACTTTGAGTGAAACACAACCGGGAGCTATTACGAATAAGAATTCTCTTGCTCAACAAGATTTGGTTATGGTGTCGGCATCTATGCTTGGCCAAATGAATACTGCGGTCCTTGAAACCCCGAGTGTTAATCAGACCTTATCTACCGAGCTTGCTTTGTAGAAGGAAAAGGTTCAAACCTTGGAATTAACTCCATCGACCAATACCTTAACTAATCCAGAGTTTGATAAGTTTAGAAACGTCCAAATGGATAACTTGCTAGAAATTGAACATTTAAGAGCAAATCTTTCAAAAGAACTTAAATAAGAAGAGTCAGTCGTTACTAATTTTCAAAAGCTGCAAACGGATTTCGAAATTCTCGAGTCTAAAAGGGTTGAAATAGAAACTAAGGCGTCTAGAAAATTAAAAAGACTGAAATTTTGCTTTTAAAACAATACTCCGCTTCACATTTAGTACACTTGTTTCATTCAACTTTTAAGGAATTTACTCTATCGCGTCTAACAGACCTGCCACCTAACCTGGGTTATGCAAAGCAAGCTCTTAACCACAACCCGCGACTTTATGATGCAACAAAATTAGATTTGGACTTAGACCCGATTGGTAATTCGAATGCTTCCGAGTATATATCACTCATTGACGAGAATCGGTCAAAAATGATTTTGGAATATCCTAAGTTTGATTATGATAAACAAAATCAAGAGAATGCAAAAAAGGATTTTAGAACTCGCTTTAATATACAAATGGAATTTATCCATACACCAACTTACATGTCCACTATAGAAAACCCTAGTATATTTCCTACACTTGTCAACCAGAATGAACCTAAGGAAATTCCTAAGGGTCTTCCGCCGGTAAGTACAGTATTGGAAAGCTCGAAAGAGATTAGACGATACTTTTCCGGTTTTGACATGGTCATTAAGGAATGTACGACTCCAACGGCTCAAACCGCCGGAGAATGAAATTTCGAACACATGAAATCGGTGTTTGAGAAAGAGATCCGTTTGGTTTGTAGACAATCTTAAAGAGGGCTTTCTAGATCTCGGAGATAATCTTAATTTTGAAATGGCTGAAGTTCAAAAAGTTTTCTATGAAATGGATGCTGCTTATGAGCAACATTTAATTGAGAAAGAAAGGATTTTGTCCGAATATGACCGATTCTTGGAACAAGTGATGTCTCTCGATGTGATGCAAGTTGTGACTATTAAATGTGCTATTGAGATTACATCTGTTGTGAATAAATGTGATGATGTGCATGATCTATCTGTGAATATTGTTGAGCCTGTGAATAATGTAGATAATCATTCTTTTCGCGAATCTAACGCTAAATTTTTAGAGCTTCAAGATTCTTATAACTCACTTTCAAAACGTTTTGACGAGCTTCAACGACATTGTATATCTCTTGAAATTGAAAAACAATCTAAAAATGAAACTCTTTTAAAAACAACTGATTGGCAAACAACGTTGAGACAAGTGACAAGATGATTCAGGTGGTTCAGGCATTAGAGGAAGAAATCATGAGACTTAAGAGAGAGTCATTAGCAGAGAAACTAGAACTAGAGGCTACAGAGAATAAAAACCATGCCTTAGAAAATAGAATTACTTTTATGCTAGGAGAGTTTGATAAAGTAAAGCAGGGTTTCTCACAAATTTATGGTTCACTAGAAGAACGCTTCACTTTTAATGCGGCAGAGCAAAAGTAACTTGTTGACCAACTGAACCAAAAGTGTGAGGAAATCTCTGATTTAAATATTCAGCTCATAGACAAAAACATGGTTTTAGCTGAATTAAAGGAGACACTTCAACTCAAAGGACAAGAAGTTGTTGATAATGAAGCTACAATCTCTGCCCTGACCTCTAGTGCTCCAAAAACAAATGAAGTGGTGCTTTATAGGAACCCGGACCTTAAGAATTCAGTGGTTTATATGGATTATATGAAAAAGGCAATTAGGCATGTGCTTCTTACAAGGGACATTTTAGATGACTTATATGAATCTGATCCCACAAACAACGAGTAAAATGCTGCTCATTTATACATTGAGGGGTTCAATGTTGCCTATCATACCTTAACTTCATAGGCCCACCGAGTTCTGCACCACTTAAACAACAACCCCCCATCATTGCCATGACTCCATTCAATAACACCCCATGAGCTAAGCCTACTTTAAACATACCCATCAAGGCTAAATCAAAATTTGCCACTAATGTTCCATTGCCTTCTACAGAAGTAACTACGTCTACTAAGGCTAAAGGATCTCAAGTAAAGAAAGATAGGATCAAGCCTTCCAATAGTAGCACTATGAAGAAGAAAGTAGAAGTTTACCTTAGGAATGTTATTTCAGATTTAAATAAAAAGAATCATGTAGCTAAGATAAAAGGTTCCGCCTCTATGCAGAAGCCTAAGCAAAATGTGAATTCTAATTTGAGATGTTGGAATTATAGTGAATGCATGTTTTCTCAGTGTCATGATTTATGCCTTGTTGACCATGTTAATGAAATGTATGCCATTAGGAACAATCTTGAATGGAAACCAAGGGGGAAGAAATTTACCCAAGTTAGATGGCAATGGCAACCCACTGGTAGGACCTTCACTACAAATGGAACTAAGTTCCCTTTAACTAGGATCACATCCAATGAAGTTAGGTCTCAACGTCCTTTAAATAGGAACTCTAGCACTAAGAAATGGAAAAAGCACCCTTTAACTAGGTCTGCGTCCACTATTGTGCCTACCAGTGAAGAAGTACCTCAGGATCTTAGACAACTAGAATCTAAGCCGACATCTAGGAAGAAAATTTGGAAACCTAAGAACTCTTCTGATAGCATATCTAAGATAATTATATATGTACCTGCTAACACAGAGGAACCATTAGATTCCGATACATCGTCTTTGTCTGGTGATATTTTCAGGTGGTCCAAACATCCTCTGGTACTTGGACTCTGGGTGCTCAAATCACGTGACCGGAGATCGCTCGATGCTCAAAAATTTCGTCAGCAAGTTTATAGGGACGGTAAAATTTGGTAATGACCACATTGCAAAGATCATGGGTTATGGTGAATATCAAATTGGGAATGTTACGATTTCAAGGGTGTATTGCGTGGAGGGACTCTGTCATAACTTATTCTCAGTAGGACAATTTTGTGATCAAACCTTGAGGTTGCTTTTCGAAAACATACTTGCTTCATTCGTGATCTTGCAGGAAATGATTTGCTAAAAGGTTCTCGCGGGGATAATCTCTACACACTGTCCATTCAAAACATGATGGTCGCTTCTCCAGTATGCCTTCTCTCCAAAGCATCTTAGGCCAAGTCATGGTTGTGGCATCGACGGTTATCTCATCTTAACTTTGATGCAATTAATCCTTTCGCTAAAAACGAACTTGTTCGTGGTCTTCCAAAGCTCAAGTTTAACAAGGATCATTTATGTTATGCGTGTTCATTGGGGAAAAGCACCAAGAAGTCTTACAAACCTAAAGCTGAAGACACCAACCAGGAAATTCTACATCTTTTGCACATGGATCATTGTGGGCCACTGCGTACGACTAGTGTGAGGGGTAGGAAACGCATCCTCGTCATGGTCGATGATTTTTCCAGGTTTACATGGGTTAAGTTCTTAGCGACAAAGGATCAAGCACCATAATTTATTATCATATTTCTTAAGATGATCCAAGTGCGTCGTAATGCTACCGTTCGCCGCATTCAAACTGATAATGGAACTGAGTTCGTTAATCAGAATCTACGAGACTACTATGAAGAGGTCGGTATTTCATATGAAACTTCAGTTGCTCGCACTCCACAAAAAAACAGTGTCGTGGAAAGACGTAATCGTACACTTTTGTAAGCTGCTAGAACTATGTTGATTTATGCGAATGCTTCTTTATTCTTATGGGCTGAAGCAGTGGCAACCGCATGTTATACCCAAAACCGCTCTATCATTCGTAAGCGCCATGGAAAAACACCGTATGAGCTTCTTCATGGACGCAAACATGATATATCATTTCTTCATGTGTTTGGCGCACTTTGTTATCCAAATACAAATAGTGAGAATTTAGGAGAACTTCAACCGAAGGCTGATATAGGTATTTTCATTGGTTACTCACCTGCAAAGAAAGCTTACCAGATTTACAACCATCGTCTTGGCAAGATAATAGAAACTATTGATGTCGATTTTGATGAGCTGACATCGATGGCTTCTGAGCAACACAGCTCTGAACCCGCACTTCATGAGATGGGAACCGATACTATTAGTTCCGGATTAACTCCTAACAATCTTACTTCTCCATCATTTACACCACCTAAAGGCTCAAGTGGGATGAGTTATTTCAACCTATGTTTGATAAATCCTTTAATCCTCCAAGTGATGATTCTCCATCACCTGCAGTAGTAGCTCCGATTCCCGAAGTTGTTGCTCAAGATAATGGAAATAAATCTGATGCATCTATAGTCACTACTGAACCAGATGCACCATCCCCTAACAATTCTCAAACTACACCCGAATCAACACCCCCACTCGTTCCTGATTATGTTAAAGAGGATTATGATGATCACGATTTCCATTCTTTGGTATACAAATACCCGAAAACCCTAATGGCGCGTCTACCTCAGAGGAAGCTCCTACAATCGTTCACTCCAGACCACCACGGATTGAAAATCACAATACAAAATGGACAAAGGATCACCCACTCCGTAATATTATTGGTGACATCGATCGACCACTCTTAACACGCCATCAACTACAAGAAAGTTCATTATACTGTTACTTTGATGCATTTCTCTCCGAGGTTGAACCTAAAACTTGGAAACAAGCCATGACACAATCCTCTTGGATTGAATCCATGCAAGAGGAACTTAATAAATTTCAACGACTTGAAGTATGGGAATTAGTTCCTTTACCCGACAACGTCGACATCCTTACATTGTTGTGGGTATATAAGGTCAAGCTTGATGAGTTGGGTATTGCTTTAAAGAACAAGGCAAGATTGGTTGCTCGAGGTTACAAACAAGCTTTAGGTATTGACTTTGAAGAATCCTTTGCTCCTATTACTACATTGGAAGCAATTAGACTATTCCTTTCTTATGCTGCTCACATGAACGTGATCGTCTACCAAATGGATGTTAAGACGGCATTTCTCAATGGTGAATTAAGGGAAGACGTCAATGTAAGCCAGCCAAATGGATTTGTCAACTCGGAGTATCCTAATCATGTGTACAAGCTTAAGAAGGCTGCTTATGGGTTGAAACAAGCTCCACGCGAGTGGTACGATCTCTTATCGTCTTATCCCTTATCTCGGAAGGCTTCTCCAAACGTAAAGTGGACCCGACATTGTTCATTCTCAAGGAAGGCAACGACATGATACTGGTACAAATTTATGTTGTTGATATAATATTTGCTGCCACTACTCAAAGACTGTCTGACCATTTTGAGAAAATTATGTCCACACGTTTTAAAATGTCGATGATGGGAAAAAATTATATTTCTTAGGGTTACAAATTTCTCAAAATCCCAGAGGCATCTTCATTAATCAGTCCAAATATGCTCTTGAATCTTTGAACAAGTATCACTTTGAAAACTGTGACCCCGTGGATACTCCAATGGTAGAGAGATCCAAGTTGGATGAAGATAGGGATGGGATTGCTGTCGATCCTAAACATTATCACGGAATGATCGGCACCCTTCTCTATCTGATGCTAGCAGGCCTGATTTGCAATTTATTATATGCATGTGTGCCCGGTATCAGGCTTGGCCTACCGAAAAGCACTTACATGTTGTGAAAAGGATCTTTCGGTACCCTAAAGGAACACTTCATCGTTGTCTATGGTATCTGAAGGACTCCTCTATTGCACTAATCTTATGCAGATGCGGATCACGTTGGGTATCATGATACTAGACGTAGCACATCTAGGAGTGTGCAACTTCTTGGAGATAGACTGATTAGTTGGGCATCCAAAAGGCAGAAAAGTGATGCGATATCAAGTACAGAGGTTGAATACATTGCCATGTCCGTTTGTTGTGCTCAAGTTTTATGGATGAGATCACAATTAACTGACTACGGTCTTGGATTCAACAAAATATCGGTGTACTATGACAACAAAAGCGCCATTGCCCTTTACTACAACTACGTTCAACACTCCCGGGCGAAGCATATTGACATACGCTACCACTTTATCAAAGAGCAAGTGGAAAATGGAGTGATCGACCTGTACTTTGTCAACACTGAGTATCAGCTGGCGGATATGTTCACAAAGGCTCTAGATCGAGGACGTATCGAGTTTTTGATCGACAAGTTGGGCATGAAATCATTCTCACCGGTGACTCTTCAGGAGTTGGCAGAAGAATCTGCAGAATAGTGGTGGTAAATATTTTCGAGTATCCTTTTATCGTGATCATGTATATTATCGTATATATATAAACCATCAAAAAGAAAATACAAAAAAATAAAACCTACAAAAATCATAAAAAAAATATAAAATCAATAAAATCCAAAAATATTTTTCGTTTTAAATCATGTATGTCTTTTAGTACGGTAATATTTACGGCCTTAGAAATGTCGATTATAATTGACACGGCGCCATGAATAGAGTCTGTATAAAAGTTGTACATATTTTAAAACATGCCCATATGGCTTGTAGTTATTTCTGACTGCAACCCGCTTTTCCCATTAAAATCACGTATTTCTTTTGAAAATATTGGCTCACAACGGGAATTAATTTTCGCGGGCAAGGTTTACTTTAAAACCTTGTAAGGGATCAAGTTTACTTTATAACTTGTTCTAACATAAATTTATGTACGCTTTAGTGTATTTATTTGTTAAAATAAGAGAAATCTAATTGCCACCATAATCGTTTCTTAAAATCACTTAACAGAAAACGTATTCATAGGTGTTTGACTCATTAAAAAATGACTACAGCTCTTTAAATAGAAAATGGATCAGAATTTAAGGGGGAGAAAATGTCTTTTCGTCTTGGATTTCAAATTGGTCTTCAAAAAGTATTTTCAGAAAAATGCATAACGCTGTATGTCCTCTTTATGTGCTATGTGTGGCTTATGTGGAATTGAATTGGCCTTAGGTAACTTCTCACATGCCATAAGTTATAATGATAAGAGCGTTAGTCGTGTGATCGTGTTTTCATGAGAGATAAGAGGTTACGGGGTAATGTTTTTGGTTAACTTGTCTACACAAGTTTCTAACAGAAAATAATTACAAAATGGGGGACCAAAATGCAACACTTGCAAAAAGGGGTTAGGAGTTGACCAAAGCCAAACCCCCCATGTGTCTCTTTCGTCTTCACAAAACACACACACAAACACAATCACCCCTCCCTATCACTGCTGCCATTGATTACCTCCAAGCTTTAAGATCTCGTTGATTACATGCTGTGTTCTTACATCCAAATATAGGTATTAGTCATATATGATTATCTATGTTTATCACTTGTGTTTTTCATTCAAACGAACCTCATATCTCGATTCTATTAGGATTAGGGTTTTAAAATTTTAAGGTGATATAAAAGATAAAATTGATTGAGGGGATTCGTTCATATAGCTTATATAAACGCAGGTTCTGAATTGTTTTGTTTAAAACAAAGTATAGATCCCGTAATCGAATCAAACAGATTTTCCTCGCAATATACGTCAAGATCATTACGATAGGTCACTAGTGACATTGTGATGGACATTGTATTGCGATGGATATTGTATTGCGATGGACATTATATTGCGATGGATATTGTATTGCGATGGATATTGTATTGCGATGGATATTGTATTGCGATGGACATTGCGATACATGGGATTCATTGACATTGCGACATGTATCTATTGTGACAGGTGGATTATTGCGATAGGTTTTGTCATTGCGATAGGTTGATTATTGCGATAGGTATTGTCTTTACGACATATTGGCATTGCGATGGATTGATTATTGCGAAGGGAGTGTGATAGGTATTGAGATGGAAATGTTTGATTGACATTGCGACAACTATGCATCATTGCGATAAGTATCATATGACTGTATTATGATATGTGGAACTAATATTAATATTGCGAGATTAAGAGTTTTAAAACATAAAAATTGCTAAGTATAGATTCTTCTCAAATTTGACATAATGCATGTTTCTCTAAGTTTAATCCGACAACATTTGATATGCTAAGTATAAAATGACTTAGGATTTATTCTTAGATAACGTCATCAAGCAAATTTATGTGACTTGACACGTTTCTCCATGCAAAATAAATACATGATGTATGATATATATAATTCTTTATCTATCATTTGCATATGTTGTTTTCTAAGCAGGAAAATGTCGATCCCCGAAGAACAACAACTACAACTCGATCTTGCACTCGTTCCACTCAATGACAGGCTGCCACCTGCAGAGAACAACTTTCGTCTGAAAGACGACTTTGATCCAACTTTTACAGCCTTCAAAGTCGCAATGGATATCCTGGACATGTCACCCCTGAAGGATGCCCTAAGAGCCACCGTATCAGTCCCTGAAGTCTATATGCACGAGTTTTGGGCAACAGCATCAATCTCACAAGGAAAACAATTATCAAGGAAGATTATTACCTTCATGATCAATAAGAAGAAAATGATGCTTGAGTTGAGTCAATTCAGGAAATTGTTCAAGTTCCCTAAGTTAGCAAAAGGAGAACAACATGTGCCTAACCCAGATACGATAGAGATGTTTAGAGTAATTCGACTTCTGAACTATGAGGGAGAGATACGTAATTTGTCTCAGTTTCACACTTCACACATCGGGCAACCGTGGAAAGCAATTTTCACCATCAATGTCAAGTGCTTCACTTCCAAGAATCGTGGATCAGACACAATGAGACCCCCTCAGGCTCATATATTTTAGGGTCTCTACACTGGAGCTAAAGTGGATTATGCCCTACTACTTTGGGACGAATTTTGCTACCAGCTCACTAACACCAAGAAGAAGTCTATGCATATTCCATTTCCACGGTTCACAAAACTCATCATCAATCATTTCATGAAGAGTACACCATCCATTGATAAGCGTGGGAATTTTTTCTACCATACACCAGATAGAGACTACGTGATGGAGCATATGAATGAAGACGGTATTTCTACTAAGTACTCACTATGTCCAGCTCTAGTGCTCGATGTAATGATCAATGAAGGGATCAAGGAGAGTGAACCATACAAACAAATACTCAGGGATATTGAAGCACAGATGAATAGGTCAAAAGAAGATCCATCTACTAAGCAAAAGGGTAAAAGGAAGAAAATTGTTGCCAAGCGCCAAAAGACTTCTTCACCCAAAGCTAAAGGCAATGATAAAGGGAAAGAGCAACTCCATGATGAAGATGCAGAGGAAGAAGATACCACAACATATATGTCTGAAGACAAACAGATGAGAATAGCACTTCAGAAGAGTCGGTTGGAAACACTTGCTAAGAAAAAAGGTAGGGGTTCTAGATCAAAGACTCCTGAAGAAATAGCCCGTGAAGCCTTTGGAAATCCAGACAGTTCAACTGATGAAGAAGAGCAAGAGACCAGGAAAGAAGCAGGCCCGAAAGACAAAGAAATCCAAGATGATCAAGACATAGAGAATCTTTTCAACTATGATTATGAAGAGCAAACTCTAGAAGGTGGGGGAGAAGATGATATGGAAACTGTTCTATACAGGGACGTCAACCTCAGCAAACCACTCCCCACTCCATCAGTAATGATTGCATCAGAAGACTCTCACCTGACGTTGACTCCCACAACACAACGAACACCTCCTCCGCCACCATTGTCTAGCACTGTCATGACAACCGTTCCCCTGATCGAACCCACAATCGAACAACAAGTACCAACCGCCACCTTACAACCAGTACCAACCACCGCCCAAACGACTGTCCCGATACCGCCACCAATCCTCGAACAATGTCACACCCCACCATGGCGGAATATGGGGCGCGACGTATGGATATCATCACAACATGGCGTGTCTATAGAGATAACTATATGAAATAAGAAATGTCATAAAATGGAGACACAAAGTCATGACAATATCTCATCAGACTCAGGAGTCTAGGTAAGTAGGTAACAGTCCTACCGCTTACCCAAGACAAACAAATAACATAACCAAACAAATATATGTGTGCCACAGTATCACTTATTAAAAGAACAAATAAAAACTAAGAAGGAAACAGAGATTCTCTTTCTATATGCATTCCTAAGCTTCTCCAATCCTAGCCATTTATGTTCTCATGCTTAACCATAGTATCACCTGAAAGAGACACTAAAACACGTCAACATAAAGTTGGTGAGAGTCATAGGTTTAGACTCCAACGCTAAATCAATTACAAGCTGTGAATAACAACCATCAACACAATAACATATGGATAAAGTGTTACAAATATGCATTAACAACTATCAATCAAGATTAATCATACCAAACCAATCCAAGGCTCCTACCTTGCCAAACAACATCATGGTACCATAGATGATCACACTATGTACCTATCCCAAGGCCACTACCTTGTCAAACCACAAGGCCACTACCTTGTCAAACCATAAGGCCACTACCTTGTCAAACCACAAGCCCACTACCTTGTCAAACCACAAGGCCACTACTTTGTCAAACCACAAGGCCACTACCTTGTCAAACCACAAGGCCACTACCTTGTCAAACCACAAGGCCACTACCTTGTCAAACCACAATAACTGAGACGGCACGTGTCCCCCGATCCAAAACATACACAATCAAAAATCACATAGCCGATAATCACATAATGTACACACAAGTCCATCTCAGATCACAAACACATTCACAGCATCAATTTAGAAAATAACTCAACACAGTGTCTCTTCCATCCCATCTGGAAGTCAAAATCAATATTAAACATGGGACTATGAAACTCACCTGATAGCTTCTTCACAAGTCCTCGCACTAGCAACAAGCTAACAAACCAAAAACACGAAATCAATACACGAACCAATCACTAAGATGGCTCATCAACCTATGATGGACATCTAGTCTATTCTCGTATAATTACCTCATTGTTAAGCTCTAATCACCCCATTACCCTTCCTTAACAAGTCCCTAACTTGGTTAAGTTTAATAGCTATCCCGTTCATAATTTTACACAAAACAGTCCCAGTTTTAGGTCACAAAACTTTAAGTCAAACGTCCACTTAAACATACCCATGGTTTCTGTAAAAGGAATATTCACACTTTTATACATGTGAGCTAAAAACTCCCACTTGCCCTAACCTTAAAGCTACTGTTAAGGCCCAGATATATGTGTATATATTGCTACCTATCAAGAATTCACTGATTTTAAATGTATGAAAAGTTCATTACCATTAGAGGGTCTTACCCTAAACCACAATCTTAGCCCAAGTGCAGATCCTTACTACAATATATAAACCATCTCTCATGTTCGTGAGAAGATCCTAATGCAACCTAAGTACCCTAAACAACCCAAAACTTAAAAAGAAAACTGGTTGAATTCAAAACTGTTTTGACCTCCGACTGTTGTAACCTATTTTTGACCCACTTCCCAACCTCCAATTTAGTTCTCGTTTCTTGATTTAGAAAGCCAACTCAATTACCTATCCAGGGCTAGTTTGATCGCATCTTGAATGTTCCTAGAACGCGAGATATGATCAAAACAATAGACTCAAAATTCTGCCCAGTTTTTAAAAACGGGTTTTAAACAAATTGATCTAATTAATCACCTATAACCCTTCTAATACAAGCCCTAGATTATATGATCATCATATTATAATTAATACATCATTAATCTACTGTTTTTATATAAACCCTAACCCTTAATCCATCATAAGAATGATTAATTAAACATAAAAATAATTTAATTAAAAAGGTTAATGAAGGTTTTTACCTTAAATCAATGGAAGATGAAGAAAACCTAATTTTTTTGAAGAACCCTAATTCTCCTCTATGAAACCCACGAATTTTTCTTTTTCTCCAGGGATTTATGTTTTTTTTATTTATTAGATAACCTTATATAGTGTGTACATAAAATCCTAGTCCAAGTATAACACCCAACTTTCCTTTTTTTTTCCTTTTTCCCTTTTTCTCTTTCTTTGGTGCGTCTAGACCGACCCAAACACCCAATAACTTCGTTTTTTTTATTTTTATTATTTAATATTATGTTAATAATATTACCTTAATTTTCCTTAATTTATTTCAGCTCCTAAAGCTTCCAAAACCTCGAAACCGTAAAACTAGTCAAACTTACGCGTTTTACCGTAAAAGACGTAAAATATACACTTTTATAAAAATCTCAAATTTTGAAATAAACTTTATAACTAAGTCCTAAATGACTTAAAACCATCCCGAAAAATATTCGTATGGATAATTACCTCACCCGAGACCTCTAAATGCTAAACCGTAAATCCTAAAAAAAAATACTATTACTATAATACTTATACGTATACGTAAACACCACAATATCACCATTTTCATTTCACACTCACCACTTGTGAGCTCATGAACATGAAATAACCGTTCCTCGATTTACTTATGAGTACTCTATACTCATAAACGATAACCACACCAACCTCGTTCACACAAAATAAACACGTAAACACACAATTGAAGTAAGCACACATAAAATAACCTAAAAGTAAGACCAAGTGACAAACCCAAAACCACGGTTGTCACATCACTCCCTTCTAATAGAAATCTCGTCCCGAGATTCACTCCCAAACTCAAACTTATTCTCAGCAAACAAACGAGGATGCATATCCCTGATAAAACCTTCACGTTCAAATGTGAACTCAGTTTATACGAAAATATTCTCAACCAACAACACATGAGCCTTAACCGTCCGCGAGGAAACTTATCAAAACCATAAAGTTATGTAACCAACCTAACTAAATCTCGCAACTCATCAAACAAGAACTGTCTTGAAACCAAGTTAGGAGCCGTCACATAACTCAACGGGTTTAAAACTGTCACCCCGATTTCAGTCTTACTCATAAATACCATAAATCAAAACTCATCAAAATATAATCACGTATAATAAGGTCTAAAGAACTCTCAAATTCCTTCCCAACTCATCTCTATGTTAACCCTCCAAGTGTTCATTACCACAAAATACCCAAAACACGAGTTTAAACCATGTTGTCCGAAAATTAACCTTGAACTCAACACTTGTACAATTAATTTGACCAAGCTACTGACTTCCAATTACGAAACTTTCTGAATATTTGAAAAGTATGTTCCGAGTACATAATTTTAGGCTTTTGAATCACCCAAAAACCTTTAAAAACGAATAAGTTATGACCAAAACGATTTTTCTCAAAATCTGCCTAGGCATTAGCGACAGTTTCTAACAGTTAGCGACATATTTTGACAGTTTAGCGACAATTACTGCCTACTCCGATTTATACCAAAAAAACGATTTTTAAACCCTAAACCCCCCCATTAATTACCAAAACTAGAACCTAATTTATTTTAATTCCAGAAAATTAAAACTCTATTAATTACATGATTTTAACATATTTCACTAAATAAGAACAAAATTTTTAACTTAAGAACAATAACTTTAGGTGATCAAAACCAAAATATTTTAAAATAATCGAGTCATGCTTATATGTTAAATAATTTATATTCCACCTTATTTGAAACATGATCCCGACACTTCCTTATTTCATCGACTACCAACAACTATTTTTTTTTCAATTTGCAAGTTCTATTTTTTTACCATGTATAACTCGAAACAAAAGATATCGTTACCCTAAAAAGAAATCTCCACCATCTCAAAATCCTTCACGCCAAAAGTACCGTACAAACAAACACGTGAAATGAGGACCCGAGAAATGCGCTACTACATAAGTTGAACATCCCAAAGAGAAACGAGCTAGCAACCATCCCAAGAATACAACCGGTATGTAGAAAATAATTTTACATACATAGGCATAAGCGTACATACACTCAAATCCATCCAACATATACTATACAAGCATGTATTAACTCTCTTTCATGCAATCATACTTGAAAGTCCAATGGTGTTGTGGCACATATATAATTATGTAGGCCTCCATAATTATACATGTTCCCTTTCATCAATGTACTCCCTCCTATAATGACACTTATAAGAAATTAATACTACACGTAACACATAATCCAACAACTCACAAGCACATAAGCACACAAGATAAGATCCAAAACCCCATGTATTAAAATAACATAGCCAATGCACGAAACACATAAACTCGTAGTCCAGCTGAACCAGCGTAGACAAAATTCAAAATGTATAAAGAACATGAAAACATAATTAAGCGAAATCCAACAATGACTAGCGTATACGACCATGGTTCCACCGCACTAATCAAAACTCGTAAAGAAAATAACATGTAGTTAAGTATGAACCATAGTAGTTCATAACCTAACAAATACTGCGAAAATAATATTCAAACACATCAATTACTATAAAATGCACACATACTCCTATGACGCCTATATGCAGGGACCCTTAAGCTATAGACTAGGCTACACGACTAGGCAACCTAATTCTCTATAACCATTGTCTCTGATACCATTCTGTCACACCCCACCATGGCGGAATATAGGGCGCGACGTATGGATATCATCACAACATGGCGTGTCTATAGAGATAACTATATGAAATAAGAAATGTCATAAAATGGAGACACAAAGTCATGACAATATCTCATCAGACTCAGGAGTCTAGGTAAGTAGGTAACAGTCCTACCGCTTACCCAAGACAAACAAATAACATAACCAAACAAATATATGTGTGCCACAATATCACTTATTAAAAGAACAAATAAAAACTAAGAAGGAAACAGGGATTATCCTTCTATATGCATTCCTAAGCTTCTGCAATCCTAGCCACTTATGTTCTCATGCTTAACCATAGTATCACCTGAAAGAGACACTAAAACACGTCAACATAAAGTTGGTGAGAGTCATAGGTTTAGACTCCAACGCTAAATCAATTACAAGCTGTGAATAACAACCATCAACACAATAACATATGGACAAAGTGTTACAAATATGCATTAACAACTATCAATCAAGATTAATCATACCAAACCAATACAAGGCTCCTACCTTGCCAAACAACATCATGGTACCATAGATGATCACACTATGTACCTATCCCAAGGCCACTACCCTGTCAAACCACAAGGCAACTACCTTGTCAAACCACAAGGCCACTACCTTGTTAGACCACAAGGCCACTACCTTGTCAAACCACAAGGCCACTACCTTGTCAAACCACAAGTCCACTACCTTGTCAAACCACAATAACTGAGACGATACCTGTCCCCCGATCCAAAACATACACAATCAAAAATCACATAGCAGATAATCACATAATGTACACACAAGTCCATCTCAAATCACAAACACATTCACAACATCAATTTAGAAAATAACTCAACACAGTGTCTCTTCCATCCCATCTGGAAGTCAAAATCAATATTAAACATGGGACTATGAAACTCACCTGATAGCTTCTTCACAAGTCCTCGCACTAGCAACAAGCTAACAAACCAAAAACACGAAATCAATACACGAACCAATCACTAAGATGGCTCATCAACCTATGATGGACATCTAGTCTATTCCCGTATAATTACCTCATTGTTAAGCTCTAATCACCCCATTACCCTTCCTTAACAAGTCCTTAACTTGGTTAAGTTTAATAGCTATCCCGTTCATAATTTTACACAAAACAGTCCCAGTTTTAGGTCTCAAAACTTTAAGTCAAACGTCCACTTAAACATACCCATGGTTTCTGTAAAAGGAATATTCACACTTTTATACATGTTAGCTAAAACCTTCCACTTTCCCTAACCTTAAAGCTACTGTTAAGGCCCAGATATATGTGTATATATTACTACCTATCCAGAATTCACTGATTTTAAATGTATGAAATGTTCATTACCATTAGAGGGTCTTACCCTAAACCACAATCTTAGCCCAAGTGCAGATACTTACTATAATATATAAACCATCTCTCATGTTCGTGAGAAGATCCCAATGCAACCCTAAGTACCCCAAACAACCCAAAACTTAAAAAGAAAACAGGCTGAATTCAAAACTGTTTTGACCTCCGACTGTTGTAACCTGTTTTTGACCCACTTCCCGACCTCCAATTTAGTTCTCGTTTCTTGATTTAGAAAGCCAACTCAATTACCTATCCAGGGCTAGTTTGATCGCATCTTGAATGTTCCTAGAACTCGAGATATGATCAAAACAATAGACTCAAAATTCTGCCCAGTTTTTAAAAACGGGTTTTAAACAAATTGATCTAATTAATCACCTATAACCCTTCTAATACAAGCCCTAGAATATATGATCATCATATTATGATTAATACATCATTAATCTACTGTTTTTATATAAACCCTAACCCTTAATCCATCATAAGAATGATTAATTAAACATAAAAACAATTTAATTAACAAGGTTAATGAAGGTTTTTACCTTAAATCAATGGAAGATGAAGAAAACCTAATTTTTTTGAAGAACCCTAATTCTCCTCTATGAAACCTACGAATTTTTCTTTGTCTCCAGGGATTTATGTTTTTATTTATTTATTAAATAACCTTATATAGTGTGTACATAAAATCCTAGTCCAAGTATAACACCCAACTTTCCTTTTTTTTTTCCTTTTTCCCTTTTTCTCTTTCTTTGGTGCGTCTAGACCGACCCAAACACCCAATAAATTCGTTTTTTTAATTTTTATTATTTAATATTATGTTAATAATATTACCTTAATTTTCCTCAATTTATTTCAGCTCCTAAAGCTTCCAAAACCTCGAAACCGTAAAACTAGTCAAATTTACGCGTTTTACCGTAAAAGACGTAAAATATACACTTTTATAGAAAATCTCAAATTTTGAAATAAACTTTATAACTAAGTCCTAAATGACTTAAAACCATCCCGAAAAATATTCATATGTATAATTACCTCACCCGAGACCTCTAAATGCTAAACCGTAAATCCTAAAAAAAAATACTATTACTATAATACTTATACGTATACGTAAATACCACAATATCACCATTTTCATTTCACAGTCACCACTTGTGAGCTCATGAACATGAAATAACCGTTCCTCGATTTACTTATGAGTACTCTATACTCATAAACGATAACCACACCAGCCTCATTCACACAAAATAAACACGTAAACACACAATTCAAGTAAGCACACATAAAATAACCTAAAAGTAAGACCAAGTGACAAACCCAAAACCACGGTTGTCACAAACAACCTGTACTAACCACCACCCCACAACTTGTACCATCCACAACCACTCTAACACTCATGGTAACACCTCCGCCATCAACAGTACAACAAGTACCATCCACCTCCAATCTATTTCTCACGGTCAATGATGCACTCATTCAGAACCTTTAAAAACAATTGGAGGTTCAGGCAAAACAGATTCCAAATCTGAAAACATCAATCACTAATCCTGATACACGACTCCTTAGAGCACAGAAACGTGACGATTCCAAACTTAATGAGATATACGGCAGCATCAAGAAACTTACAGAGCAACATGAGGAGTTTATTACCGAAAAGGAAGAACGTGACAAATAAAACCTTGCCTTCATCGATTCCATTAATGACACTATGACTAACATCATTCAAAGTGAAGTCAAGTCATGTGTTCATTAGGAGCTTCCAGCATTACTAACAAAAGGCCTTACCGACCTTGAGTTAATAAAGACTTTGGCAACTCAATTAACTAAGATTGAGTTACCAAAAACAAAGGCTCAACACAAGCTGTAGAGAGCTCTTGCTAAAGGAATATTGGAAACTTCTAACACATCAACATTGGAAGACACTGAAGTTCCTCAATACTCAAAGAAAAGGAAACGTCAGGAGCCTGAAAATGAGGATGAGGATGTCAATGATGAAGATGAGGAAGAGGATGAGGAGGAGGAAGAACATTCTGATAAGAATGAGGAAGAGGATGATGACGAGGAAGAGGACGAGGAGGAAAAGGATGAGGATGACGATGACGGGGAGGACGAGGATGAGGATAGTGATGGCGATGAGGATGATGATAATGATGATGGTACTGGTAAGGGAGAAGGGAATGGTGATGATGGTAAAGGTGAGGATACGGGTAAAAATGGCGAAGAATTAGAAAAAGGTGAAGATAATGAGGAATCTGAGAAAGGTGATGAGGATGAAGAAGAAAGTGATGCTAATAAAGAAAAAGATGTTGATGAGGAACAAAAGGAGAGAGAAGACGAAAAGGATGACGGGGATGATCAAACAAATGACAGCAGCAAGGAGGATTCACCATGCATTTCACTAACCAGTGATGATGGCAATAGAGAATATCGTCAAAAGAACTTCCATGGCAAATTCATCTCCAGAGAATCTACATCCAAAGACACAGGTTTGTCCTCTAAACCGGTTCCTACTACTGTTTCAGACCCTGTAGAACATGTGCACGAAGACGAACCTATGCTTGAAGATGAACCGATACCGTCTGTGAAACATCACTCTCCACCTCCAACAACTGTTCAGCGTTACACCGATATGGATATTGAAGACTTAACTCAACTAGATCCTGAGTTTGCTGACACATTCAATGTTGACGAGACTGTTCCAAAACAGCCCTGGCTCACACAAGCAGCAACTGCACGTACAATCTCTGACCATGAAAAGGAGGATCTTACACAATTTCTCATTAATCCAAGCGACTTCTTTGGCTTCCTATTGGACAAATATGGAGTACCAACAATGGAACCAAATGTACTTCAACAGATGCTTAAAGATGAGAACTTTTGGTCCACTATGAAGATTGCCAAAGATGAGGGCGCCTATCACACCAATGAGCTCATGAAAGCAATGAAATCAACAGCTTTAGGTGAGCAAACTCCAGTAATTCTTCCATTAACAGCTTATGTCTTTGTTGCAGCCAAGCACCTTTCAATGGAGTACTTTGTCAACCGTGACCTTGATTACTTAGAAAAAAGTCACGAACAAATATGCCACATCATTAACCATGGGCAAGGCAGTGAACTTGGAGAATGTCCCTTTGATTGAAGATAAGGTTCCAAACCTATGGAGTAGAAAACTTGTTAAAGCATACGATCCATATGCGGAACTACGTATCTCTCATTGGTATGGCAAGAAGAGGTTGGCTTACAACTTCTTTAATCATGAGAAAAAAGGTAAACTCATCACTTCAGACCGTCGAATTACAAGCATACAGGGAGCTACTATTCTACAAATATTATGGTAGAGTTAAGATCTGTGTAGACCCATAAATTAGCTAGACCTATTCAACCAATCATAATAACCCATTTTTTAAAAAACCCACTTCCCACCACTTTTTTAAAAATTAAATATCTCACAAACGGTAAATCATCAAACGAAAAAAAAATACACCATTGCAACCAGAGTTAAATCATCTTTCTATCGAGGGGCACATGTATATACTTTCGACGAACTTTTTTTTCGATTTTTGTTCTTAAGTCATGTATGAGAGAATCATATATGATTCGTCACGAATCATATATGATTTTCAGAAAATCATATATGATTCGTGATATGAATCATATAGGATTTTCTAAAAATCATATATGTTTCGTGACGAATCATATATGATTCTCTTAGACGCGACTTAAGGAAAAAAATCGAAAAAAAAGTTCGTCGAAAGTATATACATATCCCCCTGGATAAATAGTTGATTTAATTCTCGTCGTGATGATATGTTTTGTTTTACGTAAAGATGAATGGTTTGTGAGATATTTAATTTTTAAAAAATAAGTTTTTTTGTTACATGATAAAAATAGATGGTTGTGATTGGTTGATTGAGTCTATGCTAAACTAAGGGTATATGTTGAACTTTTTACTATTCGGGTATGCATTCTTGCAAGAGATCAGGTTCAAACGAGATGACGGTAAGGTTTACTCTATACGTGAAGGAGATCTCCAATTTCTACGTCTTGAAGATATTGAAGATTTTCTACTTATCTTGGCTCAAGGCAAGGTCCCTCACCTTAAACCTGAAGTTGTCATTTCCTTAAGTTCCAACATTCGCCAATATACTCGAAGAGTTGTGATCAAGCGTCGGGTTGAAGACTTACAACTTGGTGTGGAGAGTTATCAATCTAGGCTAAATATGCAACGTCCTCACACAACGCCTTTGAGTCATTATCACCAAGATATGAAGCCATATATGGGTACACTCAAACCGGAGATGGGCATATTCTAACTGAATGAAGCAGAGGTCAAGCAATACATGAGAATATCAGAACTGCACAAATTCATCGATGGTACTCTCAAGCATGTCCGTGACAAGCTGTTGATGCTCAATTCCAACCAAGGCCTTCCAGAAGTAAAGTATGATTTGACAGGCAGGTTTATCAAGAGTGCCAACTACACCATCCAGAAGATTGATGATAAGTTAAGGGAACGACGGTTGATCCGCAGTCTGGAACGATTCGTGGGTGGCAGACCATATGGAGTTCACCATAGGCTTATGGAACGATCCATTTAAACGTGATGATCGTACTACATCGGGTCAACTCCATACACTCACTTGTGAATATGTATATATAATATGTGCATTAGGCGTTTGTGGCTTGTTGTAGTGTGAAAGTATGATATTTTTCAAGAATTTCTCACGAGATTCTAAATCTTTCAAAATATCTCGTACTCAAGCACTACAACTGACCCTCATTAAGTTGAGGGGGAGCATTATATGTTCTATGGCCAACAATCGATTTCATTTTCTTACCTAAAGACCGGTTAATCCATTAATATCCAAAATATTGATGGTTAACGTAACACCCCTAAATTACCACGCAGCGAAGTACCACAATGGGGCGCTACTAATAGCACATCGCACACAATCATAGACAACGACCTCAAAAGAGACGTTAAAATAATATACAATCTTGTCTAAAAAGTTTCCCATCCCAATTTATATATATAATCAGAGTAGCGTTGGTCCCAAAAACCGTTACCGATACATCACATTCATCAAAGACTTAAAATTCATTTGTTCATTTCAAAGGATGGAAAAGTAATATAAAACATTAGACAAGTAAGCACCAACTCCCTCCTCGCGTGCTCCGCTGCTATCCATCTTGATTACTTGAAATACATGCTTAAAATCATCAACACAAAGGTTGAGTGAGTCTATAGGTTTTACAAATCATCAGTAGAACACAAGTAGAAAAACCAATCATGATTCTCAGTCAACAATTAAGGTATCTCGTATAAATAGCAAATGCTATGTGATTGTATTAAGCTCATGCCACAGACCCCTTAACTTAGTCACTCACGCCTAAATCGGCATGACTATATGAATTCCAGTGCCCCTACAAGGGTATCAATTGCAAGTATACCACATTCTTGTTCTCGTAAAATTATCCTTCTCAGAGGTTACTCAGCGTAAAGCCCTGGTCTCAGATAGGATCGTCAGCCTGATAGTACTATCATTAGAATAAGCGGCTATTCCTAACTCACAACATCAAGTCATAACATAGTTAACGGCTCATGAATTTAGGGACTTCTGCAATTTAGGTACTTATACAATCACGACAATCATTCAACAACATTCGGGTCCAAACAATCAATCATGACTTGTGTTCCATTTCATTTCAAATAGCATGTATTCTCCTCGCGGGTTAAAATCATTTACAACATAGTAAAAAGCGAGGCTATAGACTCACCTTAGATAATACACGAAGCTAGTAGTAGTAGTGATCGCCGAAGTGAAGATGCCTCCCAAATATATACACCAAAAGCCGCCACCTAACAAATAAGGTACGTGCTTAGAAACATACTTAAGTATCTCAAACATACTTAATATAATAAAATCATTGACTCAAAATAGTATGTACATAGACATGACCAACCAATGCAAGTGATTCCCTTCTAAACCCCACAACACATACTAGCTTTTCAAAACTAGTACCTTCGATGTTGATCCATCTCGAGATGCCAAATCAACACGGTTCAAGTAGCCAACACGGGTCTCCAATCTCAGGATATAAACTCACACACAAGACTTATATCCTCTTAGGACTTTGAGAAGCTAATAATTTAGCCTCTCTCCTCAAACTATGACGCGAGGTTAAGTACCTCCCAAATAGTACTCAGCCGGTACTTACCAAAAGTACACGCTATTTTACCATACCTAAACAACTCCGTTTTCGAAGAAACTTGGTGACAAACTCACTTAATATCTATAGAAGACTTAGTTAAAATTTCATCAAATACTTCATATTTTAGAACCACCTGCTCGATACATCTTTAGACTTTAAAAACCGGACTGTTTTACACACTTGTCTCGTAAAACTATTTTGACCTTGTTAAACATTCCCGTTTACAACATCGCCACTTGACTTTGAAAATAGATTCAAAATGGTAAGTTTAGGACCTAACAACAGCATTTGATCAGTTTTAAAACTCAACTTATAGTCCCCGAGATTCGATCCAAATATTGACAACAATTTCGTATTGTGTCAACACTCGTCTCCCGGTACACGAATAATCAAACTAGCATAACTTTTGACTGGTTTGGAGTTAAAAGCTCTATCTTATATCAAAACGAGAGTCTCGACGACTACTACAACAATATCCAATAATATCAAACTTTATTCAAGCCTAAAATTGGCAGAATTGCCTTAAACCCACTGATAGAATTTGACACTTTAAAAATCATACCAACACTCATTTTGACCCATTTTTATCATCATCAACACCTCAAATATGCTATACACATCATCCCTAATATCTAATAACATTCCTAAATCACTTGCATGATCCATCCTTTCAAAACCCATATCAAAAATCAAACATGCAACACTTTTAAAATCAAATATAATAATAATAACACCTTTATACAACACAACAATGGATCAAAGACCATTGTTCTTCACTAAAAATATTTGGAAGTTAAAAGTACTTTCATGTTAGAAAAACTTATATCAAAATGATCACAATTAAATTCTAAAGATGGGACTTACTTTAGATTGTTAAGATTCAAGATCAAAAATCAATATCAAGAGTGTTTTGTTTGTTGATGGGTCACGGCTAGAAGAAGCAAAAGAAAGAAGGAGAGAAAGTTTGGTGGGTGATAGTTTATGTGTGTGTGTTTTATGTTAAAAATTTTCCTTTTATATGGTGGGTGGAGGGTTTGTTTGTAATTTGTACATTGTTGTGGACCAAAGTGTAAATATTAGTTAAAAAGCGGGAAATGACTTCCAGTCAATTATAAAAATATTTACGAGAGTCGGGTTTCGTCCCGGGTTCATAAAAATATAAATCTCGTTTGTTAAATCGATCGTTTTAATAATTAAACGCACATAAAACGAAATAATAAAGTTCCGACTCGACTTAACACGTTATGAAATAAAAATTTCATAAATATCAAATATCGATATAATCGATACTAAAACATAATATTTGGGCATTCATTGGCATCGCGATCACTATTAGTACTCTTCAATCGTCACAACGATTAAATATATCCACACATTACCAGTTTCAACGTAAACCGTCAAACAATATAATATTTACCATCACATAGAATTTCAAATCAATTACATAGTTAGGGTAAAATAATGACGTTAAGTTCGGGGTATTATATTACCACCACCTTTTAAGGAGCGACGTCCCGGCGCTCGCCTCGCCTCATATGTGTATTGCGTACCACGAGAAGAACGAGGGCACTTCTTCCCAACGAAGTCCTCACGTCCCCACGTGAATCTCGATCCACGTCTCGAATTACATCGCACATTTGTAAAGGAAAACATACTCGTTTTCAAACACTTAACGTCTGGAATTTCATCGTACCTTAGTAATGGGAATCTTTCGCTGCTTCAAACGCTTAACCTCTCGATTTACGATCTCCACTGGTTCTTTTACAAGATGCAACTTGTCGTGAAGTTGTATCTCACCAAAAAGGGAAGAATAAACCCCTATTCACCAAACACTTATTCAGGCTCGACACACTAAAATTACACGAATCGCACGGAGTTCATCCAACGATTCCAATTTATAAACAACCTATCCCATTCGTTGGGTGATTTTAAACGGTCCAACGTACCTTGGTCTTAGCTTTTCTCCATTTCCAAAACGGATTTCACCTTTCCAAGGTGATACCTTAATCATTATTATGTCAGCAACTTCAGATTTCCAACGGCTCCCTACGGTTATTGGCACAGTTCTTCTGACGGCTCCTCGCGCTTTACAAGCAATTCTCAATCCGTTCGATCTTTTCGTAGTCTCCCAAATCGTCTCTGTTCCACTCATTTGTCCTTCTTCTACTTCATTCTAACAGTCTGGTGATCTAGACCATCGTCCACGATCCTCACAAAAACAATTACTCATGGAACAAAGTCGCATGGGTCGCACAAAACTCCATCGAAAACATTCCAGAAAATTAAGACGAGATAATTAGTACTGGTCGTACAAAACCACCTTATTGCGTAATCTCAAACATGCCGACCTATTTCGTCAAAAGCGGGTTCATTGATACGGACATCATTCGGCGTATACATTACGCTATCGGACGCATTAAGATTTAAATCCAAACGCGAAAACCACCACTAGGCATATAAAGTCAAGTCACGACATGTTTGCCAAAAAGACAAACCACGCCAAATCAATAAATTCAATCGGGTTAACTCATGCCTGCTAAATAGCCAAGCCATGATAAATAAACACACTTGAAAAGACCTTTGGGTAAGTCCAGTCAATTTGAAAATTGCAAGTAAAAGGACATCCACTAGCCGGATAGCCATGGACACATATCAAAGGAAATAGCAAGAAAATATTTCGTCATCAGAGGGAGCTCTCACATGCGGATCCATACCCAAAATATAATACAAAGACACCACCTCACTTTCGCCCACGCGCATTCAAAGTCTCAATATGCATCATCATTGAAAGTAAAAAAGATATTACATGGTACACGTTCTCCGTGATCGGACGTCATTGGACAATGCCGCCTCAAGTTCTCACAACTTACGATCACTCAACTAGATCACATACCACATAAGTACCTAAAAGCAAATGTCAAACATAAACATCAAATACAGATTTCCATCGTTGATCATCGAGAAAACCTTGAACGAACCCTTGATAATTCCACTCGATCTCCAAAGTCTTTCCATTTGCGGTATCGGCTACCACATACTCCTCGAAGTGATAAAGAATTTATTAACTTCATTCATTAAGAAATTCGGTCCATTGGCAAAAATTCACAACATATCGGGTGTACCATTATCTTCTGCTCCAAGGATCAACATGCAAAAGTGTCCCACTAACTTCTACTTCAGCATTCATCATGCGAAGGCGTTCCATTAATTTGTACATCAGCATTCATCATACAAAGGCGGCCCAATAGTTTCTACTTCAGTCTTCATCAAGCAAAAGCGTTCCAATAACTTCTGCTTCATCATTCGACATACAAAGGCGTTCCAGTAATTTCTACTTCAGTGCTCAAGGCGATGCTTCATATTCCTCGTTTAGTTCGTCATACTAGCCCCCTAGAGTTTCGTCATCAAGAAAAGTCTTCGGTGACCCTTTGATAGTAGCAAGTAAAATTACAAGAGCTTCATACCCATGATAAGTTGCCGTTGATAACTTGATCCTCAGTCAATCCATAAATACAGGTATAAATCCTGGTGACGCTTAAGCAAGTCGCCTATTCTCGGAATGGTCAATCGGTTCTAAACGATATGCTTATAAAGCTCGCGATCATCAAGACACATTAGAAATGGTCCATCGAAATAAATCACAATTTGAGAGAAGTCCAACGGGTTACTCGTGCATACATGATAATCAACGATCATCATAATGACAACAGCACATAATGATTCTTACCAACGAAACACGATTCGAAGGAAGACATACGCACACCAAACATCCACAAATTGAGCCAGACATACTTGGGTCCACTCATTTATAACTCCTTGTCTACATCAAAAGGTGTCCCCTTTCATGTATACAAGAGTTTATAAACTTACGGTTCGGGAACTTATAACTTTCTTGTTCAAATGAAAAGGCGTCCAAATCTATTTCAACGAGACGATTATAAGTCATCCTACTCAAGTATTACTACCTCTCGACACGATGTCAAATCCGAATTACATACCATAGTAAATACGAGGTGTTATTAAACTTACTTCATGATTTCCGTATTCAAACGTCCCATTCCATCTGAATAAGGAAAACATAAATAATCTAAGGTCCAGTGGTTTAAAACTTTCTTATTTAAATGTCCCAATCCATTTAAATAAGACAACCTTAAACAACTCATAGTTGGGCGAGTCAAAATCTCTATATCAAAATGTCCCATTCCATTTAGATACAAGGCATTAAGTCACTCAACCGAATGACTACTACGAGCATATCTTTGTTGTACCCAAACTATATATATTTGATTAGGATATATATATCTTAAGTCCAACATTGACATCCTCCTTTTAGCCAATAAAACGTAGTCATATAAAATCAAATCACACGTCGCATTACATAGGGGATGTCGCCTCAGATAAATGATTCTTCAAAATCATAAGAAGTATTCGGAACACGAATATTACATCAATCAACTACGTTTCAAAAGGAGATGTCCTAAAATGGCACATCACGGTACGATACGATATGATACGATACGATGATACTAATCGAACTTAAGCAAGTTGATATGCGATAGATTGCAAAAACAATATATACATACTCAAAGTATCAAATGAGTTTCACACCCGTATTCAGACAATGAATAATTATCAAGATCGGTGATTTGCGGTGAGGCTAAATCCGATACAAAACCGTATTATAAAAGGTACGACAATCATTCAAGAAACATTTTTTCGCGTACAATGCCTTTAAATACCATAGTATATTCATAATATACATACTACCATTCATATATACACATGGGTTCACATAATTACAACCAAACATAAAGTAATGCAAGAATAGCCTTACCGTAGCCATGCGGAGTAGTTGTGTGCTTAAAACTTTTTAGAACACACCAAAGTTATAGTTTAGGACATTTTTCAAAATCGACCTAGTTCTCTATAACTTGTGGCTCTGATTACCATTTTGTAACACCCCCAAATTACCACGTAGCGGAATACCACAATGGGACGCTACTAATAGTACATCACACACAATCATAGACAACGACCTCAAAAGAGACGTTAAAATAATATACAATCTTGTCTAAAAAGTTTCCCATCCCAATATATATATAAAATCAGAGTAGCGTTGGTCCCAAAAACCGTTACCGATACATCACATTCATCAAAGACTTAAAAGTCATTTGTTCATTTCAAAGGATGGAAAAAGTATTATAAAACATTAGACAAGTAAGCACCAACTCCCTCCTCGCATGCTCCGCTGCTATCCATCTTGATTACTTGAAATACATGCTTAAAATCATCAACACAAAGGTTGAGCGAGTCTATAGGTGTTACAAATCATCAGTTTAACACAAGTAGAAAAATCAATCATGATTGTCAGTCAACAATTAAGGTATCTCATATAAATAGCAAATGCTATGTGATTGTATTAAACTCATTCCACCGACCCCTTAACTTAGTCACCCACGCCTAAAGCCGACATGACTATATGAATTCCAGTGCCCCTACTAGGGTATCAATTGAATGTATACCACATTCTTATTCTCGTAAAATTATACTTCCCAGAGGTTACTCAGCGTAAAGCCATGGTCTCAGATAGGGTCGTCAGCCCGATAGTACTATCATTAGAATAAGCGGCTATTCCTAACTCACAACATCAAGTCAGAACATAGTTAACGGCTCATGAATTTAGGGACTTCTGCAATTTAGGTACTTATACCATCACGACAATCATTGAACAACATTCGGGTCCAAACAATCAATCATGACTTGTGTTCCATTTCATTTCAAATAGCATGTATTCCCCCGCGGGTTAAAATAATTTACAACATAGTAAAAAGCGAGGCAATAGACTCACCTTAGATAATACACGAAGCTAGTAGTAGTAGTGATCGCCGAAGTGAAGATGCCTCCCAAATATATACACCAAAAGCCGCCACCTAACAAATAAGGTGCGTGCTTAGAAACATACTTAAGTATCTCAAACATACTTAATATAATAAAATCATTGACTCAAAATAGTATGTACATATACATGACCAACCAATGCAAGTGATTCTCTTCTAAACCCCACAACACATACTAGCTTTCCAAAACTAGTACCTTCGATGTTGATCCATCTCGAGATGCCAAATCAACACGGTTCAATACCCAACACGGGTCTCCAATCTCAGAATATACACTCACACACAAGACTTATATCCTCTTAGGACTTTGAGAAGCTAATAGTTTAGCCTCTCGCCTCAAACTATGATGCGAGGTTAAGTACCTCCCAAATAGTAGTCAGCCGGTACTTACCAAAAGTACACGCTGTTTTACCATACCTAAACAACTCCGTTTTCGACGAAACTTGGTGACAAACATTTTAGAACCACCTGCTCGATACATCTTTAGACTTTAAAAACCGGACTGTTTTACACACTTGTCTCATAAAACCATTTTGACCTTGTTAAACATTCTCGTTTACAACATCGCCACTTGACTTTGAAAACAGATTCAAAATGCTAAGTTTAGGACCTAACAACAGCCTTTTATCAGTTTTAAAACTCAACTTATAGTCCCCGAGATTCGATCCAAATATTGACAACAATTTCGTATTGTGTCAACACTCGTCTCCCGGTACACGAATAATCAAACTAGCATAACCTTTGACTCGTTTGGAGTTAAAAGCTCTATCTTATATCGAAACGAGCGTCTCGACGACTACTACAACAATATCCAATAATATTAACTTTATTCAAGCTTAAAATTGGCAAAATTGCCTTAAACCCACTGATGTTGACACTTTAAAAATCATACCAACACTCATTTTGACCCATTTTTATCATCATCAACACCTTAAATATGCTATACACATCATCCCTAACATCTAATAACATCCTTAAATCACTTGCATGATCCATCCTTTCAAAACCCATATCAAAAATCAAACATGCAACACTTTTAAAATCAAATATAATAATAATAACACCTTTATACAACACAACAATGGATCAAACACCATTTTTCTTCACTAAAAATCTTTGGAAATTAAAAGTACTTGCATGTTAGAAAAACTTATATCAAAATTATCACAATTAAATTCTAAAGATGGGACTTACTTTAGATTGTTAAGATTCAAGATCAAAAATCAATATCAAGGGTGTTTTGTTTGTTGATGGGTCACGGATAGAAGAAGCAAAAGAAAGAAGGAGAGAAAGTCGGTGGGTGATAGTTTATGTGTGTGTGTTTTATGTTAAAAATTTTCCTTTTATATGGTGGGTGGAGAGTTTGTTTGCAATTTGTACATTGTTGTGGACCAAAGTGTAAATATTATTGTGTGTGAGGTCTCAAGTTCAATTCCTGCTAGGTGCAAACAAACTTGAAGTGGCTACGCCAACCTCCTGAAAAGGGAGGGCTTTACCCGGTTTGTGTCTGTGTGGCGGTGGGCTCAAACCCCGTGGATTAGTCGGCTAATGTGTCGGAAATCACGGTTACAAAAAAAAGGTGTAAATATTAGTTAAAAAGCGGGAAATGACTTCCAGTCAATTTTAAAAATATTTACGAGAGTCGGGTTTCGTCCCGGGATCATAAAAATATAAATCTCGTTTGTTAAATCGACCGTTTTAATTAAACGCACATAAAACGAAATAATAAAGTTCTGACTCGACTTAACACGTTATGAAATAAAAATTTCATAAATATCAAATATCGAAATAATCGATACTAAAACATAATATTTGGGCATTCATTGGCATCGCGATCACTATTAGTACTCTTCAATCGTCACAACGATTAAATATATCCACACATTACCGGTTTCAACGTAAACCATCAAACAATATAATATTTACCATCACATAGAATTTCAAAATCAATTACATAGTTAGGGTAAAATAATGACGTTAAGTTTGGGGTATTATATTTAACATTTTGGATAAGGGGAGAAAATGGAATTAAGGAGACTCGTAAATATACGTGGCTAAAAATGAAAAAGGCCTAATAGACAATCCAACTTGATATGTGTTATGCTTATGTTAAGGGGGAGCATTTTGTTGTAAAAAACGCTTAAGGTACAAAAACTCTTGATATTTATATCACAAGTATCTCAGTGATTTTTAAGGAATTTTCATGAAGACGAATACTTACCCAAAACACACTTAACTCACGACGGTTGTGGTGACAAAAGGGTGGTAGGATTAGGTACTAGTCCAATGATTCTTCCAGAACTGGTGGAATCTTCCCAAGGACATATCCATAGTTAGAAAATAAAAGTCCTTAGGAAAGATGGGAATAGATTATGAACGTAGCTGAATGCTGACCAAGTACTAATGCTAGCACTGGAACAATGATAACAAGGTGCTAGTGATGATGTATCAGCAAGCATTGAAGGGGTTGAAGAATGAAAAAGAAATTTAAAGATAAAGGGTGTAAAGAAAGAATCCCTCCTTACAACTTAGGCAGCAACCGGGTCAACTCATCTTGAAGACAAAAGTATCATGGACCCAGTGTTTACGATGCACAATCTCTCCCAGCCAACTCAAATATCTCTCAAAATATATTTGTTTTAATGTCACGGAGTTCAACACGTTATCTGTTGGTTTATTCACTCAGAATAAATTAATATTGAAAAGGTGGCAATCCTCTCCAGCCTCCGCTCACCAAAACAAAATGCACTATTGAGTCTAGAGCCACGAGATCATCAAATGTCTCATTAGGACACAATTTTAAAACAAGAAAGATTTTTTATGAGTCCTACATAATATTCTTGTAATATTGCCAGAACATCTGAGTGATGCAAAAGTATTACAATGAAGATGGAAATCCTGCTTGAGCCAACATCAAACAAGCTCATGGTAGGTGACACGTGCGGTTCTTTAAGAACTAATCTTGTGATAACTAGAAAGAAACGATGGTTTGACTCTTAATTGAGATTAAACTTGTTCCAGGGCCTCTACGCAAAATCTAGGTGATCTTGCCAGAACACTCAGAGTGGCACTCTTTAGTGTTCATAGTGAAGAGTAGAAATCCTTCCAGTGTTAACATCAAACAACACTGTGGTAGGTGACAAGCAAGATTCTATTAGAATCAAGCTCTTGGCAACTGGAAAGCAACGATGGTGAAAATCTTAATTGAAATTCACTTGTTCCAGGTTCATGAATTGACGGCTTCAATCATAAGGATATTTCTTATCCAAACGATTCACTCTTGATGTTCGCAGTCAGCTTTGGACGGTCGAATAAAGAGAACGAGTTTACCCACGAAATCTTGTCAAGGAGATCTTTAATTAGAGCTACATGTCACAAGTATGATATTTATTATCGTCCAACGGTCTTCACTGACCGGAGGTAAAATGCTACTAAATCAGAATAAAATGTTAAAGCCATTTTATTCGCGACTTATTATGTTGCTGCATTTGAAGACGGTGGCGTTGAGGTGTACCAAGATGAAGTCGTCCTCACATACTTATTCCTTCTGCATCAAATATTTCAGCAAAACTCAAGAAAGTCTGACCTAAAAGTCTTCCGCTGTATCAACTCTGAAACTTTCAAGAATTCAACAACGGATAGGTATGTGGGACATGAAGTCACGAAGAGGCGAACATCACAAGAAGGCAAAGACTGCACGTGAAAAGCTAAAAGAATATGCTCAAGTCAAAGCCTGATGGTAATCAACACATATTCACAAGTATGAAGAAAAGAAAATGAGGAAAAAGAGAAAGTGGACTACGAGCACGAGAACGAAGATCTAACATGCTAGATTAGGACTTTGTAATTTGGAGTGACCTCCCTTTAGGGGGAGATTGTTAGAAATACGTTTTTCGTATTTAGAAAGTCTCGGTCACTCCAACAATATAATTAAGGGCTCGTAGTATAAGTTAGTAACATTTTATATTAGCCCGACTCATGAGCATGTTCATGGGCCGGAGGCCCAAGTCCACTAATGGACTTTGGGTATATAAACCCCTTTCCTTCATGAAAAGGGGTGTTCGTTGGTTTATTTACTTAATATATTTCACACATTTTCTCTCATCTTTCTCTCTCTACTTTCTCTCACTAGAAACATCAACCCTCTTGTTAGATCATAGATTACCAAGGTTCTATAGACATAGTTAATGCCAAAGATGTTAGAAACATAGGAGTTAAAGACCTTAATTTTGAAAAGGGAGTAAACATTAAGGAGTCAAAGGATCATGCTCTCGACAACGTCATATGCGAATTAAATCATAAGACCCTAAGATCTCAAGTCCAAAATCAAAGTAACTTCTTTTGTTTCGTCTCCTTGATTGAACCAAAGAATGTTAAAGAAGCTTTGATGGATGAGAGTTGGGTCATCGCTATGCAAGAAGAATTGAATAAATTCATTGCTAATGACGTTTGGGAACTTGTTCCTCCACCTAGATGTTCGACCATCATAGGAACCAAATGGGTATATAGGAATAAGTTAGACGAGAATGGTGTTGTGTCTCGTAACAAGGCTAGACTTGTAGCTCAAGGCTATAATCAACAAGAAGGTATTGATTATGACGAGACATACGTACCCGTAGCAAGATTATAATCCATTAGAATCCTTTTAGCCTACGCTTGTGCCTTAGACTTTAAGCTTCAACAAATAGATGTAAAGAGCGCATTTCTCAACGGTTTGATCAGTGAGGAGGTATATGTGGCTCAACCTCCCAGCTTCATTGATTTTGAGAAACCGGATCATGTTTACAAGCTTAAGAAAGCTCTTTATGGTCTCAAACAAGCACCTAAAGCTTGGTATGACAGACTTAAAGCGTTTCTCGTAAAACATGACTATACCATGGGGATGGTAGACAATAAGCTCTTTATAAAGAAGAAAGGTTCTCACCTCATTATCGTACAAATATATGTTGATGACTTTATATTTGGTTCAACTTGTCAATCATTGTGTGATGACTTTGCCAAAATCATGCATGACGAGTTTGAAATGAGTATGATGGGATAACTTAACTTCTTTTTAGGACTCCAATGTAAACAAATGGACGATGGTATTTTCTTTAATCAATCCAAGTATGTTAAAGAAATGCTAAAGAAATTTGGATTAGAAGACTCTAAACACCCCTATGGCCTCGGATACTAAACTCACCGTAGATGATGATTGTGAGTTGTTAGATAACACCAAATATAGAGGTATGATTGGTAGTTTATTGTACCAAACGGCAAGTCGACCGGATATCATGTTTAGTGTTTACCTTTGTGCTCGCTTCCAAGAGGCTCCCAAAACCTCTCACCTTGAAGCGGTTAAGCATATCTTCCGATACATTAAGGGCACTATACATTTAGGATTATGGTATCCTAAAGGGACCAGCGTAGTAATGAAGAGATTTTGCTAGGTTCAATTTTTGTTCTCGGCATCTTGACGAATTGATTTCCGGCTTAAAGTACGACTCATTTGTTTCTGGTGAAACAAATATTCTTGGTTGTTTTTAAAATAAATATGCAAAACATAAAAGTAAATGAGCACTTAAATAAATCTAAGTCTAATTAAAATAAAAGGGCAAATATTTAAAAGCGTGACGAGAATTAAAAGACACTAAAGTAAATAACGCAAACTTAAAACTATCTAAGGCAAACTTAAAACGCAACTAAAACTTAAACTAAGACAAGGCTAAAATAAATCTAAGGCAAGTAATCTTAAAGCGCGACTACGGAAAAAGGCGGGAAAAATAAAGCTTGAAAATTAAAAATTAAAAACAGAAACTAAAAAGAACCTGAAAATACCTCACTTGGAATAATTACTCGTTCGGAATGTCACCTTCACCCGGAATAATTCTTCTTCGTTCGGAATAAATCAACCAAAACACTCATTCGGAACTTTTGCTTGGTTGGGAACTTTTGCTTGGTTCTGAACTTTTGCTTGGTTCTGAACTTTTGCTTGGTTCTGAACTTTTGCTTGGTTCTGAACTTTTGCTTGGTTCTGAACTTTTGCTTGGTTCTGAACTTTCGGAACTCAACTAGAACAAAACCTTGGTTCGGAAGTTCTTTATCCGGAATACTTCCGAATGAAATGTTCCGAATGAAAGAAATCCTTGATTCGGAAGTCTTGGTTCGGAAGATGTTGATTCGGAACTCTTCCGAATGAGTTGGCTTGATTCAGAAGTTTCTGCTTGTTCGGAATACTTCCGAATAAACACTCTCCTGGTTCGGAACTTTCCGGCTCGAAAGACTTGATTCGGAATACTTCCAAATGAACAACTCCTGGTTCGGAACTCCTTGATCCAGAATTTTCTGATTCGGAAGTTTGTTCAGAAGTTGGTTCGGAAGTTCTTGATCCGGAACTCTTCCGAGTGAAGCCTTGCTGGTTCGGAACTTTCTGAAGTTCTTGAGCTTCCTTGTTCGGAACTTACCTGGGAAAGATCAGAAACAGGAAAACAAACACCCCCGAAGAACAGGGAACACAATAACACACGAATCTAATCACAAGTTAACTAAATCAAACACAAGATTAAACCAAACTAATAACAAAACATCCAATAATCATAAACAAACTATCCAAATCAATAAAACTAACAAATCTAACCACAATAATCAAAACCCACTTTGATCAAAATAAGAACATAAGAACATGAACATGAACATAAACAACAAAAATCAAAGATTAAGAAAGGTAGAGTGAGAGATGAACAATAAAGATAAAGATTGACAAGAATTAAATGGAAACTTACTTGAAATTAAATGCTAATTAAGGTGCAAGACAATTAATGTAAATGGACATGAAATTAAATGTGCATAAATTTAAAGTGGAAGAAATGGTTTGTCAAGCCACCCAACAAAAATTAACTAATGACATCCTAATCTATATATAGGGGAGGTTAAGGAATGCTTAGGAAGCTTCCTCCCCTCTTTCCTTTCTCCTTAATTGCATGCTTAGTCCTTCTCTTCTTAATCTTATGTTAATTACACCATTGGTCCTTAAGCCTTTTAATCTTCTTTAATCTTGGACTTTAATGACTTTGGGCTCGGGATTTCTTTGGACTCGTCTTTTAATTCTTCAATAAATAAGACTTGAGTTCTTCGGCTTTTAGTAAACTTCCGTCTTTTGACTTTTTCTTCGATAAATCTTCAGAATTGGTCTTGGACTTCCGTTCTTTTTGCACTCTTGACTTCTTGACTTCATCTTTCGTCTTTTTCTTCGATAAAAGCCCGTGAATGCCCGTGTTTTCCCCACTTTTCACTTTTTCGTCCTAAATCACAACAAAAACACAAACCACGCATAATTCCGACATAAAAGACATAAAATACACGTTTTGGCTCGGTTATTATTGTAAGTAAGTGGTAAAAAGGATGGGTGTTTACACACCTATCAAATCCCCTACACTTGACCATTGCAATGTCCACATGCAATGCATTAGTTACAAAGCACGTTTACATTTTTCATCATAATTAATCCATAGTGGCCTTTATTAAAGAGATAGAAAATTAGAAACATTCAAAGTAAATAAATCAAAAGCGTACCTTGGGTTTTGAAAATGTCATGAATAATCATCATCCTCAAGTTTTCACTTTCTCCAAACCAAGCTTAAAAACGAGATCATTGTTATTATAAGTTAGTAGACTAACACGAACTCATGTGGGCTAATTACTCACTTAGACTCCCTTATTCCTAGGGGTATCTCTTATATTTTATTATTGTCTTGAATGATCACGAGGATACATTGTTTGACTTATTTCGATAGTTATTTAGCCGAAAATAAAGTGAACGATTTAATCAATAGTTAGCTAAAGGACAAAATCTTTTAAAACTGCTTCTCGGGACCCCATAAAGTTCATATCTTGGCATAACTCGCTTCGCGATTTGAGACCTTTCTCGGACCGATATTTGGCAGCGACTTCATACTTCAAACCTTGAGAGACGTTCATGAAATAATGGCCTTCTCTTCATAATAGGAATTTCTTCACTTAAAGTTTTGAGAGATTCATACTTGGACCACGACTTCTTCATTTTTCTCCAATCTTTATTTTGGACTTTGATATACAACGATCCGCCTCCTTTTATGACTTGGATCTATTTATCCTCATAACTTGCTAGGGTCTTTTTGGATACACTTCTCCATGACTTTTGGGGAGTTTTTGCTTTTCGTCGTGTGTCTCGATCCTTCATATTGATTTTCGATAAATGATTCTTCACATCACTTTGGATCTTTAGCAACAAAATATAGCCCTCATGTCTTGTTAGGACCTTTTTGGACTCGCCAATCTTCGCATCCCGCTTCAGTAAGTTATGCCTTGGCTATGAACTCCAATCCATACCGAGCAACTTTTAAACGATCTTGGGCTAGAAGCTAAGTAACTTTTCAAATCGTACAACCTTATTTATTGCAGATAAATTTATTAGCAAGCGATGGGAGAATAGGCTTATAATTAACTCACATAAATTCACGAAAGGATACCAAACTTATAATTGACTCTATCATCTCTCGTTCTCCACAGTTTAAAATCTCAAGTAATGAGACTCGTGGATGCTTAGCCTATTAAATCAAAGTTTTGGGTTTTCGAGTCATCTATAGGATCTTGCAAATTCTTAGACTTTTTCAAGTTTAGAAATCGCATTTTAAAGTTCCCTGGATAAACGACTCTCTAGGATCAATTATAGGAACTTGCGAAAAGTTCTTGTTCTTAACCCGTGAGAGTTAAGACTTTCGCGTTTTATAGCTCCCTATATAAAATCCTAGCAAAACTTGACTTAAACACGTTAAGGATACTAGCTAGAGTAACTTAGATAAGTAAACTCGGGTTGAGTCAAAAGATTCACAACGTTTGAAAACTAAAACCACTTTATTAAACATTTATTCTAATAAGAAAAGAAAATAACTATACAAAGGGAAACACTAATGGGCCAAAATAGATCAAAAATTTTGAAAAATGTCGAAAAACTGATTTTCCGGTTAAAATAAAGACAATTACAAGGAAAAGACCACTTAACTTCGATAGAAGTCCCCCCTACACTTAACATAAACATTGTCCTCAATGTTTAATCATGTGGGAGTAAACTCCCCTACACTTAGGACATTGTGCACTTTGTTTAAATCTTGCTAAGGAAAATACCACTAAAGAGATTCCTATTTTAATTTTGGAAAATATAAAATAGTAAATCGAAAAGAGTTTAGGATAGAACCGGGAAGAAGTGGACACGGAATCACGGGTCGTTAAGAATCATCAAGAGTGGATCATTGAAGCTCGAATCCCTGATTAAGAGAGGAGGGGAGAGGAAATAGCAAACCAACGGGTCTCCCCCTACACTTAAGGTAAAAACAAAGAAAAAGATAGATAGATAATTGGGTTGCCTCCCAAAAAGCGCTTGTTTTTGTTAACCGAGTCACGAGCCTGACTCGTCCCCGAATTAAATGGTCCATGGGGAAGCCTCAAATGTAATACCGGGATCAAAGACCTTATCCTCATTCCCGGAGGAATATAACAAAGGAGAGGCAGGAGGATAAGTCTTAAACGGTAGAAAGGTCCTTTCAACATACGAGAAGTATGTGAAATCTTGATCCTCGGGAGGTGGGGTGGGTGTAGGAATCACATTGTCATCCTCCAAAGACAATGGATGTTGACCAATTGGCAAAGCCGTAAGGTTATCAAATAAAGAATGGTCATTATCACCTCCCGGGTCAAAGCACTCATCCTCATTCCCTGGAGAGTGAAATTGATACATCACCCGCTTGGGCGTGCATTCAGTGGGATGAGGGGGCAATATAGTAGGAGAAGTAAGAGAAAATTACCTTCCACCTGCGATACTTTTCCAGTAGAGTCAGAACTCTCCACCTCTGCCATAGAAGGGGACATGGCTAACAAAGCATGCTCATCAATAGTAGGAGAATCAGAGCTAGCAATGTCCTCAATCCCTTCGTCAAAGAGAGGATTCACCTCACTAGATATGTAATCGTCATCAAAATCAAATAAAGGGTTCGAATAAATCTTGAAAGTTTCCTTCGGAACGTCTTCATCAGATAATGACTCGTCATCACTAGAAGTAAAATCATCGTCTTGATCAAAAAGAGGAGTAGAGAGAGCCAAAGAATCCTCTTCCAAAGTGTTGGTGGAAGGGACATCATCAGAAGAAAGCACATCATACTCATCGTCACTGTCGGATAGCAACTCAGATTTACTTGGAATGGGGACAAGGTTATCAGCACTAGACTTTATGAATTCGTCGGATTCCTTTGTAGGAATTGTGCTAATATCCTCATCCCTTAGGATGGTTGAATCCTTAGGCTCCGGCAAGTCGGGAGAAGGAATAGCATTCTCATCGGTCCAAGAAATAGGACTCTCATCATCATCACTGTCATAATAATATGGAGGCATAAGAGGAGGAGTATAAGCATTAAGTTTAGATACCTGCTCTTGGTGCTGATCCGCTTGACATTTCTCCTTGATCTTGTTGAAAGCTTCTTGAACTTTTTGAAAGTTGTCGAAAAGTGTGGCAATTTGCTTAGGAGGAAATGCACCAAAGGGTTGATGATTGACGGTGTGACGTGGGGGCTCAAAATTATAAACACTGGGATGATAGCACGGAACTTTCTCAAAGACCTTCGATGGATCACAAGAAGAAGCTTCGTGAGGGCCCCCACAAATATAGCACCACGGGTATGGAGAAAAACCCGGTGCGTCTTGAGGATAGGGATTGTAATAGACGGGGGAGGGTGGGAAAGTATTGTAAGAGTTGAAGTATGAATTTGTTGAATTGCAAAATGGACAAAAGCCAAATTGTGTATCGTCGATATCAAAACCACACCGCTCACAAGTACACCATTGACATGTTTGAAAACCATGCCATGGTCTCCCACACCGGTCGCACGACGAATCCATGAAGAATTATAAATAAGAGGGATAAAGAAAAGAATTAAACATAATAGAGGATAAAGAGGAATATTTTTTGTGTAAAACTTTGAAAAAGAAATGCTTTTTATGATTTTTTTAAATGTTTTTGGGATTTTTTGAAAATTTTTGACACGAAAAATAACGTTCACGAATGAACGGATCCCAAAAAGCAACGCGTCTCTCACAGAAAACCGTTAATCTTTACGAAAAGAGCCGACAGCGGCGCCATTTTAATGAAGAGATTTTGCTAGGTTCAATTTTTGTTCTCGGTATCTTGACGAATTGATTTCCGGCTTAAAGTACGACTCAGTTGTTTCTGGTGAAACAAATATTTTTGGTTGTTTTTAAAATAAATGTGCAAAACATAAAAGTAAATGAGAAGTTAAAATAAATCTAAGTCTAATTACAATAAAAGGGCAAATATTTAAAAGCGTGACGAGAATTAAAAGACACTAAAGTAAATAACGCAAACTTAAAACTATCTAAGGCAAACTTAAAACGCAACTAAAACTTAAACTAAGGCAAGGCTAAAATAAATCTAAGGCAAGTAATCTTAAAGCGCGACTACGGAAAAAGGCGGGTTAAATAAAGCTTGAAAATTAAAAATTAAAAATAGAAACTAAAAAGAACCTGAAAATACCTCACTTGGAATAATTACTCGTTCGGAATGTCACCTTCACCCGGAATAATTCTTCTTCGTTCGGAATAAATCAACCAAAACACTCATTCGGAACTTTTGCTTGGTTCGGAACTTTTGCTTGGTTCTAAACTTTTGCTTGGTTCTGAACTTTTGCTTGGTTCTGAACTTTTGCTTAGTTCTGAACTTTTGCTTGGTTCTGAACTTTTGCTTGGTTCTGAACTTTCGGAACTCAACTGGAACAAAATCTTGGTTCGGAAGTTCTTTATCCGGAATACTTCCGAATGAAATGTTTCGAATGAAAGAAATCCTTGATCCGGAAGTCTTGGTTCGGAAGATGATGATTTGGAACTCTTCCGAATGAGTTGGCTTGATTCGGAAGTTTCTGCTTGTTCGGAATACTTCCGAATAAACACTCTCCTGGTTCGGAACTTTCCGGCTCGAAAGACTTGATTCGGAATACTTTCGAATGAACAGCTCCTGGTTCGAAACTCCTTGATCCGGAAGTTTCTGATTCGGAAGTTTGTTCAGAAGTTGGTTCGGAAGTTCTTGATCCGGAACTCTTCCGAGTGAAGCCTTGCTGGTTCGGAACTTTCTGAAGTTCTTGAGCTTCCTTGTTCGGAACTTACCTGGGAAAGATCAGAAACATGAAAACAAACACCCCCGAAGAACAGGGAACACAATAACACACGAATCTAATCACAAGTTAACTAAATCAAACACAAGATTAAACCAAACTAATAACAAAACATCCAATAATCATAAACAAACTATCCAAATCAATAAAACTAATAAATCTAACCACAATAATCAAAACCCACTTTGATCAAAATAAGAACATAAGAACATGAACATGAACATAAACAAGAAAAATCAAAGATTAAGAAAGGTAGAATGAGAGATGAACAATAAAGATAAAGATTGACAAGAATTAAATGGAAACTTACTTGAAATTAAATGGTAATTAAGGTGCAAGACAATTAATGTAAATGGACATGAAATTAAATGTGCATAAATTTAAAGTGGAAGAAATGGTTTGTCAAGCCACCCAACAAAAATTAACTAATGACATCCTAATCTATATATAGGGGAGGTTAAGGAATGCTTAGGAAGCTTCCTCCCCTCTTTCCTTTCTCCTTAATTGCATGCCTAGTCCTTCTCTTCTTAATCTTTTGTTAATTGCACCATTGGTCCTTAAGCCTTTTAATCTTCTTTAATCTTGGACTTTAATGACTTTGGGCTCGGGATTTCTTTGGACTCGTCTTTTAATTCTTCAATAAATAAGACTTGAGTTCTTCGGCTTTTAGTAAACTTCCGTCTTTTGACTTTTTCTTCGATAAATCTTCAGAATTGGTCTTGGACTTCCGTTCTTTTTGCACTCTTGACTTCTTGACTTCATCTTTCGTCTTTTTCTTCGATAAAAGCCCGTGAATGCCCGTGTTTTCCCCACTTTTCACCTTTTCGTCCTAAATCACAACAAAAACACAAACCACGCATAATTCCGACATAAAAGACATAAAATACACGTTTTGGCTCGGTTATTATTGTAATTAAGTGGTAAAAAGGATGGGTGTTTACACACCTATCACGTAGAAACCATCGTCTACGCGGACTCGGATCATGCGGGAGACTATGTGGACTGGAAAAGCACTAGTGGAGTTTGTACCTTCATGGGTTGTTGTTTAACTTTTTGGTTCTCAAAGAAACAAACCGCTCTTGCAATATCCACCACGGAAGCCGAGTATGTGAGTGCCGGTAAATCTTGTCAACAAGCTCTATGGATGAAGCAAGTGCTTGTTAATTACGGGATTTCTCTTGATGATGTTCCCATCATGTGCGACAATACGGGTGCAATAGACCTTAACAAGAATCCCGTGCAACATTCGCTAACTAAGCACATAGAGATTCACCACCATTTCCTTAGGGATAATGTTAAAAAGGGGAACATTTTGATTGAGAAGGTACCCTCGGTAGAAAACTTAGCCGACATCTTTACAAAGCCACTTAAGAGGGAACCTTTTAATTACTTGCGTCTAGGTATAGGTTTAATGGAACATATTCCTTAATTGCGCATTTTATTAATCGAGTTTTTTTTCTTTTAAGTATTTTCTTTCTTTGAGTTATTGAGTATTGCAAACTCTTTTTGGAAAACTTCTCCTCTCTTTTTCAAAATTCTCAAAGTTCTTTCGAAAATGGTCGAGAAATGTTTTTGCATTGTTAATTCGATCTAAAAACGTTTGTCATAGCTTCTTGCTATTCATAGCGAGCTTACATAATTCATATGTATGTGTCTCTCAAATATAGGAAGAACAAAAGAGAACTATAGAGGATCATTGTGTCATGAATTTTTGTCTAGTTCTACACACCTCCAACATCGATTTTCTTCAAAATCCATGTATTTTGGTCAAAACCTTGTTTGGTGAGTTCTTGTGTGTTTTCTTTGTCTATCTTTGCTTCCTAGCATGTCTCCATGATTAGTTAGACTAGAAAAATAGGATTTGCTGAATTGGAAAATCCTCCTTCATCACCAAAATCAACCCACTGTGGGCGGTTCTCTATTGAGACCGTGACTCCTTATAGATAAGGAACCGCCGGTGGAGAAAAAGAACCGCACACAGAGCCTTCTTTTTCGGGTATTTCTGAAACTCCAAATTTGTTCCAGCACTTTTTGGAATCTTTATTTCAACCCTTTGACCACCCCTAAAATATATTGGGCTTTATCTATTTAACCCTAAGCATTTTGTATCCTTTCTCAAATCAAAATGTCTTATTCTCCAAATGAAAGCCTTGATTCTCCTCCATTTTCTCCAATTGCTTTTAATCTCAATTCACCCAAGAACACTCAAAATCACATCTCTTCTCCTTCTAAGAATGTTGATTGTGGAACTTCTTATCTTCCACCACTAGCCTTTAGTGTTCTTTCTCCTTCATATGATAATGTCATGCATCATGGAAGATATTATCATTGTTGTCAATATCAACATCTTGCTATGGCTCATATCTATGAATAGTTTAATTACATCAAGAGTCTCTCAGTTAAACCTCCTCTTCACTATGACTATGAGATCTCTACCAAGCCACCACCACCTCCTTCCGTCACTACCTTGTCTTTTATCTAAGCATTGGTTGCTTATCTTCAAGACATGTAGTTCAAGCAAATCTTAGAGTTCTAGTTTAACTAGGACTAGATTTATGTTTCTCTTTTGGCTTGTTTTATTTCTCATACATCTTTGTATGCTTTGTTTCCATGTATCTTTTATCATGTTTCCTTTTAACATGATTTATCTTGGATCTTTGTCTCTTCTCTTATTTTTTTTGTGACCTTTGCTATATCTTGTTGGGTGTCTCTTCTCTTCTACTAGTCCTTCTATGTAGCTTGTCACCTGATATGAGCAAAATCTCATATCAATAATATCACAAATCACCCTAAAACACAAAGCAATTACCTAACTTTTATACATAAAAGTAGTATTATGGGGTATGTTTTGTGTTTGTGCTTGTTTAGGTAACAAAGATACAAATTTGGAGCAAACAAGTGAAATCAAGCCTTAATGATGAAGAAAAGACAAGAGAAGGATCAAAAGTGACAAGCCTTGCAAAGACAAAGGACCTATCTTGACAACATTCAAAAGATGAAGGACTAAAGTGCAATTTTAAAGAAGTCAAGATCAAAGTCAAATCTGGTCAACCTTCAAGTCAAACAAGTCAAAGGGCTTCAAATGTTCAAGATAAAAGTCAAAGGATCAAAAATTCCAAAGAAATAAAGTTTGGAGCTCAAGTGAAGAATATGCTAAAGTTGGAGGGCTTAATTTGACAAAAATGGGCAAAAGTTTAATTGATCCGAGTATACATGTGTTAGCCAATGAGAGAGTAGTATGGAGGGCACACGGATTGCCACATCCATGCCACCTCACCCACTACTGCCGCCTTTTCAATTAATATACAATCCAAACAGTCCACCCCACTTACTTTTCACTAGCAATTCAAAAATCAGTATTGTGGATATGATCCGCAACTCACTTCATACTCCAATAAAACACTGCCACGTTGTACTTTCAAATTCATAACGAGCCCAGGAACAAGATTTCGCTACACTGCATATCAAGAGAAGTTATAAACATGAAAAGTGCTTCATTTCAAGAGACGAGTTCACTCATATCATTCAATTAAACTGAAAGTGATTCAATCAAAAATCCCCAATTGTGTTCATCATCAACAATTTACAATTCGACGATTGAAGACACGTGGAGCTCAGTTATTGGCTGCAAGACGTCATCATCCCCAACAAACACTAATTCTCACTCTATAAATACCCTGTTATCACTTCATTTTCATTATGTAGCTTAGGTGTGAAAACACACACACCTATCAATCTCTCTCTAGTTGTTAGCAGATTTCTAGTTATAACTACTTAGGGTGATTGACAACCACCCGAAGTCAGTTAGTTAGTCAGTTAGTAACTACCTTGTAACCATTACCAATTCGATAATAAAACTCACTTCATTTCGTTGCAAACCACTTCCTCATTCTACTGCATTCCATCAGTTACTGTTACTATGGAGTTTTATTGATTTCATTTGATCAATAGAGCTTGTGTTTGAGTTTTGGAAGCTTTCAATTTACATTCAGCATCAATTCAGTTCATTTCAGTCATTTGAAGCAGTGTAGCATGGGAGATGATTGTAGCAGATAATGGTGATGATATGATGGTGATTGGTTGTTAATTTGTGGTGGTCTTGTAGATTCTAGTAAGCACAATGCTTATTACTCCATCAACGGAGGCTTTAAAGCTAAAAAGTGCCTAATTCCTTGTTTTTGTTCCCCTTAACAGTCTTGCATGCGAAATACCTAGTGTAACTCTTAAATGCTGAACTGAGAGTGTGATTAGCTTGATTGTAGTTTAATCTTGTTGATTTGATAGCTTGTTTGTAGTTTAACAACTTTCCAATAAGTCTTACTTGTTAAAAAATGATCTTTCATCAGTATTAGTTCATTAGCTACTCTTTTTGTTGTTTAACCAGTAAACCTGTTAGATTTTGACTCAAAACCAATTCATTTCATCATTTGAACAAAGTTTGATAAGTGCCTTAATCTGTCTTAGCCAATTGCTCAAAAAGTCTTTGAAAAAGTTCTTATCAGCTTTTGTAAGTAGTGTTTGGATCAAGTCCTTTTTGTTGAATCAGTTGGTAAATCCTGTTGTATAGTGTTCATTTACACTAAGTCAGTTAGTGTGAGCATTTTGGTTAAGCTTTGTAGTCAAAATAAAGGTCAAACATGCAATTGACCTTGAAAAAGTTTGGGTTATGTTCTTTGTAAAATTCATCAGTAAAACTAGTGACTTTTGATTCAATATCATTTCTTTATTTCTTTATGATTTTAACTGAAACCTGTTTACACTTGTAGCTTAACATCTAAACTTTCACTACTTATAAGGAAATCATACACTATTAGATTTTGAGTGAGCTTTCATCTTATTCATAAGCACTTAGACCAATTGATAGTTTCTGTGAACTATAGCTTACTGATTTCTTAGTTCTCCTTTTCTACTTCAATAATCACTTGATTTTCTTTCACAAATCCATTAACGAGCTTGTCCTGAGTAGATTCTAAGATTTTTAGCTTATTGATATTTTTTGTCAAACCTTGGTCAACATAAGCATTTTTTGCTTATTGAGGATTCCAGCTTATTCTGTTGATGAATTTCAAAACTAAAAGACATTCCAAGCTTCTTTAGACTTGATTGATCAGCTTTTGTAAGAAAATCAAATAGTGGATGTCTGTATTCCTTTTGAGCTTATTATGAGCTTATTGTGATAATCTAATATCACCTAGTTCTCCATCTTCTCTCTACTTTCTCTTACTACTTTCTCTCTCAAGAAATTCATATCTTTTCATCTATATTCTATCATTAATCATCTAATATCATGGGACAACAAAAAGTGTAAATTCTAACAACTATGTAACTAACAAACTTGTAAACTAACTAAATGAATTTGACAAGTAGTTAAAAGATTAAGGACTGAAAAATTGCAAACCCTAATTAAAAGCAAGATTAGCCACAAGTGAAAACAGATTCAAATTCTAGGGACCAATGTGCAATTAAAAGTAACCTTTAAACAAAAACGGGTACAAGTCAATCCATAAGCTCGTATGAGCTTATTACTGAACCAAAATAGCTCAAACAAGTTTCAAAATGCTTAAAATCGAAAATAAGCTAGACCTATTTAAGGAAAATGCTTAAAACTCAGTAAAACTCAAATAAGCTCAAACCAATAAGCCATGAATAAGCTAACTAAAAATTTAGACATGCACATTCATATTTTTAGGCTCAATCCTGTTAAACAACTTAATGAGAGTATGGAATGTTTTTCCTTTTTTGAAAATGAACTAGTGAATAAGCAGGAAAGTTGAATTAAGCTGAAACGTAACTTATTTGACTTTTGTTGACCAAAAGTTGAAAAGCTCAAAATCTCAAAAACTACTCAACACAAGTTCCTAAACAAGATTATGAAATAAAATTGCCAGTTTTATGAAGTAGATTTTGCTATATAAGAAAACAGTCCACTCCAATATTACAAAAACTTGACTTTGCCTATGAGCTTATGAATAAGCTGATTTCTAACTGGATTTTGAAAACTGTATAATTTCCTTGAACATAATCAAACCTTGGATGTTTAGACACAGATTAGGACTTGTTTCAATAAATTTGATTGAGAAATGAACTAATGACAAGAGATTGATATCTAGTTTTCTGATGAACAATATCAAAGACTTGAGCCCAAACTTTTTCTATACCATTTGTTTGTTTGACCTCAACTTTGACCTCAAAATTGAACAAAGTTATTACCAAATGTCCAATGAATGTAATGAGCCAATCTTAACAGTTTTATCTGTAAAACCCGCATGCTTTTACCATGAATAGTACCCTTAAGATCGTACGTACTAGATTAAAACTTTCCTTTTATAGTATGATTACGATTACATGTTAGGATTTTACGTATTACGTACGTGTTAGAACACGATAAGTATTTACTATGCACGAGCACGCAATAATTATTTGACAATAATTAATCACGAACATGCGATCATGAAATCATGAACGTAATTAAATCACGAACTATTATTAATTACGTATATATATTTATTACGAGCGTAAATAAATATATTAGGTCACGGTAATTATTTAACGAGAACACATTAAACGCGAACACAAATAAACACGAAAAAACAAGTAAACATCGAGACACGGAAAACGGTACGGGTACCCCATGTGGGGCCCCAACCCGCGGCAAACATAAGGAGATGGGCCAAGCCCATCTCAAAATTCACTAAAGAGGGGTTAAGGGAAAATTAGCTAGTCATTTTTTTTTCACATTACAGAAGATTAAACAAAAACCTAAAAAAAATTTTCTCCTTCTCCTCTTTTTTTTGGCCGCCACACATAAACACACCAAGGAGGGTGTTTATTTGATTTTGATCTTGGTTTTGGGTGCAAGTGTTCGTGTTTTTTCATCCTCGTTTAGATCCACGCATTCAGTATATTCTTTTACCCTTTTTCTTTTTGATTTGATCTAATAATTAATTAAGAACAAGATGTTTTTAAAACCTAATTAAAACATAGATCTAACATGAAAATGGTTTTTGAAATAAATCAAAAAGGGTTGTTTTAGGGGTGTTTGTTGGCCGGCGCCTAAACCGAACCCCAAGGGGGTCTCGGTTTGGCTACTCGACCACCACCGAGACCATATGGTCCCGGTTGGGTGGTGTGGGTCCCACGGCAGCAGCAAGATAAGGGGAACCCCGAAGTGGTTCGGGGTATGGTGTCGATTTCATGTCCGGTTCATGGGTTCTAGTCAAGATCCGGTTCACGGTTTATGTTAAAATTATCTTTTATATAATCATATGTTAAAATAAAATAAATAAATATGACATGATTAATTTAATAACATGACTTAGGTTATAATTTAATTATTAGATCATGAAATTATTAACCTAAGTACTTTATATTTTCTAGACTTATAATTAATTAATTATTTAAAAACCATGGTTATAATTAATTAATTAACATGACTTAGGTTATATTATTAATAAATAATAATACATGTTTTAACCTAAGTATTTAACTTTATTTAATTAAAAACATGATATACTTTAATTAAATATTTTAACCTATAGTTTATTTAAATTACATGAAATAATTAATAAACTATACATTATATCATTAAGACTTAGAAAATAATCATGAAAACACTTAGGCTTATATACTTAGCTTATTTAACCAGCTTATATCTAATTATGGAAACTTTCTATTTTTAGAAACTTATTTAATTAAGGCAGCTAATCTATTTATGGAAACTTTCTATTTTTAGAAACTTATTTAATTCAGGCAACTAATCTATTTATGGAAACTTTCTATTTTTAGAAACTGTTTAATTAAGGCAGCTGATCTATTTTTGGAAACTTTCTATTTTTGGAACTTTCTATTTTTGGTAACTTTCTATTTTTAGAAACTTTCTATTTTTGGAAACTTTCTATTTTTGGAAACCTGCTATTTTTGGAAAGTTACTTATTATTACACAGTAAATATAATAATACATGAAATACCAGAAATACTTAATCAAATAGACAGAATATAAGATATACGCAGTTTAAGGCTTAAAACAGTGAAAAATGATATGAACTTATAAAATAAGCTAAGACATGATATAAAACCAGTTACGTATTTAGTAGTCAGATACTTATTCATGTATGTATTCATGTAGCATTAGTGATACGGAAGTAGGATTCCTCTTAGTTCATCTTCTTCGTTCACTGGACATAAGGTACAGATTCCCGTCCTTTCAGTATGGACATTCTTTCCTTATTAGGATTCCCCGTATCCAGCCAAATGTTTTCCCGTAGTATAAGTTTATATGTTTGACTTGCTTATGTTTAATTTAGAATACCTATAGCCATATACATGCATGACCAGTTTCACCTAGTTATGGAGGTACCATAACCATAACATTAGAGGCACTGATGTTATGACTTCACCACGACGGAGTGATTGCTCGTGGCGTCCCTTCAGCTTTTGGCCATTTATTATATTTATCATGTGGGGCGTATGGGTGCATCCTAGTTACATGATTTTAGTCAGGATTTCATGGTGAATGTGGTGTGTGCCTTGCATCCTTCACAAGGAGCTGATCCTTCCTACCCAAACCAGTGTATTAAATTAGAGGCAGCCCCTCTAATTTGCATGATGAGGTCACCCCTCCAAGTATTCATGCACGGTGGATATTCATGACCTATATTGGCTAATGGTAGAACATGCTAAACAGCTTTTATATGATAAACATAAGGCTTTTCAAACTATAAAACCAGTTTTATCAAGACTTAACCAGGTTACTCGGGACTTAGTTTTTTCCGCTGTTATATGTTATATGCTTATCCTATTCATGCTTTATTGTACATCCATGCATTGAGCGTATTGCTCAGCCGTTTTCCTTTTCTATGTTCCCAAAACGGCAGGTACTCAGGGACGCTCGTAGACTTTAAGCGTACGTGCATATGGACTGGAAGCTTTCTAGCCTTTCTTTACTTTATGCATTACCTTTCTTTTGGATACATTTGCTATGGACATTGTTTAGTCCTTTCCTCTACAGTACTTATGTTTGTGTGTGATGAGCTTTACTTTTGGACTACCGATGTTTGATTCCGGTATTTTCCTTTTATGTTAATGAAATGTTTAGACATTTTTCCTTGTATGCTTTGATGACACAACATAATTACGTGTGACATTCCATTATCAAAATGGGGTGTTACAATTATGGTATCAGAGCCAAGGCTTCGACCTGTAGGCTCTCAAAATATGACCTGTGATTAGTGGGTAGTCACTATTGTCTTCCTAGAACTGATAGTTGTTTTCATGCATTCATCATTTTTATGCATACATATATATGTCATTGTCGCAGATTAATGACTAAGTAATGGTTGGTACAGGACTGGCCCTATTTAGTCGGATGTGTTTTATCGAAACTTTTAAATTTGGGACCGACCCATAGGCGTCCCCTCGCCAAGTCTTTTGTTTTGGGTGAACTGACCATAGGCGTTCACTCTCGAGCATACAAAAGTTTTCATAAAACTGCATCATGCATTCATACACAAAATTTTCTTGCATAAAATTTTTCTCTTGAAATTTTGGTATAAATTTTTTTTCATGTATATATATTTTATGTTTTGACCTGTTTAATCATACGATTTATGTTATACTGTCAGATGGCAAACACAGACAATCTCTGGGCAATGTTTGCAGCTGCTGATGTAGAAATGCAAGACATCCTTCATCAAGACGACGGCTATCCTCCCCCGCCTAACATTTTCCCCATGGAAGGAAGGAATCGGCTCATGAGGGAATACTATACCATTAGACAGCGACCTAACAAAGACAGCAATGACTTCATGTAGCGCTTTCTTCGTTACGCTGGTGTCCTGAGAACAGCTGCAGGCACCACTGAAGAGCAGGCACTACATTTTCGTTGGGCTCTTAATCCAAGGATCGCCAATAACTTATCAGGTGCTCCGTTGGATACGGTAGCACAAGTGGCCGATGCAGCACGTAGACTGGAGATGCTTCAGGAGGGAGATGAGTTCAGGGAAGCTGAGAGACCCGACAAGAGGTATACATTCGTATTCAAGCGGTGATCTATCTGTATTCTTTCCATATATGTCAATTATTCATCTCTTAAAATGTATCTTCCAGGCAGAAAACTGGGGACCGGTCTCAGCCGGCTACTCAGCAGCAACCTCATCAGCCCAAGGGAAACGGTCAGACTAACTACCGTTCTGCTACGGATAGGCGTGGCGGTAATGATAATTACCGTAACAACGCTGGACACTCCAACAGCAGCAGGTCCTAATACTTACGAATTTTCTTATGATTTCATGTTATAACTCATCTGACACTTTAGCAAAACTTCTACCAGGAACCATGGAAATGGTAGGGACCAGAACCAGAGAGGTTCACAGCCTAGCCATCCAGCTATCACTGGTATTCAATCTTACGATTGTCCGCATTGTCCTTTGTACCCTATTATCATGTCTTATGTAAAATGTTTTATTAGGTTCCCAGCAAGCCAGAGCACCTGCTGGAGGATTTACTCATCCTATTTGCTCTACTTGCCACCGTAGGCACCCAGGGCCATGTCGCCGTAACACTGACGCATGCTTCAAGTGTGGTCTTCCTGGCCATATCATAAAGGATTGGCGTAAGGGCGAGATGGAGGGTACATCAGGACATGCTGATTCCAAGCCGCCTCCTACCACCGGGCGTGTCTACATGACATCTCGAGACCAGGTCAACAAGTCTACAGGTACCATCACTGGAATCTTGTATATGTATGGTCAAGCTGCATGTGTTCTTTTCGATACGGGTGCTACTCACTCAGTTATTTCTACTGCTTATGCTAAGAATATTAGGATGCTCCCCATGCCACTAGAGAATAGACTTACTACTTCCACGCCTTTGAGGGACTCTGTATTAATCACTCATGTATACAAGAGTCTTCCCCTAGAATTTGACGATAAGGTTCGACCTGTTGACGCACTTCCGCTAGACATGAATGACTTCGACATGATTTTGGGCAGGGATTGGCTTTCCAAGCATCATGTTACCATAGACTGCCATTATATCGAGTTATCTTCGGTGATGTTAATGCACCAGAGTACATTCATAACGGGTTCATACCCGGACGGTCTATACAAATCATATCTACCCTGCAAGCGCGTGCACTACTGTCACATGCCTGCGAGGGTTATCTAGCTACGGTTCACGACATGGATGCTGAATCCCCATCAATTCAGGATCAACCAATAGTGTCGGAATTCCAAGATGTTTTTCCAGTAGAACTTCCGGGCATACCACCTGCACGAGAAGTGGAATTCAGTATCGAGCTTATCCCAGGAGCTGAACCAATCTCCAAGGCTCCTTATCGCATGGCTCCCATAGAGCTGAAGGAGCTGAAGGATCAACTGCAAGAACTTCTTGAACGAGGTTTCATTCGACCGAGCGCATCTCCATGGGGCGCACCGGTCTTGTTTGTTAAGAAGAAGGACGGCAGTATGCGTCTTTGCATAGACTATCACGAGCTCAACAAGATTACTATTCGGAATAGATATCCACTGCCACGTATAGACGATCTGTTTGACCAACTCCTAGGGGCCAAACACTTCTCCAAGATTGATCTTAGGTCAGGCTATCATCAGCTACGGGTCAAGGAGCAAGACATCGCTAAGACTGCCTTTCGTACCCGCTATGGCCACTACGAGTTTGTAGTTATGCCATTTGGCCTGACAAATGCTCCAGTAGTGTTCATGGATTTGATGAACAGAATCTTCCATGAATTTCTGGACAAGTTCGTAATTGTCTTCATCAAGGACATCATAATTTTCTCAAAGTACAAGGAGGAACACGAAGACCATCTTCGTATCGTACTACAGATTCTTTGCCAGAAGCAGCTGTATGCTAAATTCTCCAAGTGTGAGTTCTGGTTAGACAAGGTGGCATTCTTACGTCACATTGTATCAGCAGAAGGAATCACTATGGATCCAGCGAAGGTTGAGGCCATCACTAAGTGGCTAAGGCCGACAGCGACAGAAGGCCGCAGTTTCTTAGGCTTAGCTGGCTATTACCGTAGGTTCGTGGAGAACTTTTCCCGCTTAGCACTACCATTGACCAAACTGATGCGGAAAGGGGAGAAATTCGTCTGGACTGAAGAACGAGAGAAGAGCTTTGAAGACCTGAAGCAGAAGCTAGTATCTGCACCTATTCTTACTCTCCCATCTGGTACGGGTGGATTTCAAATCTACAGCGATGCATCGGGGAAGGGACTTGGCTGTGTTCTCATGCAACATGGGAAAGTGATCGCGTACGCTTCACGGCAGCTTAAGCCTTATGAAGAAAATTACCCCACGCATGACTTGGAACTTGCTGCAGTCGTGTTTGTATTGAAGATATGGAGGCACTACTTATATGGAGAATCATGTGACATTTTCACGGACCACAAGAGCTTGAAGTATATCTTCACTCAACGTGAATTGAACATGAGGCAGAGGAGATGGTTAGAGCTGTTGAAGGATTATGACATTAATCTACAGTATCATCCCGGAAAAGCTAATGTAGTAGCAGATGCTCTTAACAGGAAGTCCGGAATGATCAACGACATTAAAATCAAAGAGGAACTCATAAGAGACTTGGAGCGACTACACATCGAGATCATGGTACGTGGACAGCACGGTTACTGGGCTAATCTTAGAGTAGAACCCGAGTTACTCTCTAAGATCAAGGAAGCTCAGAAGGATGATGGAGAAATCTGGGCGATAGTACAGAATTTGGAGAAACAGACGGAATTCAGAATAGATGCAGATGGTATCGTATGGCAGGGCACGAGACTTTGTGTTCCTGATGACCAAGAACTCCGGGAAGCCGTGTTAGCTGAAGCTCATAGCTCCCCGTTCTCTATACATCCTGGTTCGACTAAGATGTACCATGACATCAAGCAGTACTTTTGTTGGAGTGGTATGAAACAGGATGTGGCCACTTACGTCTCCAAATGTCTTACCTGCCAGCAGGTTAAGATCGAGCATCAGCGATCTAGCGGTCTCCTTCAACCGTTAGATATTCCAGAGTGGAAGTGGGACAAAATCACCATGGATTTTGTTACTGGTCTTCCGCCTACCAAGAGGAAGCACGATGCAATTTGGGTTATCGTAGATTGACTTACCAAATCAGCTCATTTCTTACCGATCCGCAAGGAAGATCCGGTAAGTAAACTCGCCGATACGTACAGAAGAGAGATCATGAGACTCCACGGTGCACCATCCAACATCGTCTCAGACAGAGATCCTCGTTTCACTTCACGATTTTGGAAGAGTCTGCAGAAAGCTTGGGGTACACAACTTAAGCTTAGCACGGCTTTTCATCGTCAAACGGACGGACAGTCGGAACGAACTATTCAAACATTGGAGGATATGTTGAGGTCATGTGCGTTGGAATGGACGGGTGATTGGGACGATTACATCTGTTTGGTGGAGTTTGCATACAACAACAGTTGGCACGCAAGTATCAAGTGTGCTCCTTTCGAGATGTTGTATGGCAGGAAATGTCGCGCCCCAATCTGCTGGGATCAGGTTGGCGAGCGAACACTTGAAGGACCAGAAATCATAGAGATGACCAATGAAAAGATCGCAGTAGCTAAGCAGAAACTTCAGGAAGCACGGTCACGTCAGAAGAGTTACGCTGATAAGCATCGTAGGGACATACATTTTAACGTAGGAGATCACGTCTTCCTTAAGGTTTCGCCGGCACGTGGTGTTAGACGCTTCAGGATTAAAGGGAAGCTCAGTCTTTGTTTCATCGTACCGTTTGATATCATTGAACGAGTCGGTGAAGTATCTTACCGGTTGGCATTACCTCTGTAGCTTTCGCATGTGCACAATGTGTTTCATGTGTCCTTACTCAGAGGGTACCAGTATCATCCCCTTCACATGGTTCAGTATCCACTGGAACAGATACGTGAAGATCTCACTTTCATAGAAGAACCCGAACGAGTTCTTGACAGACAAGAACGAGCCATGAGAAGGAAGACGATTCCATTCGTCAAAATCCTATGGAGGGATCATACCGAGCGGGAAGCCACTTGGGAAACAGAGGAGTCTATCCGGGCTTCTTACCCTCATTTCATATTTTGAATTCGGGTATGTTCTTCTTTTCAGTTTACTTTATCTATAATTCGGGGACGAATTATTCTTTTTAGGGGGAAGAGTTGTAAAACCCGCATGCTTTTACCATGAATAGTACCCTTAAGATCGTACGTACTAGATTAAAACTTTCCTTTTATAGTATGATTACGATTACATGTTAGGATTTTACGTATTACGTACGTGTTAGAACACGATAAGTATTTACTATGCACGAGCACGCAATAATTATTTGACAATAATTAATCACGAACATGCGATCATGAAATCATGAACGTAATTAAATCACGAACTATTATTAATTATGTATATATATTTATTACGAGCGTAAATAAATATATTAGGTCACGGTAATTATTTAACGAGAACACATTAAACGCGAACACAAATAAACACGAACGAACAAGTAAACATCGAGACACGAAAAACGGTACGGGTACCCCATGTGGGGCCCCTACCCGCGGCAAACATAAGGAGATGGGCCAAGCCCATCTCAAAATTCACTAAAGATGGTTTAAGGGAAAATTAGCTTGTCATATTTTTTCACTTTACAGAAGATTAAACAAAAACCTAAAAACGTTTTTCTCCTTCTCCTCTTTTCTTTTTTTGCCCGCCACACATAAACACACCAAGGAGGGTGTTTATTTGATTTTGATCTTGGTTTTGGGTGCAAGTGTTCGTGTTTGTTCATCCTCGTTTAGATCCACGCATTCGGTATATTCTTTTACCCTTTTTCTTTTTGATTTGATCTAATAATTAATTAAGAACAAGATGTTTTTAAAACCTAATTAAAAACATAGATCTAACATGAAAATGGTTTTTGGAATAAATCAAAAAGGGTTGTTTTAGGGGTGCTTGTTGGCCGGCGCCTAAACCGAGACCATATGGTCCCGGTTGGGTGGTGTGGGTTCCACGGCAGCAGCAAGACAAGGGGAACCCCGAAGTGGTTCGGGGTATGGTGTCGATTTCATGTCCGGTTCATGGGTTCTAGTCAAGATCCGGTTCACGGTTTATGTTAAGATTATTTTTTATATAATCATATGTTAAAATTAAATTAATAAATATGACATGATTAATTTAATAACATGACTTAGGTTATAATTTAATTATTAGATCATGAAATTATTAACCTAAGTACTTTATATTTTCTAGACTTATAATTAATTAATTATTTAAAAACCATGGTTATAATTAATTAATTAACATGACTGAGGTTATATTATTAATAAATAATAATACATGTTTTAACCTAAGTATTTAACTTTATTTAATTAAAAACATGATATACTTTAATTAAATATTTTAACCTATAGTTTATTTAAATTACATGAAATAATTAATAAACTATAGGTTATATCATTAAGACTTAGAAAATAATCATGAAACACTTAGGCTTATATACTTAGCTTATTTAACCAGCTTATATCTAATTATGGAAACTTTCTATTTTTAGAAACTTATTTAAATAAAGCAGCTAATCTATTTATGGAAACTTTCTATTTTTAGAAACTTATTTAATTCAGACAGCTAATCTATTTATGGAAACTTTCTATTTTTAGAAACTATTTAATTAAGGCAGCTGATCTATTTTTGGAAACTTTCTATTTTTGGAAACTTTCTATTTTTGGTAACTTTCTATTTTTGGAAACTTTCTATTTTTGGAAACTTTCTATTTTTGGAAACCTGCTATTTTTGGAAAGTTACTTATTATTACACAGTAAGTATAATAATACAAGAAATACCAGAAATACTTAATCAGAATAGACAGAATATAAGATATACGCAGTTTAAGGCTTAAAACAGTGAAACATGATATGAACTTATAAAATAAGCTAAGACATGATACAAAACCAGTTACGTATTTAGTAGTCAGATACTTATTCATGTATGTATTCATGTAGTATTTGTGATACGGAAGTAGGATTCCTCTCAGTTCATCTTCTTCGTTCACTGGACATAAGGTACGGATTCCCGTCCTTTCAGTATGGACATTCTTTCCTTATTAGGATTCCCCGTATGCAGCCAAATGTTTTCCCGTTGTATAAGTTTATATGTTTGACTTGCTTATGTTTAATTTAGAATACCTATAGCCATATACATGCATGACCAGTTTCACCTAGTTATGGAGGTACCATAACCATAACATTAGAGGCACTGATGTTATGACTTTACCACGGCGGAGTGATTGCTCGTGGCGTCCCTTCAGCTTTTGGCCATTTACTATATTTATCATGTGGGGCGTATGGGTGCATCCTAGTTACATGTTTTCAGTCAGGATTTCATGGTAAATGTGGTGTGTGCCTTGCATCCTTCACAAGGAGCTGATCCCTCCTACCCAAACCAGTATATTAAATTAGAGGCAGCCCCTCTAATTTGCATGATGAGGTCACCCCTCCAAGTATTCATGCAAGGTGGATTTTCATGACCTATATTGGCTAATGGTAGAACATGTTAAACAGTTTTGATAAGATAAACATAAGGCTTTTCAAACTATAAAACCAGTTTTATCAAGACTTAACCAGGTTACTCGGGACTTAGTTTCTTCCGCTGTTATATGTTATATGCTTATCCTATTCATGCTTTATTGTACATCCGTGCACTGAGCGTATTGCTCAGCCGTTTTCCTTTTCTATGTTCCCAAAACGGCAGGTACTCAGGGACGCTCGTAGACTTTAAGCGTACGTGCATATGGACTGGAAGCTTTCTAGCCTTTCTTTACTTTATGCATTACCTTTCTTTTGGATACATTTGCTATGGACATTGTTTAGTCCTTTCCTTTACAGTACTTATGTTTGTGTGTGATGAGCTTTACTTTTGGACTACCGATGTTTGATTCCGGTATTTTCCTTTTATGGTCATGAAATGTTTAGACATTTTTCCTTGTATGTTTTGATGACACGCCATAATTACGTGTGACATTCCATTATCAAAATGGGGTGTTACATTATCACACTTGAATGACAAAAGTTATGCAGATCAAAACACCAATTATAAAGTCTGATATAAAATTTAACAAAGCAGATTCAAGTAAATGATTGGTCCAAACTTAAACTACTATCAAAACATGTTCAATAAGGAAAATGAAGAGTGATTGACTCAAATTTAGACTTGTTTAAACACAATTCCTCAAAATGCACCCAAAAGAATATGACTGATGAAAATCAGAACAGAATCAAGTAAAACAAGACTAAAGGCTACAAAACTACTAACTAGCTATCAAATTAAGCCAATTATACCAAAACAAGTCCTAATCACATGATCAGAGCATCATTTACTTTTTACACTAAGAATTGAGCAAGCAATCAAATATTTAGTGGAATTTAAAAACAGAATAAGCAAACTTGTGAGCTTAGGCCTCCTTTGATGGAGGAGTGTGGTGCAGAACAAACTCAAAACTATGAAAACACCATAAGATCATCACCATACACCATTTAATCACCTTCAACAGCTTTTTCTGAACAAAATCAAACCACAACTACAATTGCTACTCAGGAACTGAAAAATGGACTGATCTTGGCTAGAAAACGTGTTGTGAACTCCAAAGCTCTCAAACAAACTCCATTAATCATTTAAGATCAATGAATGGCACAAACATCAACAGGATAGAAGGATTTAAGTAATTGAAATGAGAATGATACGAGAAATGAATGTTTTTGTGTTTTTATAGATTTGAAGAAGGTAAATTGGTTACAACTTCCTAACTGAATCTATAACTAACTCTCAAGAGTGTGTCAAACTCTTGAGAGAAGTTTCTCTAATGAAGGATTAACAGAAATGTGAGAGAAATCTAAGGTGTGTGTGTTTTTACACACTTAGCTAATTGTTACAAATGAGAGTACAAATGCCTATTTATAGAAGTTGGTGATGATGTGCTGGGGAGGTATGAAGTGTCTCAACCATTCAGGAGCTGCCAGGTGTCAAAATCTGGTGTATTGCAAATTCTCCTCAAGAACATGAAAAGGGCTTTTCTTCTCCTTTGATCCTCAGCTTAATTGGCTTATGTAGTTGAATTCGTCATCCAAAAAACGAGCACTTTTCATGTAGAAACTTTTTCATGAAACGTATTGTAGATGAATCCACGTTCTGGGTTCGTAAGAAGGAGATGGCACGTGTTGTGATGTGGTTGGGTGTTTTTGTGTCACATGGATCATTATCTACAATGGATAAATGGGATTATTGCATGGCGCATAATGATTGGTCCAAAAATAAGATAGTGGACTGCACTGTGTAGATTCTGAGGATTTGCTAAAAGCTAATTGATAGTCGTAGAAACACGTCTTTTAGGAAAAAGAGCGTATAATGGGCAAGTATTAAGTTGCACGTTTTAGGAAAAACGCGAAACCGAACAAATGCGGGTTCGTTCTCGAGGAGGTGTGTGGAATAATGTGCCAATAAGTATAATCAAAAGTTTGGGGTAGTGTCGTTTTTGGATAAGAAAAGAAAGAAAACTAGAGACGAACTACGATTACAGTTAACTACGATGAATGACGTAAAACGCGAACGTAAGTACGTAAAACGTGAAAATTTAAAAATTTTAAGTTAAAAACAAATTAAAAATGAAAAAGTAGTTCAAAATAATATAAATAAGGATGAAAATCCAATAAAAATATTTTAAAACCTTTAATTAATTAAATATTCAATTTTTAATGCTAATTAAAGCCCAAAAATTAAATATAATTAAGAAAAAGCCCAAAATATTATTTTACTGGACAAATAACTCACTTATATTATTTATAAACTAAAAAGTATTTTTCCTAAATTTTAATTACTATTTTCCTATTTTTAAAACACTAAAATCTATTTTAAAACTAAAATAATGATTAAAAATAATAAAATAATGCTAAAAATAATTTACCAATTTTAAAAATCCTAATTTATACTAAAGAATAGTAGAAAAATGAAAAAGTTTGAAAAATCAAATATTTTTCACTAAAAGACAAAAGAGTACACAATTAAAACCCTAATTAAACTAAATAAAATCTAAAAATTATTTAAAAAGTGAACAGTACAATATTTTTGGACTAAAAACCTTAAAATGTTCTTCTAAGTATAAGAAAATTTTTAAAACTGAAAAATCTTTCAATTTTACACTAAAAGACAAAATTCAAAAATTAAAAGTTAATTAAAAATAGCTATTAAATGTAAAAAATAGTAAATGAACAGTAATAAAAATTCTAATTAAACTGAAAAATCACAAATAAAATAAGAAAAATAACAAAATTGGTTTGAAAACCTAATTCCTATTTTTCACCACTAAAGACAAAAAATTTGAAAACTGAAAGTGACATTTGGTCACTTTTCGTCTTTTTGCTTAGCAAGGGAAATGTTTACACTAGCAGTGGGAAGTGACTTCCCACTGCCTTCACAAAAATTTGGGTCTGGGCACTTTTGTGCCTAGATCTAACTTGTTGCTTGGATTTGTGGGCAAACAAAGGCACCCCCACAACCAGTTGGGTTGTGGGGAGTCAACAAAATATTAAAAACACCAAGTTACAAAACAAAATCAAGCAGAAAAACCCTAATCTCAGTTACTGATATAGGACTGGGGGCTGTTGGCTTGTTTGCTGATGTGTTTGGCAATTGGGTGAGTTTTGGTTGGCCAAAACTCACTAAATCCACTCACAAACTCCCTCAAAGCAAATGCAAATCCTAACCTACCCTAAATCCTATCAAGCACTAAAATTTATAAGGCACAAATTCACAAAAATGGGCAGTTATGCCTTAACTGCTTTTTTGCTAGGTTTTATTCAAAACTTGCATGCAATACTCACCAAATTTTACCAAACCAAACACATTAAGCTGATAACAAAGAACTCTTGCCAAAATGAGTGAATTAAACTGATTTTAAAACATTTATATCTCACAAACTGCTTCTAAAACCCAAATCCAAACACCCCTAAAAAAACAGAAACATGAATTTAAACAAAGATTTCTAACCTAACTTGCATCAAACCTAATCAAATAAACCCTAACATGTTCTAATCTATCAGGGATGCAATATCTAGCATTTGTTCTTCCATCCACAACCCTATCCCTAAAAATTACTCTAGCTCAAAAATATCCTCAAAGCAAGTATAGAGAGAGGAGAAAATAGATTTACCTGGTGATCCTACATCCAGGAATCACAAAGGGTAGCTTACCCTTCTCCATCAAGCTCGGGCTTGAGCTGACAACTTCAGAAAAGGGCTTGTAGTATGGCCAGAATATGATGATGATGATGGACTTCAACCACCATTCATCCAATATGCAAAATTTGGTGCCTGCTAAGATCAAACAAAAAAGAGAGGGTGACTTGATTAGACAGCCACAAAGAGAATGAGCTTAGCTTATTGATTAAGCTAGCTTATTCCTTTTGGCTTATAAAAAACTTCAAGAAAATTCAGATTCCTTGAAAACTTTTTTTTACACAAGTTAAAATTTTTCTCTTAAATTGATTTCAAAATGATGCATAAAACTTAAAACAGATAAAGTAAAACAATGGAACTCAGATTTGATGTAAAAGATTAAAGTTCATTTTCATTAATTTTTAAAATATTACAAAAAATCTGGAACAAGGATAATGGGTACATGACACCCATTATATACTACTTAATAGACTATTCTAGAACAGGAATAAAAAAATGTAAAACCCTAAACCCTAATTGGAAGAAATCCGAAAATGCCCTTGGTCTCTTGACTGATTTCTTGGTCAAAATTGTCATGTGAGGTTGCCAGCTTGTAAAAGTGATCTTAAACCGTTCAATGAGTCACTTTGGGACCAAGTTTGATGAATTGGTCATTGATCTTCTGAAAGATGCTCAGTTTACTATTATGGGAGGAGCATGGGAGAGATGGGGGGCCCATTTGAGTCACGGGTTGGGGATTCTGGGTGTGGGGTTGTGATTAGGAGAGGGTTTATTTAGGATCTGGATAAATTGGGGGTAAAACCCTTTGTTTTGGCTTAGATTGATCCTGGTCTTGTTCTAGGGTTTATAAGGGATTAAGGGAAGGTTTAATCCGTTTGGGGGGGTTAACACTTTTTGAAAAAGTGTTTAGTGGAAAAAATAGCTGATTAAAGAATCAGTTATTTAGTATGGTGGGTGGAGATCTGATGTGGAGGTAAGGATGGACGTGATTGGTGGAGTGGAGTAGGGTGGGTGACGTGGTGGCTGGTGACTGGTGGATGGAAGGTTGTTTGTCTGGGCATAAAAGGTCCCTCAAGTCCCTTGCTTTCTTCATTTAGTAATAAATAGCTTAACAACTTGTCCCCTTTGTAAATAAGTTTGGCTAAGTTGTCAAAAACAGCACAAGTGTTTTTCAAACTTTATAACAAGGACCAAAAGTGTATCTTGACCATTCTTGAAGGGCATAACTTGTAATATCTTGGTAATTTAGGGACCCAAATGCAAATAGTGAGTTTTGCAAGGGTATAAATTGCCAAGTCTTCAAAAGATGAAGGACCAATCTTACCAATCTTCAATTCTTCAAGGGTGATTTTGGAAATTCCAGATTTGGGCCCGGTTCTTTGTACGGCTTCGTTTCCCGTGTTCGTTATTGCATCCTTCTTGTGATCATTTGTTGATTTCACGATATCCGTACCTAAAATACACAAGACACAAATACAAGCATATATAGAGGTATTTTGATGATATTTTAAGCGTTTTAAGCCCGATTTTGATGATGAGACCATGTATAATTGCAGTCTCATCACTCCCTCATACTAAACCATTGCCGTGCCCTCACGCAATGCTAGAATTAAGTATCATAGCACTTCCAAAATTCATTTTATGATGACATTTATTGAAGACAAAATTTAAATAAACTACTACATGCGTTTTAGACATAATGTATTATTTTTATCACGTTAAAGTGACTTTTAGGATCATAGAACAAGAACAAGTGAATGCTTCGTTAGAAATAATTTCGTCGTCCTCGATTTTCACCCAATTCCATGCTAAGCGTGTAACGAGATCATTGTTATTATAAGTTAGCAACACGATCACTTCTCATGAGTGTTAATTATGAACCTAGACTCCCTTATTCCTAATTGGTATCTCTTATATTTTATTTTGTCATAATGATCACGAGGATACATCATTGACTTATGCGTGAATAGAGATTAAGTCTAAAAATAGAGTTCTAACGGTGTAACCAAAATCATTAAATTAATAATTCATCCTAATAGACAACGATGTTAAAAAATTAAGTCAACAAGAAGGATCGATAAACACGGTTTTATAACGGTTTTGAACATGAGACTTATTACCAAGACTTTTATACGCCCCCTAACGGAAGGGCCTTATTATCTTTGGTTTACCTCCATCTTTTATTCAACTTCACCATGAAGCTTTTATTATGACTTCGGTCTTGCCTTGCCTTTTATTATCCGCCTCATCGGTGGTTTTATTAGCCAAAGACGTATATCCTCACGCGAAAGCGAATTTTGGATCTTTAAAGCTTCAAAGATTAAGGCTTGATTCACTTTCAATTTTGCATAGATTTTTCGGCCTTGTGGGGCTTCAAATTGTTTGCTAGATTTAGGTGAGCACTTGAAATCATATTATTGGGTGAAGCTTTCGATTATTCGGGTGCCAATACTTCAAAACCGTGACGCTGGTGATACCTTAGTGTTTTCCCAATTTAATTACATGGAAGCTACTAAAAAAAATTAGAAACCAACAATAGTGACTAAACCGCTAAATCAATATTTATTAACAATTTATTATGCAAAAGTGTGGGGAGAATAAGCTAATAATTACTACACATGAGATCGTGACGATTACGAGACTTATAAATAACTCCATCATTTCTCGTCCTCATTTAAGAGACTTAGCCTAAAAAGTTAAGGAATCGAAGCTAAGTGCTCAACAGGCACGGTCGAGTCAAAAATTACTCTTATTCTCACCATCAGAAAACCTACATTCGTGTCTTAAACACTTATGAAAAAAACGAAAATTTTTAAAATTTGGCCATTTTTAGCCTTATTTGCAACAAAACGATAGCAAAAACATGAATATTGGATTGCGTGGTGACGTAAGCAAGGTGAAGTATCTACTCACCCCCCCATACTAAAACTAAACATTGTCCTCAATGTTTCGAGTCTAGGGGTGCAAACACCCCCATACTAGAGACGTAGTCGAATGCATAATCTAGCATGGAAAGGGTGAAACGAATAACCTAAAAGCCGTTTATGAATTATGCTAATAAGATAAACGTTAGAACGTAAAAGGATATCATCGGATATCGGAATCTCCAAGGGCAACGATCGAAGCTCGAGTGATCCGTAAAACGAACACGAGAGGCTTCAATGATGACGATGAACCTAAAAAATCACAATCACAAACAACCACGGAACAAAGGTTGGAAGAGCACAAGTCCCCTCGCATTAGGATTAACTAAAAAGCAATAATATGTACATGGATAAGCATGGGTTTCCCCCACGAGGCACCTTGTTTTTGATAACCGAGTCAAAAGCTCGACTCGAATCCCCATAAATGTGATCATTTAGGGATAATCATGGTTCGGTCATTTTTGGTGGGACTTACATGTAATCAAGGCCCAAAAGCAACCGATAATAAAGGCAAAGCCTTTATACCGGGATCAAAGATCGTGTCTTCATTTTCGGATGATAAACAAAACAACACGACTTCAAGTAACAACGTCCCAAAGGGACACAAGAAAATAGCATAAGAAGAGAAGGGTGGGACATTGGTTGGGCATAAAAATCGAGTTACTCGAGGTAAACTCTCACCGTAAGTGTAGAAAGAATTTCTAGTGACTACTTCGGTAAAAGACCGAGATTTTATCTTAAACGTGATACCGGGGTCAAAAATCTCGTCCTCGGTGGAGAAGTGTGAGGGAACAAATGGGGCTTCCCCCATACTAGATCCACACAAAACGTCGTCAAAAGAAGTAGACGCGTTTGTAGCAAGCTCAATTAAGCGAGGTGATGACGGAGTTATCTTTGGAAAAAATTTCAAATCACTTGTAAAATCTTTTCCTTTTTCATTTTTTAACTCTTTGTTACGAAAACCCGAGTTGATTAAATTGAAAATATTTGGTGTTTCCAAAACAATTCTAGGCACACTTAAAAATTTCACATTTATCTTGAAGGCGGGAGGAGGATTTGAATTTTTAAAATGTGAATCGACTAATAAAACATCCCCCTCCGGGCTAACGCAACGGTCCTCATCAAACTCGAAAATCAAAGGTGGGTCATCAAGAATACGTTTGATCTCGGAAAAATCACCATCGAGATCAAAAACGTCTTCTCTTCCTCGTGGAAGAGGTCGAGCAATAAAGTCGTCGATAATCGAGTCGCTAGCTCCAACCGTCGTGAAACTAGGAAAAGAAGGCTCTTCGATTGAAGATTTTGCCTTTGTCGTTTAGACCTCGATATCGAAAAAACGTATCGATGTGAGCAAGGACATCGGCGGACTTCTCACATGATAAATCCAAAATCTCACTCGGTGTGGGATTAGGAGTAAAAGGCTCGTCTCGTGACGATTTTGCCTTGACGGTTTCAACTTTGTCCTTCGAAGGGATCGAACGTGGGTTTTCAAACATTTTAGCAAAACTACTAACACGTCCCTTCGGAATTAATTTTCGTTCATCTTGTAAAAACGAGGGTTCAATGCTTTCCTTAAAAACCTTTTCACATTTTTCTTCTTTAAAATCATTTAATGGAATTTCTTCGTCAAAATTAAGTGTATATTGATTTAGAAAATCCTCAATAATTTCATCCTCATTAGAAAAATTAGGTTCACAAGGTATTAGATTTAAAACTCCCAAGTATCCTACGAGTTTTTCCTTTGGTTTATTTTCAAAAACATTTTTCAAAACTTCGTTGGATGACTTTTTCGTTTCCTCTACGGTTTTGCAAGACGATGAAGGTTGCACGACTCTAAAATTCGAGAGATATGGATCAATGTGAGACGTACGAGTCTTAGGAGTCGATAAAGCTTTAACCTCTCCCTCGGAATTAAGATTGGTGTTATTAGATAAAGAATTAAATTTTTCCACTAAGCCCTCGAACATTAAAAGAATTTTATCTCTCTCTCTATCATAATTTTCTCTTTCAATAGCATGATTTTCCTTAATGCTATCCACATATCCTTTCCACATCTCTTCATTTTGATCATACAAACGTTGTTGCTCTTCAATATGGGTGTCATAATCGTTTTCCATTTTTTTGAAAGTGTCCCTTTGGGTTGCCATTCGTTTATTACAAGTTTCCTTAAGGCTAGATAATTGTTCTTCCACCATCGTTAATTTCTCATTATTTCGTCTCACTAAATCATTAAAGGCATTATGAAAAGACTCATTATTGCAATTAAAAGACCGATCATACGACGAATAAAACGAAGACGATGGGTGACCTTGGTCGTAAGATTGAAAATTGGGACCATGATCACGTGGAGCGGAGTTATAAAGATAACCCCCTCGACCTCCAATAACCTCACAATAAAAACAATTGGCACCATCGGGCGGGCCTCCACAATTTGGACACGAATAATATCCACCATGATTCGACATGATGCAACGAGAACGGTGTTACGAGAATTAAACGTTATAGAGGGTGAAAGAAGAGAATTATGAAATTAGAGGGAATGTAGAAGATTATTTTTGTGCTTTTGATTTTTTTTTTTTTTTTTTGGTATTTTGAATGTATTACGTAGACAAAAATCTACAAATCTCTCCTCGAATCGATTTTCTTGATTAAAAGAGCCTCAAGGAATGAAAACGATCACGTGGAGTGAACGCCTTCGATGACTTTAGAACGTTGGTGGAACACCAAAACGTTCAAGAGGGTTTAATCTTGAAAACAAGCAAATATATATACGTAGATAATACTTTGGTTGGCAAACCCTCGATTAGCCTTTTTTCTTAAAACACGCACAAGCAAGCGGGGGAAACGAGGCGACGCTAAGCACTTAAGAGCCTTTTTCCCTTAGGTCGTAAAATACAACCTCCTTATACACACCTTATAGTTTGTGTTAATTGAAATTAAGCCTCACGAAAGTATTTATCTATTTTGCCTTTTACTTTTGCTTTGGATTCGAATACAATGATTGGGTAATGACCTCCCAAGTCAAGGTTGTGATTTCTCACGTATTTGGAGTACTTGTATTTTTATTGTTCTACGTAAGTACAATATATTAATAATATTCACAATAAAAACGAAAACCAATATATCTACAATATAGTAAAATGATGTTGTGTGTTTAATTTAGGAAAACTAAACACAATTTATTTGGATACTATAATATAATAAGGAAAAATAACAAAAATGAGTATGTACGATATTCACGCTTTTCAAAATGTGAAAAGCAAAAACGCACCACTCACAAAAACACGATACTAATAATGGCACACTAAAAACACTTCCCCGGCAGCGGCGCCATTTTGATATTGAGTAAAAACACGTCTTTTAGGAAAAAGAGCGTATAATGGGCAAGTATTAAGTTGCACGTTTTAGGAAAAACGCGAAACCGAACAAATGCGGGTTCGTTCTCGAGGAGGTGTGTGGATTAATGTGCCAATAAGTATAATCAAAAGTTTGGGGTAGTGTCGTTTTTGGATAAGAGAAGAAAGAAAACTAGAGACGAACTACGATTACAGTTAACTACGATGAATGGCGTAAAACGCGAACGTAAGTACGTAAAACGTGAAAATAAAAAAAATTTAAGTTAAAAACAAATTAAAAATGAAAAAGTAGTTCAAAATAATATAAATAAGGATGAAAATCCAATAAAAATATTTTAAAACCTTTAATTAATTAAATATTCAATTTTTAATGCTAATTAAAGCCCAAAAATTAAATATAATTAAGAAAAAGCCCAAAATATTATTTTACTGGACAAATAACTCACTTATATTATTTATAAACTAAAAAGTATTTTTCCTAAATTTTAATTACTATTTTCCTATTTTTAAAACACTAAAATCTATTTTAAAACTAAAATAATGATTAAAAATAATAAAATAATGCTAAAAATAATTTACCAATTTTAAAAATCCTAATTTATACTAAAGAATAGTAGAAAAATGAAAAAGTTTGAAAAATCAAATATTTTTCACTAAAAGACAAAACAGTACACAATTAAAACCCTAATTAAACTAAATAAAATATAAAAATTATTTAAAAAGTGAACAGTACAATATTTTTGGACTAAAAACCTTAAAATGTTTTTCTAAGAATAAGAAAATTTTTAAAATTGAAAAATCTTACAATTTTACACTAAAAGACAAAATTCAGAAATTAAAAGTTAATTAAAAATAGCTATTAAATGTAAAAAATAGTAAATGAATAGTAATAAAAATTCTAACTAAACTGAAAAATCACAAATAAAATAAGAAAAATAACAAAATTGGTTTGAAAACCTAATTCCTATTTTTCACCACTAAAGACAAAAAATTTGAAAACTGAAAGTGACATTTGGTCACTTTTTGTCTTTTTGCTTAGCAGGGGAAATGTTTACACTAGTAGTGGGAAGTGAGTTCCCACTGCCTTCACAAAAATTTGGGTCTGGGCACTTTTGTGCCTAGATCTAACTTGTTGCTTGGATTTCTGGGCAAACAAAGGCACCCTCACAACCAGTTGGGTTGTGGGGAGTCAACAAAATATTAAAAACACCAAGTTACAAAACAAAATCAAGCAGAAAAACCCTAATCTCAGTTACTGATATAGGACTGGGGACTGTTGGCTTGTTTGCTGATGTGTTTGGCAATTGGGTGAGTTTTGGTTGGCCAAAACTCACTCAATCCACTCACAAACTCCCTCAAAGCAAATGCAAATCCTAACCTACCCTAAATCCTATCAAGCACTAAAATTTATAAGGCACAAATTCACAAAAATGGGCAGTTATGCCTTAACTGATTTTTTGCTAGGTTTTATTCAAAACTTGCATGCAATACTCACCAAATCTTACCAAACCAAACACATTAAGCTGATAACAAAGAACTCTTGCCAAAATGAGTGAATTAAACTGATTTTAAAACATTTGTATCTCACAAACTGCTTCTAAAACCTGAATCCAAACACCCCTAAAAAAACAGAAACATGAATTTAAAAAAAGATTTCTAACCTAACTTGCATCAAACCTAATCAAATAAACCCTAACATGTTCTAATCTATCAGGGATGCAATATCTAGCATTTGTTCTTCCATCCACAACCCTATCCTTAAAAATTACTCTAGCTCAAAAATATCCTCAAAGCAAGTATAGAGAGAGGAGAAAAGAGATTTACCTGGTGATCCTATATCCAGGAATCACAAAGGGTAGCTTACCCTTCTCCATCAAGCTCGGGCTTGAGCTGACAACTTCAGAAAAGGGCTTGTAGTAAGGCCAGAATATGATGATGATGGACTTCAACCACCATTCATCCAATATGAAAAATTTGGTGCCTGCTAAGATCAAACAAATAAGAGAGGGTGACTTGATTAGACAGCCACAAAAAGAATGAGCTTAGCTTATTGATTAAGCTAGCTTATTCCTTTTGGCTTATAAAAAACTTCAAGAAAATTCAGATTCCTTGAAAACTTTTTTTACACAAGTTAAAATTTTTCTCTTAAATTGATTTCAAAATGATGCATAAAACTTAAAACAGATAAAGTAAAACAATGGAACTCAGATTTGATGTAAAAGATTAAAGTTCATTTTCATTAATTTTTAAAATATTACAAAAAATCTGGAACAAGGATAATGGGTACATGACACCCATTATATACTACTTAATAGACTATTCTAGAACAAGAATAAAAAACTGTAAAACCCTAAACCCTAATTGGAAGAAATCCAGAAATGCCCTTGGTCTCTTGACTGATTTCTTGGTCAAAATTGTCATGTGAGGTTGCCAGCTTGTAAAAGTGATCTTAAACCGTTCAATGAGTCACTTTGAGACCAAGTTTGATGAATTGGTCGTTGATCTTCTAAAAGATGCTCACTTTGCTATTTTGGGAGGAGCAGGGGAGAGATGGGGGGCCCATTTGAGTCACGGGTTGGGGATTCTGGGTGTGAGGTTGTGATTAGGAGAGGGTTTATTTAGGATCTGGATATATTGGGGGTAAAACCCTTTGTTTTGGCTTAGATTGATCCTGGTCTTGTTCTAGGGTTTATAAGCGATTAAGGGAAGGTTTAATCCGTTTGGGGGGGTTAACACTTTTTGAAAAAGTGTTTAGTGGGAAAAATAGCTGATTAAAGAATCAGTTATTTAGTATGGTGGGTGGAGATCTGATGTGGAGGTAAGGATAGACGTGATTGGTGGAGTGGAGTAGGGTGGGTGACGTGGTGGCTGGTGACTGGTGGATGGAAGGTTGTTTGTCTGGGCATAAAAGGTCCCTCAAGTCCCTTGCTTTCTTCATTTAGTAATAAATAGCTTAACAACTTGTCCCCTTTGTAAATAAGTTTGGCTAAGTTGTCAAAAACAGCACAAGTGTTTTTCAAACTTTATAACAAGGACCAAAAGTGTATCTTGACCATTCTTGAAGGGCATAACTTGTAATATCTTGGTAATTTAGGGACCCAATGGCAAATAGTGAGTTTTGCAAGGGTATAAATTGCAAAGTCTTCAAAAGATGAAGGACCAATCTTGCCAATCTTCAATTCTTCAAGGGTGATTTTGGAAATTCCAGATTTGGGACCGGTTCTTTGTACGGCTTCGTTTCCCGTGTTCGTTATTGCATCCTTCTTGTGATCATTTGTTGATTTCACGATATCCGTACCTAAAATACACAAGACACAAATACAAGCATATATAGAGGTATTTTGATGATATTTTAAGCGTTTTAAGCCCGATTTTGATGATGAGACCATGTATAATTGCAGTCTCATCACTAATCCGGTGGTCTAGTAGGGTGATAGATGGTGGAAGCCATGGATGAAGTTGAGAGAGAAAGGTTGAATGTGTGAAAGATAAAGAAAATGAATTAAACTTGAAAAGTGACACAAGCAACACCCCTCCTTGGAAGCTAAGGAGGGGTATATATAGTCACACACGCACCTTAAACTATACATCGAACCTAGTCTAGTCTAAGCGTGTGTGACTATGATAACTAATGGGAATTCTTAAATGTCGTCACATAAAGTGAGTTTCCAACAATCTTCCCCCATGGGACGACGTGTAGAATTCCTTACAATATTCTTCCTAACAAGTACAAAATGATTAAGAACAAGAGCTTTCATGAAGCGTCCAATGCTGATGAAGTCTTCTGAGGCCTTCGTATTCTAAACGACTCATCTTTAAAGTAACTTGTAGAAGAAATACTGTAACGGCACGAGCTAAGTAACCCATACACTTCTGGTTAAGGAGAAGCTTCTGAATTAGCTTCCCCCTAATTCATGCCATATAAACTTGATGTAGAAGCTTTTAAATAGCTTCCCCCTAAATCGACAATCCTCGTAAGCAACTTCAAAGCTTTCAATAAAGCTTAGAATGATTAAGCGCACAGCGGAATCTAACTAGCAAATCCCATCATATAACATGATAACGTTGCTAAGAGGAATTGAAAGTAAGGGGTACGCCAAGTAGATCAACAACTTCTCTTCTCACGCTTAAATAATTCTTCTGAATTTTTCTTCCCCCTGAGAGTTCAAGTTATCCATACCAGAAAGAATCAAGACATTTCTTCCCCCACATGGTTGAAGAAAGTAAATCAATCCCCATTATGAAGCTCAAATGCTGAAGTGGACACTTTATCCCATTCATGAAGTTGACATCGTAACACCAGAGTCAATTAAGTCCCGGAAATGCACATATCTTCTTCCGGAGATGCACCAGAGTCAATTAAGTCCCGGGAATGCATATAGGATAATGATGATGAATAATTGCAACAACCAAACAATTAAACATTGAATCAGTAGTGTACCGTTTAGAGATTGATAACGCCACGAGTTAAAACACTGATTTTCTCTGCGGCTATGACAAATGTCATCCCGGAATGTCTTCAAATCAAAAGAAGGTATGAAGTTCATCACGTGTACTCGTTATGCGTTCGATGTGTCTTCTTCTTCCCCCTTGATGGTTTCGAAACTCGAAACCATCAATAAATCGTAAGCACATAAACCTGAAAATCTCGAGAGAATAATAAATAAGCTTAATTATATTCGGTGAGAATCAGCTGTTGATCGAAAATCTCTTCTCACAAACTCTCCATGGCCACCTTTACCAACCCACGTGAAAGCAATTTGAAGTGACCACTGATAGAATGAACCGGATACATTAAACATGAAGCTGAATAAAAATCCTTCGATCGTGTGACTTAAGCTTGCACTATTGTTGAATGAAGAACGGTGGAGAAATCTCTAAGTACTCAATGCATCACTGAAGAAGTCTATAAGTACAACACCTCTTGAAATTATCCACGTCGACTAAGCGCGTGACATTGAGTACAACAATGTAACCCCTTTAAGTGATAGTTATCCGAGTCATCAACCAACCACCCCGACCCCGGAAACCAGATAAACAAGTCTTCATTCTGAGATTAAGCACGAGCAAGTTATCTGTTCAAGGATAAAATAAGTACACGCCTTCGAAGAAATTCGTCTCCGTCTTCAAATAATTAATACCCGATCCAAAAAAAAATCTGTAGTCACTAAAAAATCTAGCCATTTTTCTTGGTCTCGTGTAATAAATCTCGTCACTTTGTCTTGTCATTTTTATCACGTCACTTGATCGTCCGAAGTCCCAATATTTATATACTTGAAACAATCAATCAACCAACACTAAAACATTCACTCCTAAGTTCGTACCTCCTAACGAAATTAAAAAAAAATTCGTTTGTTATCCTACTTGTTCAAGACAAATTTTGATTAATAACACTTGTCAATAACAACGTTCGGATAAGAGGCCCAAAATAATATATCCGGTCCATCACATTTCAAATATTTGGAGAACATTAGTGTCATTAGTGCTACTCGGCCCAACACATTTTAATACCCGGTCCATGCCTCATCTTACGAAATACCCTCAATGACCAAATGTCATGGGTCAAATGCTTATGTTATGTGTATGTCTTGGGATATACGGGCCAATTTAAAAATGAAAACAAAATGAAACGATTTAAAAACCCAACATCTGTTCACCATTTTTCCCACGTGTAGTCCCATCCCAATCACTTAGAAACTTCCGCCCTTATACTTGACAAGCTGGTCAAACGTGGGAAGAATAACAAAGGATAAATAATAATCCCTATCACTTAGAACAGTCCGCCCCCAACTACTTCTCCCATAACTCAGTCCCATCCCAATCTCGACTTCAAATCTGATCAATAAATCCCATTCACATCATCAAACCGAATCCTATAACCCCCGCGAAGATCGAAATCCTTTATAATCGATTTGATTAAACCAAAAAAAAGGTTTCGATTTGATTATCTCATCTTTGATTATCGATTTGATCTTCTATAGTCGATTTGACTAACACAGCAATCTTGTGTCAATCGTATGGGATTATTCAGTTAGAGGAGACGGCATCAAGATCACGGATGTGATATCGGGTAGGTAATTTGAGATGTAATTTTGATGTGAACGAATAGTACACTAATTTTAACAAACTTGTTAGAAAGCAGTAAAAAAATTCGTAAATCAAGACGGGTTTGCCCATACAATGATTTATGATAAATTGTTTAAACGTAAAAACCCTTTTTCAGGATAAAAAAACGTTTTAACAACCTGAGATCATAGTTTTCTATTTTTTGTTCGAGTCTTAGATGGGGATTAAATGACGATGGGATTAGGTTAGATTTGGAGTTGATTGGGAGTTAAAAGGTGGATGAGATATGTTGGTTTTGGTTCTGGTCAAAAGTCAATTTGATACAGTCGCAATGGTTAGACAGTTTTCCATCGCAATGTTTTTCTATAAAAAATCCATCGCAAAGATTGAAACCCATCGGAATGATATTTAACAGACATCGCAAAGTCAAAGTTTTTAACCCATCGCAAAGTCTTAACTTCCATCGCAATGTGTTAAAAATAATGAGTCCATCGAAATGTAATAACTAGGCTTTGGCCTGTATAAAAATTATCGTTCTAGTGTTCTAATCGAATTGATCCTGGTTAACTATGTGACTCAGTTATCTTTTGGTGAAACAAAAACGTGTGTCGTTGTAGTATATTAAAATGTGCAAAAACAATTAAAGTAAAAGTGCGTTAAAATAAAAGGCGTTTAAAATAAATCTAAATCTAATTAAAATTAAATGGTGCGATATTTAAAACTTTTGAAAAGTAAATTAATTAGATGACAAGAATTAAAAGCGTGACGGAAATTAAAACTAGACAAAGTATTAAAATGAGAATGTAAAAATTAAACAAGACAAAGTATAAAGAAAGCAATCCTGATCGGAATATATTCCGATTAGGCTTGATCGGAATAAGAAATGGTCTGATCGGAATAACTGTCACCTTCCCAATCGGAATACCACACTTACCCTCGATCGGAATAATACTTACCCTTGATCGGAATATAGAGTGAAGCTTGGTCGGAATGTTGATCGGAACCCTCTGATCGGAATATGTCACCTTACCTGATCGGAATGTCCAAATAAACACCTCGATCGGAATGTGGAAAGGAGCACCAATCGGAATAACAGTCACTTACAGATCGGAATATCCTAACCTCCCCTGATCGGAATATCAACTTACCCCCAATCGGAAAACACAAACCCTTTTCCGACCAAGCAATGTAGCTATGGTCGGAATGTATAAACCCCTTTCCGATCTTACCAATCGGAATACGAAGGAAGAAACCAAAAATAAGCTAGAAAAATAAGCTATAATCCTAATTCCTAAAGCAAACCGATTAAGAAAAAGCTAATAAACAGAAATTTGAAGACTTTTTAAACACGAAAAGGATAAGCTTTAAGAAAAACAACTTTTTATACGAAAATAATTTTTATAAAAACTTTATAAACTTGAAAATAAACAAAATAAGCTATGAAAATAAATGATTTAAAACAATCAAAAGCATAAAAATGAAATCTTTAAACAAATAAACGAGACAAAAAGCTTATAAATCAAAGATTAAAGAAAGGTAGAATGAGATCAACAAGGTAAAGTAAAGGTGCAAGAATTAAAAGAAACACTTACTTGAAGTTAAATGGTAAATAAGGTGCAAGACAAATAAGTAAAGGTGCAAGTAATTAAAGGTGCATAAAAGTAAAGGTGGAAGAACTAATTGTCACGATTAGTCAACAAAAACAAATGAATGAAAATGGGGTGTATTTATAGGAGATTAGGAGGGTGGTTAGAGGAAGCTTCCTCCCCTCCTTCCTTTCTTCTTAATTGCGCCATCAAGTCCTTCCTTCTTAATCTCTTTGTTAATCTTGGACTTTGATGACTTTTGGCTCGGGATTTCTTTGGACTCGTCTTTTAATTCTTCGATAAATAAGACTTGAGTTCCTCGGCTTTTGATAAACTTCCGTTTTTTTGACTTTTTCTTCGATAAATCTTCAGAATTGGTCTTGGACTTCCGTTCTTTTTGCACTCTTGACTTCTTGACTTCGTCTTTCGTCTTTTTCTTCAATAAAAGTCCGTAAATGCCCGTGAATTCCCGTGTTTTCTCCACTTTTCACCTTTTTGTCCTAAATCACAACAAAAACACAAACCACGCATAATTCTGACATAAAAGACATAAAATACACGTTTTGGCTCGGTTATTATTGTAATTAAGTGGTAAAAAGGATGGTTGTTTACACAGCTATCAAAATGTCTCCTCTACACTTCGTCGGAATGCATCCGTCGTTATGCACCGAATGAGTTCCATCGGAATATTCGATCGCAATGTAGAAACCATTGGTTTTTACGATCGTAATATTCCGATCTGAATGACCATCTCACATCTTATCTGTACAATTTCTGATATATTGGGATCCTGCATCTTTTGAAAGTGTTATACTGGGCAAATCTGGGTAACTTTTTGACCAGATATATAAAAAATACAAGAAAAAAATGTAGTACCGTATGCAAGAAAAGATGCAGACTTGACTTTTTACCAGGAAACAAAATTGGACTGTTTGGACAACCAATAATGGTGCGTGACAAATACTGAAAACAATACGTGACAAAAGAAAAACAAGACGTGACAATAAGACATATTTTGGACCAAATAAGAACAAGACGTGACAAAGATGATATATTCGGACCCAAAAAAAAAAATTTAAAGACCACCTAAATCAAAAACAAGAACGGTCCAAGGATAGAACCGAAGCTCTGATACCAATTGAAGATTTGCTAAAAGCTAATCCGGTGGTCTAGTAGGGTGATAGATGGTGGAAGCCATGGATGAAGTTGAGAGAGAAAGGTTGAATGTGTGAAAGATAAAGAAAACGAATTAAACTTGAAAAGTGACACAAGCAACACCCCTCCTTGGAAGCTAAGGAGGGGTATATATAGTCACACACGCACCTTAAACTATACATCGAACCTAGTCTAGTCTAAGCGTGTGTGACTATGATAACTAATGGGAATTCTTAAATGTCGTCACATAAAGTGAGTTTCCAACAGATTCGCTTCATTTAATGTGTCGGTGAGCTGGCTAGTGAGCTGGCGATCCTTGCTTTTATTTTCTTGCAATTTCATTGGTTAAGAACAAGTGCAACGGATCACATATAAACTTGATGCCTTTTTGGCAAATTCCACCCTTATACCTTGGCAGAATATCAAAATGAGCTATAATCTTCATTCCAATGGCATTTTCAGTCCTTCATCTTGCATTCTAGTTTATTTTATCCCTTTGACTTTGTTGACTTTAAAGTTGACCAGGTTTGACTTGAATCTTGACTTTGTCCAAATTGCACTTTAAGTCCCTCAACTTTAGAATGTTGTCAAGATAGGTCCTTCATCTTTAATTGAATTGTCATCTTTGATCCTTCTTTGTCTTTTATCCTTCTTTGTATTTTTCATCACAAATAAGCTTGATTTCTTCTTGTTTGCTTGAAAATGTATCCTTGTTACCTATTTAAGCACAAACACAAAACATACCATATAATTCCGCTTTATAGCATAAAAGTTAGGTATTTTCCATGTGTTTTAGGGTGATTTATTGATTAATTGATATGAGAATTTGCTCATATCACTCATTCTTACCTACAATGTGACAAGGTTCAAAATTACCAAGTTGAATGTTATGCTTATCAAGATGAACATAGAGAGCACTTCAAACCTAACATCAACCCAAACAATCTCTCTTACAAGTCAAATAATTACCTTGCTTCACCTGGCTTTCCGCCCCATTCACCCACCCAAAATCAACCCAACCCTCCTCAATTGCTTCAAAGAAATCAAGGGCCTAGGCCAAACTACCAAGGAAACAACTATAGAGCACCCAATAACTTTCAACATCAAGGAAATAACTTTCATACAACCAATCAAGGATTTAACCAACCTCCTCCACCCATTCAAAATCAAGGATACCATCAAGGTCAAAATCAAGGATATGGGCAAAATGATACCTTTAAGCTACTTCAAAAGATGAACCAAGAAACCGAAAGAAGAATTCGTGAAAGTGAAAAGAGAATACAAGATCAAATAAGAGCTATGAAGGAGGAGACTAACAAGAAATTTATGATGCTTCTTAATCAAAGACCACAAGGGGATTTACCTTCAAACACACAAACAAATCCAAGGGCTAATGTCAATGCTATCACAACAAGAAGTGGAAAGACAACAAATGATCCTTGAACATTGCCATGACCTCATTCAATGCTATATTTTAAGCATAATTTTACATTTTCCTCATAATTAACCCACCTTGGCCAATATGGAATGCTATTACACTATTCTACTCTATATGATGCATGATTTTGATTTTGTACAATGCAATGCAAAGAAAACGATTCTATATATCTTTTTGGATTTTTCTTGAAATGGTTTTGATGGAAAAACTCATAAAGAAGTCAATGAGTTAAATTAGGGCTTTGGTACCATGGACACTTATCACCCTTAAGTTTCACTTTCCCCATACCAAGCTTAAAAATGGGATCATTGTATTCCCAAGTAAAAAGTGCATCAACTTATTCATGACAATTAAATGTGGAACCGGTTATTATTTGAGCAAATTGCTTTTGGGCAAATTTGTCATTATATAAAGCGTGAAATATAAGAAATGTAAAATCCAAAAATAAGGAAGCAAGGTTTTAATCCTAAGTAATCCTCTCATCCATTACTTGAAAAATCGCTCACATTTAATATAAGTCCGTTTCAAGAGTAATAAGTCATTCGTCTTATGTGTAAAATCCTCATGTCATGCAATAATAAGTAGCTACACACTCTCTAAGGAAAGAAAAATAAAACTCACGCAATAATTTACATCTGCCATCTTTTTGAGACTTTGGATCTTCAATCCCGCAACCCGTCAAGGTAATACTGGATTGGAGCAACTATTAAATCCCCGCAACCCGTCAAGGTAATATTGGAATCTAATAGTTACTATAATTAACATTCACTGCCCCTCTTGGGAGTCTTGTATAATTATTATTTTTATTTTTTCTTTCTTTTTTTTCTAGCCACTCGTTTTTTTGTAAGGCGCTCTTATTTTTCTTTATTCCTCACAAAGAAATTTGAAAAGAATAAAAGGAAAAACACCCGCTAAGTATTAAGCATGACATAAGTCTAGTACACATAAAACATTATAACTTAGAATCTTAAGACGTACTTATACCAACCATGAATGATTAGACAAAAATGCACAAGAGACTACAAACCAATTAAAACCGTTCTTGATTATTTATTAACATATATACATGCGAAGAAATTAGAGGTAAAGAAGAGAAGGGTTTAGCCACAAGTAATTATCATGAAGTTTATCTAGCCCTTTTATACTTGCTTCAACTCTATCATCTCCCATTCTCCACAAATTTAAAATCTCAAATAATGAGAGTGGTGGATGCTTAGCCTAATAGACCAATAAAGGACTACATGGTTAAGGATACTAGCTATAGAATGCTTAAATAAGCAAACTTGGGTTGAGTCAAAATATCCATGGTGGGCCTAATATGTCAAAGAAATCTAAAATTGTTAAACCATATCCTTTATTATATTTTTTTCTCTTTTTATATATTTTTTTAATGAAAAATAAAAGAAGAATATATACAAATGCGAATGTGATATGCAAATGATTTATGCAAAAAATTATGAATGCATATTTTTGGTGGCCGAAGTAGATCAAAAATTTGAAAAATGTTTGAAAAATTAATTTTCCATGTTATCATGAAGTTAAGGCAATGGTCTAGGTAAAGTCACTTTGATAGAAGTCTCCCCTACACTTAAGATAAACATTGTCCTCAATGTCTAAGAGTATTTGAGTAAACTCCCCTACACTTATTACATTGATAACTTTGCTTAACTCAAGCTAAGGAAGAGACAACTAAAGTGTATTCATTTTAAGCACAAGTGTTTTAAATATCACAATAGCAAAAACTAATCAAAGTGGACTGGATACAAGGGCCTCCTCCATAAGCTCCAAAGCACGTGATGAGTGAGCAACCCTACAAACAACATGAAGACAAAAGAAGGTTTACCCTACACTTCTCATCAACTCTCCATCCTTATTTCTAACCTAACAACACTCTAAGTCTAAAAACCTCTAAACCTAGTTATTCAAGCTTGATTTAAGGAATCTCTAGCTCGACTCTTCCCACACTCAAAAGTGTCTAAAAACTATCATGGAGAGTAAAAGTTTTGCCCTTTTTAAGAAAAATCTCCATGATGAGGTAAAACAAGTTTTCAATTATCAAAACTCCATAAATATCCCCCCGGATCAAATACATAATTACCATCCCACTTATAACATAATCAACAAATAACTTCCCAAGCAATGGTGAAAAAGGTGAGGTGTTGTTCTCCAAAATGGTTGCCCATATGTTCTTCAAAAGGTGATAAGGTGATACTCTCAAATCTTGCACAAGTTTTCCTTTTGTTGCATCAGGCGGATACTTAGATGGTTTAGCAAGCTCTATACCAGGATCAACAATCCGTTCCTTGATGGGAAAACAACAAGTGTTGATTGCCTTAGAAGATTCTCCCTTGTAAGTCACATGGTGAGAGAAAGGTTGTGGAGTAATGGGTAACAACAAGCTCTTAGAAGGAAACATGATGACTTGTTCTCCTTTGTCACATTGAAAGGTTGAGGTGGACAAGGAAGAAGGTAAAGGATCCTCATGCAATAGATATTCTAGAAAGAGTATGTCCCCATCCTCATCAATATAACCAAGAGTGTACTCAAAAGGTATATCAACCTCTAAAAACTCATCACTCTCATCCATGATAGAATCCTTCTCATCACCATAACCATCATAGATTGGTCTATCAAAGATTGGTGATTCCTCAAAACTTAAGGAAGTATGATGATCAAAGAATGGAGAATCACAAGTGGAGAGCTCATCATCACTATAATCAAATATGTTGGTGTATCACAAAGAAGAGATTCTTCATCACTAAAATCCTCATCAATGTCTTCATCACTGTGGAAAAGTGGGTTATCAAATGAGGTTTCAAAGAGAGGATTGGAATAAATCACAAAATCACCAAAGTTAAGCTCTTGAGGTTCATGAAAATCCAAGGATGAAGTAATGGAAGCAATGGTCTCAACATGAGGTAAATCATAATCTCCACTTGAGCAAGCTTCATAAAAATATTCATCACAAACTTCATCAAGGATATCATCTTGAGTTTCCTCCTCATTCACAACATCAATATGCTTCACCGCTTCGGGCTCATTAGACTTCTTTGACAACTTTCCCATGTTAAACACAACTCTTTCATCTCCTACCCTCATTGTAAGTTCACCCTCCGCCACATCTATAAGAGTCCGACCCGTTCTTAAAAATGGCCTACCAACAATTAAAGGAACTCTCGGATCCATATCATAATCAACCACCACAAAATCTGCGGGAAAGGTAAATCGATCAACCCCAACAAAAACATCCTCCGCAATTCCCACTGGATAAGCTATAGTACAGTTGGCCAACTCAAGAGTCATCTTAGTAGGATTGAGCTCGGGAAGTGAAAGTCTCTTCCAAACCGATAATGGCATGAGATTTATGCTTGCTCCTAAATCCGCTAATGCTATGCAATTTTCCACCCCCAGAAAATTGCAAGGAATCAAAAACCTCCCCGGATCTCCAAGCTTAGTAGGAACTTCTTAAGCAAAACCGCGGAGCAATTTTCATTTAAGGAAGCATTAGGCAAATCCACCAATCACTCCTTGTTAGAAAGTAATTCCTTGATCATCTTAGCAAACTTAGGCATATTGGCTAAGGCTTCTACAAAGGAGATATTTATATTAAGTAGCTTGAACATCCTCAAAAAGTTTGAGACTTGTATATCATCCGTGTTCTTAAGCTTTTCCTTTCTCAATCTTGATGGATAAGGGAGACTTGGTTTTGGTTGTGGTTGAGTGGTTGTTGAAGGATTTTCCTTGTTGGTTTCTTCATGAGTAGGTGTGGAAGTGAAAGGAATAGGAGGTATATGTTGAGACGGTGTAGAACTTGAGGGTGGTGAACTAGATGTAGAAGGCTTATCACAAGAAGGAATCATAGTAGGATTTACCAAAGTAGGTTTGGGTGGTGAAGGATCATGAGTTGTTTTTCCACTTCTTGTTGTGATAGCATTGACATTGGCCCTCGGGTTTGTTTGTGTGTTAGAAGGTAAAGCCCCTTATGGTCTTTGATTAAATGCCATCAAAAGCCTCTTAGTTTGATCTTCCGCAATAAGTTTCATTTTCTCTTGCATTCATTTCTCACTTTCACGAATTCTCCTCTCAACATACTCATGATTATCATGTGGCCCATATCCTTGATTTTGAATTTGAGGGTATCCTTTATTTGGGAAGGGTGGTGGTGGGTTAAATCCTTGATTTTGTGGATGAAAGTTATTTCCTAGATTTTGAAAGTTATTGGGTGTTTTGTAGTTGTTCCCTTGGTATTGTGGTCTTGACCCTTGGTTTCTTTGTAAAAATTGAGGGGGATTGGGTTGAGTAATGGTGGGTGGATGGGGTGGGAATCCCGGTGGAGCAAGGTAGTTTTGAGACTTGTAAGAAAGGTTGTTTGGATTGATGTTGGGTTTGAAATGTTCTCGATATTCTTCTTGGTAGGCATAACACTCCCCTTGATAACCTTGCACCTTATCACATTGTTGATAGGAATGATGACCTCCACAAGTCTCACATGAAAGAGTAATAGCATGTACATCATTGGTGGAATTGTTCAATGAAAGGCCCTTAATGGCTTGGATCAAATCTTGACTTGCCTTAATATGCATCTCATGATCCCTATCTATTCTTTGGAGTATCTCTTGGTGACTCTTGAGGATTTGGTTATCATAAGGTGTTTGAGAACTATTTTGGACAACATGAACCCTTTCTTCAAATTGGGTGTTAGTTTGCACCATTGCTTTGGTCTCAATAATGTCCCAAGCTTCTTGAACGGATTTAGAAAGAGTATTTCCACCCGCGGAAGCATTAAGTGAATCTTGGTGGTGTGGTCTCAATCCATCATAGAAAGTGTTGATTTGGTGAACCTCATCGAATCCATGATTGGGGCATTTTCTCAATAACTCCTTGAACTCCTCCCAAGCATCACTGAAGGTTTGACTAGGTTTTTGTTGAAAGCCTATAATTAAGTTCCTCAAAGTCGTAGTCTTAGATGGAGGAAAGAACTTGTTAAAAAACTTCTTAGTGAAACCATCCCATGTAGTAATGCTCTCGGGTGGTTGTGTATCTAACCAATGCTTAGCAGGACCCTCTAGTGAAAATTGTACCAATATCAACTTAATGGCATCATGGGGAACTCCACTGTACTTGGTGTTGCAAAGAGCAAGAAACTTCTTAAGGTGCTCATGTGGATTATCATTCTTATTCCCAAAAAATGGTGTGTTTGAAACCAAGTTAATCATGGATGTTTTTAACTCAAATGTGTTTGCGGGAATATCGGGTATCTTGATAGCATCGACATATCCTTGCACATTGGATTGCAAGTGCTCCATCAAAGGTCGAGTGTCAACTACGGCCATGGCTTCTTGTTGTGTGTGGATCAAAGCACGATTCTAGGGATCGGCTTGATGGACGGTGGTGTTTTTACTCTTTCTCTTTTTCTTCCTTTTGGGAGGAAGGGGTTGTACACCAAACGATATTTGTGCACGCCCGCGAGTGAGCATGCAACTCAATACAAGGAATGAGAGAGAAGCTCTCGTTCGACTTTGAAGAAGAAGGGATTATCCTCTTCGAGATTCAATATGAAATATCCACAAGAAATTATAATATACGTATGTACTACTTGGGTGCAAGACCCCCAATCAAGCCTTCCTTCTTAGAATACGCACTAGTGAACGGGGGGTTAGGTGGCGCGAAGCACTTAAGTACCTATTAACCCTTATATGGCATTTTATAGCACATCGCCTTTCTATTCACTTTGTAGTTTGTAGTCTTCGAATTATTTCCTATTGGAAGTATATATCTATTCTTGCTTTATTAAATTTGATCGATACACGTGTCAAGGACCGGAACGCTCCCTAACACGGTGTATTGCCTTGGCAATACTTATGGAAGATATGTGTATTGGTTGTTCGTATACGTATACGTATCTACATATAATAATATAGATACAATATTATTGTATTTATTAGTTTCTTAAAGAAAATACTATGTGTACATAAAAACCGAGGAAATCCAATAATATATATTTTTGGGTGCAATCTCTTAGGAAAAAGATTGCTTTTTAAATTTTTTAAATTTTTTTGGTCAATTATTTAGGAAAAGAATTGTTTTTGTTCTTTTTTAGTTTTTATATATTTTTATATTTTTGATTTTTTTATGTTTTTGATTTATGATACGTAAAAATAACGTTCACGAGGTGAACGGATCCCAAAAGCCAATGAAAACCGTCAATCGATAGTCTCTCGTAAAGTCAAAGAACCGGCAGCGGCGCCATTTGAAATTGAGTATATTGAAGTTCGTTTCTCTCGATTCTTAACCAATTGAAAGTCCTAACAATCTCACGTTTATTATTGTTTTTGGTTGATAGGTTTTTTTGGATATTTTATGTCTAATTCAAACAACACGTAAAAATGGTGAAAAATATTAAGCTACGTAACCGTAAAACACTTAGAAATTACCAATTAATATTCACAAAAGGACAAAAATGTAAAAGTATGAAATTAATGTGCCAAAATGTAAAGTAAATGAAAGGTCTAAGCTTGAAATGTAAAATCCAAAAAGTTAAAGGACCAAAAGTGTTAGCCTCAAAATATTGAGTCAAACAAGAATGTTCGGTCATAGGTTTTTTTTGTAATATTTATTAGAACGTTGTAATAGTTAGTTAAATAGTCGTGGTTCACGGGCTTGGATTTAAGCTACTTAAAGCCCAAAAGACAAGCCCGGTCCAAACAATATAGCCCATTATGGTTACATGTAAGCCCGGCCATATAAGGCCCTTCCTAGCATGTTAGGAAGGGTGGATTGTTCATTTGTATTTTTCACTCTTCTAATCTAATATCACCTAGTTCTCCATCTTCTCTCTAATTTCTCTCACTACTTTCTCTCTCTAGAAATTCATATCTTTTCATCTATATTCTATCATTAATCATCTAATATCATGGGACAACATTTGGTATCAATCGCCACGGGGTAGATTGTGTTTGGTTGTTGGTTATTCATTTGATTCGTATGATTTTTTCCTCTCAATCATCACGAATTAAATTTTTTTTAGTGTTTTCGGGCTATAAATCTTGATATAAATCACTTATATAGATGTGGTACGGATTTGGTTAGGTTTTTGTGGTTAAAATTGCAAGTTTTTGAGGTGTTTGGATTGGTTTTTGAGTTACGGTTCGTAAACAGCATCAAGAACATTCCGAAGATATATCTTCGGAAAGGGGTTTTAAGATTCCGAAAATTAGTATTTCGGAAAAGGGTTTTGCTATTATCCGAAGATATTTCTCCAAAAAAGTGTATTATCCGAAAATATTTCTCCGAAAAAGTGTATTATCCGAAGATCTCAGGTACAATTTATCCGAAAAAGCCAATTTATTCCAAAGATATTACATTACTCCGAAAATCTGAAATTCTCTGAAAACATCACTTATTCCAAAAATCTCAAATTCTCTGAAAACATCACTTATTCCGAAAATCTCAAATTCTCTGAAAATATCACTTATTCCGAAAATCTCAAATTCTCTGAAAACATCACTTATTCCGAAAATCTCAAATTCTCTAAAAACATCACTTATTCCGAAAATCTCAAATTCTCTGAAAACATCACATTATTCCGAAGAACCAAATATTCCGAAGAAAAGCTATTATTCCGTAGAAGGTATTCTTTTCTGAAATTTTCACTTTATCCGAAAAAGTGTTGTTTCTCCGAAAATCCCATTTTTTCGAAAAACTCCAATTTTTCCGAAAAAGGAGTTTATTCCGAAAAAGTTCCATTTATCCAAAGAAGGGTCATGTGACAACCCTGGTTTTGAGGTTCGTCACTTATTTTTATTTTGTGCTAGTTACGTGTCTTTACGTGTTTATGTGCTTATTGGTGTGTATAGATTGCGGTTTGGATATCGTTTCTGGTGCGGGGTACATTGTGAGTGAAACGATGTGTGATGATTTCATGTTCATGAGTTCACATGGTAGTGACTATGAAGTGAGATGGTGTTATTTAGTGGTTTTACGTATACGTATACGTATATGTATTATAGAAAATCGTATTTTTACGATTTACGGTTTAGCATTTAGAGGTCTCGGATGAGGTAATTAGTCATATGGATATTTTTCGGGATGGTTTTAAGTCATTTAGGATTTAGTTATAAAGTTTATTTCAAAATTTGATATTTTTTATAAAAGTGTATATTTTACGTCTTTTACGGTAAAACGCGTAAATTTGACTAGTTTTACGGTTTTGAGGTTTTGGAGGCTTTAGGAGCTGAAATAAATTAAGGAAAATTAAGGTAATATCAATAAGATATTAATTAATAATAAAATAAAAAAACGAAATAAGGGGGTGTTGGGTCGATTTGGTAGACGCAAGAAAAGAAAGGGAAAAAGGAAAAAAAGAGAAAAAGGAAAGTGGGCTATGGGTTGGACTAGGATTCACCCATACCCTATATAATGTTTTATTCTAAACCAAAAGTCATTATTTTTCTTCCTGGAGATCATAGTCGACGGTTTTAAGGAGAGTTTTTAGGGTTTCAGTATTTTTTTCATCTTCCATTAATTTAAAGGTAAACCTTCATAACCCTTTTCAATTAAATTGTTTTAATGTTTTCTTTAATCATCTTATGATGGATTTAGGTTAGGGTTTAATGTAAAAACAGCAAATTAATGTTATATTAATGATATCATGATGATTACATAAACTAGGGCTTGTATTTAATAGGGTTATGGGTAATTAATTAAGTTAACTTGATTAAACCCGTTTTTAAAAACTGGGCAGAATTTTGAGTCAATTGTTTTGATCATATCGGGAGTTCTATAAACTCTTATTTTGCGATCCAAGTATCCCTGAAAAAGGTAATTGAAGTGGCTTTCCAATGCAAGAAACGAGAACTAAATTGGAGGTTGGGAAGTGGGTCCAAAACAGGTTACAACAGTCGGAGGTCAAAACAGTTTTGAAGTCAGCCAGTTTTCTTTTTAAGTTTTGGGTTGTTTGGGGTACTTAAGTTTGCATTGGGATCTTTTAAAGAACATGAGAGATGGTTTATATATTTTAGTAAGTATCTGCATTGGGGCTAAGGTTATGGTTTAGGGTAAGACCCCCTAATCATAACAAACTATTTGTATGTTTAAAATCAGTAAATATGGAATGACAAAAGTATATATATATATATATATATATATATATATATATATATCGGGGCCTTAACAGTAGCTTTAAGGTTGGGGCAAATGGGAGGTGTTAGCTAACATATGTAAGGGCATAAGTATTCCCTTTACAGAGATCATGGGTGTGTTTAGTTGGGCATTTGGCTTATAGTTTGGAGACCTAAAACTGGGACTGTTTTTGATAAAATGTTAACGGGATGTGTTATGAAGTAAAACGAGTTAAGGGCTTTATAGAGGGGTGTAATGAGATGCTTAGAGCATATATATGAGGTATATATATGGGAGAAGGTTAGATGTCCATCATAGGTTGATGAGCCATTTTAGTGTTTGGTTCATGTCTTGATTATGTGTTTTTGGTTTGTTAGCTTTTTGCTAGTGCGAGGACTTTTGGAGAAGCTCAATCAGGTGAGTTTCATAGTCCCATGTTTACTATTGTTTTTTACTTCCAGATGGGATAGAAGAGACACTGTGTGTTTTGTTATTTATAAATTATGTTGTGAATGGTTTGGCGTTGGTAATGGACTTATGTGTGCATACTTATATGATTAATTACTAGTTGATTCTTGATTGTTTTTGTTTTGACTTGGTACCAAGGGGTTGTTGACAAGGCGGGGCCTTGGGGATTGGTTCATAGGTGTTTGGATGCCTATGGGAGTATGAGGTTTGGTATGGCTGGGAGCCATGGTTTTGGTTTGATTGATTTAAATCTTGAATGTTAGTTTGTTAATGCATGTTAGTATCACATTGTCCATTTCTTTTTAACTTTTGGTTGTTACTCACAGCTTATGGTATGATTTTGGCGTTTGAGTCTAAACCTATGACTCTCACGAACTTTATATTGACGTGTTTTAGTGTCTCTTTCAGGTGAGAATGTGGTTAAGCTTGAGGATAGAAGTGGCTAGATTTGGATGCATTAGGATTGCATTTAGAAGGAGATCCCCGTTCCTTCTTAGTTTATTTTTATGTGTTTTGAATAGTGATACTATGAACCTATATGTTGATTGTTAGTGTTATTTGTTTGTCATGGGTAAGAGGTAGGACTGTTACCTACTTAGACTCCTGCTATGTTGATATATTGTCATGACCTTTGTGTCGCCATTTATGACATTATAGTTGCATTTTAGTTTTCTCTATAAAGACACCGTTTGTTGTGATGATATCCATACGTCGCGCCCCATATTCCGCCATGGTGGGGTGTGACAGAATGGTATCAGAGACAATGGTTATAGAGAATTAGGTTGCCTAGTCACGTAGCCTAGTCTATAGCTAAGGGTCCCTGCAAATAGGCGTCATAGGAGTATGTGTGCATTTTATAATAATTGATGTGTTTGGATGTTATTTATTGCGATGTTTTGACTAGTATGAATTGAACCATAGTAAGTTCATACTTAGCCACATGCTATTTTCTTTTCGGGTTGTGACTAGTGCGGGTTGAACCATAATCATCCACGCTAGTCATTGTCGTATTTTGCTTAAATTGTACATTATAGTACATAATTTGGTACATGGTAGTTTTCTATCTTTTGTTGGGTTATTTTATGTACCTGAGGTACAGTATTTTTCTTTTGATGTTTAAGTCATGTTCCCTAAGAATCATGTGGTGGTTCGAGTTAGTAGGAGTAGGTGGATATGAAGGATTTTATGATGTTTCCACTCTTATGGGCGACATGACTTATAACTGATTATGTTTTCGTTTTGGATTTAGTCTAGGCTGTTTTAGCTAGACTATGGATGTATTCCAAGAGTTTTATTATGTTATTTTTATAGATGGAGTTTTGGACCTTATTGGTTATGTGGTTATGAGCTTATGTGAGTAGATAGATTTATGTGTTATATGTTGTATTGATTCTTATAAGTGGCATCATATGGGGGAGTGCATTGGGGAAAGGGTAATTGTATAAGTATGTTTGTATATGATGAGATGTAGAATTTGGGTATACGTATAATATATGGGTTTATGTAATGGCTACCTATGAGATGGCTATCGTTCTTTTTGTGTTATATGTTTTGGGTTATAGTTGTGTTGTGTGATTATGGGGTCACACGATATGGTTTGGTTTTGGGCTTTATGCCTTGTTGTGGCACGGTGAGATGGTGATTACTCATATGGAAAAACGAGCGTATAAAGCGATTGATTGACTTGACATGTATGATAACGAGTATGTTTGGGAGATTCGATAGGTATACATATGCGGATGTATATATACTAATAGATGTTATGTTATGATTTACGGTCGTTCAGTAGTTATTATAACTTGAACGTACCTAGTGCTCTCTTGTGTTTAAATAATTTATTAGTGCTCGAGTTTGGTGGAGTTTCAATGACGTTTAGAATCTTTTGAAGTGTGTCTTGTAGCGTATTCTTTGAGTTTCGTATTTCACGCGTACGTTTTAAAATGGTGTTCTTGGTTTTAAGTCTATTGAAATAACTTGGGATTTCTTTTGAAATAATTAAATCTTTTGTGTTGGGTCTTACATTTCTGTTGGTTGGTATATATTGAGAAAAAGGGGGACTTGGAAATCTATTATAGGGTTAGATAGTTGGTTGTATTCGGTAAAATAAGGGTAAGGTGTTGGAGTCGTGTTTGAAACAAGGTGCAACATAAGATTTTTTTTAATCAACACTTATTTATTTGAAATTCTAAAAGACTTTCTTTAAAATAAAGCGAAGTAAAATTTCTTTCTACTTACATAGTTTATGTAATTGGGTTTAACCGATTCACGTCATTTATAATTATTAATACAAGGTTAAATTGATTTTATGAAGATTTCACATACAATTATATCTTTCATTTAAAAGGATTGCATTAATCACTAAGTTTATTCTTTAGTTTTTTAAAAACAACTGGTATAAAATTGTTTTGGTCGTAACTTGTTCGTTTTTAAAGCTTTTTGGATGATTCAAAAGCCTAAAATTATGTACTTGGAACGTACTTTTCAAATATTCAGAATGTATAGTCATGGGAGGTCATTATCTTGGCCGAAATTATTGTACAAGTGTCGGGTTAAAGGTTGAGTTTGAATAGTAGTTTATTTTTATGATTTGGGATGCACGGGATACCTAGTTTTTGAGTTGAGTTTGAGTTCGTCAAGAGGGTTGTTTGTAGATTGTTTGAGTCACATAGATGTGGGAGGTAATAATAAAAAATAAAAAAGATATATATTCTTTTGGAAAAGTCGATCTTTTACACGGTTTAAATAATATGTCGCGGGGCGTAATATGTTTGGTTGCCATTGGGTGTTTCTTGGATTATTTTTCGTTGTCATGGGGCATTTTGAATTGATACATGTTGATACAAGATATTTTCATTGGGGTTCTAGATTTCTCGGTATCCTCTCGAATTGATCTCGGCTCTAAGTGGAATGATTTGTTCTTGGTTAATGAAAAGGTGTTGGTTTGTTTATCTATTTTAAACTAATGGCAAATAAGTAAGTGTCGAAGAGTAAAATTTAAACTTTAAAAGATTAAACTAAAAGACGAGCTTAAAAATAAAAGTTTGAAAACTTAAAGATTATACTAGAAAAATAAATGGACACTCAATAAAAACTAACTTTTGGAAAACTTTGTAAAAATATGAACTTAGTTGAAAAGTACTAAAAGAAAGTAAGATCGGAATATATCAAAAACAAGTCAAACGGAATAATCTAAAATGGAGTGATCGGAATATATTCCGATCAAATGATCGGAATGTTAGAGAAAGAGTCACAATCGGAATACTCAAAACTTACCAATCGGAATATAACAAAGAGGTCCCAATCGGAATGATTGGAAATAAGCTGCAATCGGAATAAACAAACTAGGCCCAATCGGAATAACTAAATATAGTGCAAATCGAAATATCATAAAAGGAAGGCTACAATCGGAAAAACTAAACCCTTAGATCGGAATATGAGAATGCCACCAATCGGAATATTAAAACCCTTTTCCGATCACACGATCGGAATGAAGGGATGGTGCCTGGTCGGAATACAGGGTCGGAAAAGGGCTTTGCCCTTTCCGAAAACAATGCTAATCCGAAACTTATGCTAGGGTAATAAGCTATTGGAATAAGCTAAAACCCAAAACTAACTCGAATCCAATAATAAGCTGATCAAATAAGCACTAAAACAACTTTTCTAACTTTAAATAAACAAACTTATAAATCAAATAATAAAAAGATAAACTTTTTATGAAAACTTATAAAAAATAAATAAGCAAAACTAACAAATAAGCCAATAAGCACAAGGATCTCAAAGCTTATTCGTGTAGGAACTTAGGAAAACATAAAAAAATTAACTTTTCAAGCAAAAAATCATTGATGAACAACACGGATCACATGAGATTTGTACCAAAATCAATCAAAATCAAAGAAAGGAAGAATGAGATTAAAGATTAAAAGATAAAAACTTGAACTTGACTAATGAAAAATAATACAAATGTTTGATCTTGAAAGAGAAAAAGATGAAATCTAGTGAGAGAAAGTTTAGAACTTTCTCTCTCTAAAACTAGAGAGAATGAAAAAAACTAAAAACTACCTAAAAAACTAAGTGTGCAAATTTGTGAAGTAAGGTCATATATATAGGCGTGTCTTGTGGTGGTGGGCTTGTGATTGGGCTTTGGTTTGGGCTTCTTTTTCTTCTTTCTTCTTTAGTCTTCACGCTTTTTTAAATAAACGTTTCCGACTTGGGTTTGAGAAGTGTCGGTGAATAATTCCAACTCGTCTTATTTGTTTAATAGACTTGAGTTCTTCGACATGTATGAATCTTCCATCTTTGGCTCTATTCTTTGATAAATCTTCAAACAGGCACAATGACTTCAAATCTTTTGCATCTCTTGGACAATAGACTTCGTCTTGAGTCTTTTTGTTCGATAAAACCCGTGAAATATTCAACCGGTTGACTCTGAAAACAAAATAAACACAAAAACCACGCATAATTCCAAACAAATGATATTAAATACGTGTTTTGGTCTTGTTTTAGCCAGAAATAAGTGGTAAAAGGATGGGTGTTTACACACCTATCAAATCCCCTACACTTAACCATTGACATGCCCTCATGCAATGCTTAGTGACAAAGCACATTTACACTTTTCTCATAATCAATCAACCTTGGCCTTATTAATATACTACTAAACAAAAATGAAAGTACTAAGAGAAATTAAAACTTTAAAGTAAACAAAAGGATGGAAATAACTTGCAAAGAGATCAAGGACTTACATTAGGGCTTTGGTGCTGCGAAGATTTATCACCCTCAAGTTTCACGTTCCCCAAACTAAGCTTAAAAACGAGATCATTGTTATTATAAGTTAGCAAATCAAACACTTACACACATGGCTTAATTAAATGCTTAAACCCCCTTATTCCTAGGTGTATCTCTTATATTTTATTTTTGTCTTAGAATGATCATGAAGATGCATTTTTGGACTTATTTCGATAGTTTATTTAGGCTGAAAGCAAAGTAGGACGATTTGATCAATAGTTAGCTAAAGGACAAAATCTCTTAAAACTGCTTCTCGGGATATCAAAAAGTTCATATCTTGGCATAACTTGGTTCGCGATTTGAGACCTTTCTCGGGCCGATATTTGGCATGTACTTCATACTTCATATCTTGAGAGACGTTCTTGAGATAATGGTCTTCTCATCGTAATAGAGTTTCTTCACTTGGAGACTTTTGAGGGGTACTCCAACTTTGTTGACCATGACTTCATGATTATTTCTTCAATCTCTAATTGGGATTTCGAGATACAACGATCTGCCTCCTTTTCGGACTTGGATCTATTTATCCTCATACCTTGTTAGGGTCTTTTCGGATAGACTTCTCCATGATCTTTATGGGAGTTGATTGCTTTTCGTCGTGAGTCTTGATCATTCATATTGATTTTGGGAATAATGCTTTTCACATCACTTTAGATCTTCAGCAATAAAAGGGAATCCTCATGCCTTGTTAGGGCCTTTTCAGACTCGCCAATCTTCGCGCCCCGCTTCATAAGTTATGCCTTGGCTATGAACTCTTATCATTACCGAGCAACTTTTAAACGATCTTGGGCTAGAAGCTAAGTAACTTTTCAAATCGTACGACCTTACTTATTGCAGATAAATTATTAGCAAGTGATGGGAGAATAGGCAAATAATTACACCAAGTGAGCTTGTGCAAGAATACCGACTTATAATTGACTCTATCATTTCTCGTTCTCCACAATTTAAAATCTCAAGTAATGAGACTCGTGGATACTTAGCCTAATAAACCAATTAAGGTCTACATGGTTAAGGATACTAGCTAGAATAAACTTGGATAAGTCTATTCGGTTGAGTCAAAATAATCGCAACGGGCCTAATATGTCAAAGACTTCTAAACTAGCTACACCACTATATTAATATTTTTGACTTTATTGTGGGATATATACATATGAAAGCGACGATAAAAATTTAAAAATTACGACTAAATGGCCAAAGTTAATTAAAAATTTGAAAAATGTTGAAAAAGATGATTTTCTGGTTAAATGAAGGCATTTTCATGGAAAATTCCACTTAAAACTTCGATAGAAGTCCCCCTACACTTAAGATAAACATTGTCCTCAATGTTTAAGCATGTGGGAAAAGTCTCCCCTACACTTATGACATTGTGCACGTTGGTTAACTCACGTTAAGGAAGGGACGACTAAAGTGATCAATTTCAAATGTGAGTATGAAGAAAATTGAATCACGATAATTGAGAGATAGAACCGGATTTCAGATAACACGGGAGCACGGTTCTTCAAAGGTTCCAAGAGTGCATTCATCCCTGTAATCACATCACCACACAAAAACAAACACCTATACAGGTCCCCCTATACTCAGGAGGTAAAAACATAAAAGGATAGATACTCGGGTTGCCTCCCGAGGAACGCTTGTTTTTGATAACCAAGTCACGAGCCTGACTCAACCCAAAATTAGTTCATGGGGAACGTGGTGAGGGATGGAATCATCTCCTGAGAGATGTCCTCACCAAAGTACAGCTTCAGACGCTGGCCATTCACCTTGAAATTGGGCCCATTTGGCTGAGAAAGCTCAATGGTCCCATATGGAAAGACTTTGGCGACGGTGAATGGACCAGACCAGCGGCTCTTCAACTTGCCAGAGAAGATCTTCAACCGAGAGTTAAAGAGTAAGACTTGATCACCAACGTGGAACTCTCGGTTCTTGATTTTTGCGTCATGAAGGATCTTTGTCTTCTCCTTGTAGATCAGCGAGTTCTCATAAGCTTCATTCCTCAGTTCGTTGAGCTTGTTGAGTTGACTTTTGCGATGATCACCGGCTTTGTTGATGTCGAGGTTAGCCCACTTCAAGGCCCAGTGCGCCTTATGTTCCAGCTCGATGGGAAGGTGGCATGCTTTCCCATACATAAGACGATAAGGTGTACAACCGATCGGGGTCTTATAAGCAGTACGGAAAGCCCACAGAGCATCATCTAACTTATCGGCCCACGCGGCACGATGCTCTCCCACAGTACGCTCCAAAATTTGCTTCAATCCACGGTTGGATATCTCGGCCTGCCCATTGGTTTGGGGATGATAGGCGGTGGAAAGACGGTGATTGACACCATACTTAGCCATGACTCTTGCAAATTGATCGTTGCAAAAATGAGTTCCGCGGTCTTTGATAATAGCACGAGGAACGCCGAATCTAGCGAACAACGATTTCAAAAAGTTACAAACCACCCTTGCGTCATTAGTGGGTAAAGCTTTGGCTTCAACCCATTTGGAGACGTAGTCAACGGCTACAAGGATGTATTTGTTTCCTTTAGATGAAGGGAATGGCCCCATAAATTCGATACCTCAAACATCAAAGATTTCACATTCTTGTACGAAATTTTGAGGCATCTCATCTTTATGAGTGATCTTGCCTTGTTTTTTGCAGGCATCACAACGTTTAACCATCTCGTGAGCATCACGATAGATGGTGGGCCAATAAAATCCCGAGTCAAACACTTTTTTGGCGGTGTAGTTGGGACCAAAGTGACCACCGGTGGGTCCTTTGTGGCAAGCGTCAAGGATTTCTAAAGCTGTCGGTCCATCAACACATCGGCGAATAATCAAATCAGCACATTGTTTGAATAGATACGGGTCATCCCAAAAGTAAGTCTTAATGTCGTTAAAGAACTTCTTCTTTTTCTGGGATGTTAACCCGTCAACGAGAATTCCACCCGCCAAGTAGTTTGCAATGTCCGCAAACCACGGGGTTTCATCAGCAGTCGAGTTGATAGACATTAAGGTCTCCAAGGGAAAAGAATCATTGATTTCTTTGTTCGGATGATCCCCCTGGTAAGGATCCTCAAGTCTACTGAGATGATCCGCGGCTAGGTTTTCAGCTCCTTTTTTATCGCGAATTTCGATTTTAAATTCTTGGAGTAGCAAAACCCAGCGAAGAAGTCTTGGTTTAGAATCTTGCTTAGTCAACAAGTACTTCAACGCGGAATGATCGGTATACACGATTGTGGTGGAAAGGACAAGATAGGGGCGGAATTTTTCAAAGGCATAGACAACAGCTAAAAGCTCTTTTTCGGTTGTCGTATAATGCAATTGAGCCCCTGTCATTGTCTTGCTAGCGTAATGGATTGGTTGGAAGTGTTTGTTCACTCTTTGGCCCAAAACCGCACCAATAGCAAAGTCACTAGCATCGCACATCAACTCGAAAGGAAGCTCCCAATTAGGGGTGACCAAGACGGGTGCCTTAGTTAGCTTATCCTTAAGCGAGCTGAAGGCGTCGATACACTCTTTGGAAAAGATAAAAGGAGTATCTTTTTCCAATAGGTGGGTCATCGGGCGAGCGATTTGAGAAAAATCTTTGATGAATCGACGGTAAAAGCCCGCATGACCAAGAAAACTTCTCACACCCTTCACGGTTGAAGGTGGAGGCAATTTAGCGATAACATCGACTTTAGCACGGTCTACTTCGAGACCGGCTTTGGAAATTTTGTGTCCTAGCACGATGCCCTCTTTTACCATGAAATGGCATTTTTCCCAATTAAGAACAAGGCGAGTGTCTTCACACCGCTTCAGCATACGTTCTAAATTGGCAAGGCAAGCAGATAAAGAATCGCCATAGACCGAGAAATCATCCATGAACACTTCCATAGTGTCTTCCACCATGTCATGGAATATAGCCATCATACACCTTTGGAATGTCCCAGGAGCATTACATAAACCAAAAGGCATGCGTTTGTAAGCGAATGTTCCATAGGGACAAGTGAATGTGGTCTTTTCTTGGTCCTTGGGATCGATGGGAATTTGAAAATACCCGGAGAAACCGTCTAAGAAGCAGTAATAGTCATTACCAGCTAGACGCTCGAGCATTTGATCCATGAAGGGAAGAGGAAAGTGGTCTTTTCTCGTGGCATCATTGAGCTTGCGATAATCAATACAAACTCTCCACCCAGTAACGAGACGAGTGGGAATCAACTCGTTGTGTTCATTGGAAACAACGGTTATTCCGCCCTTCTTGGGCACACAATGGACGGGACTTACCCACGGCGAATCCGAAATAGGGTAGATCAAGTCGGCATCTAGAAGTTTGATAACCTCTTGTTTGATGACGTCGTGAATTTTAGGATTAACCCTTCTTTGGCTCTGGATTGCGGGTTTAAGTCATCTTCCATGAGAATCTTGTGAGTACAAAAGTTCGGATCAATTCCGCGGATGTCGGAAATTTTCCAAGCAATTGCCTTCTTATGATCTTTGAGCACGGCAATGAGGCGAGATTTCTCTTCTTCTTTCAAGTCCTTCGCGATGATGACAGGCGACTTCTTGTTGTCTTCAAGGAACACGTACTCGAGATAGGGCGACAACTCCTTAAGTTCTAAATCCGGAGGATTTTCGATGGGAGGCGTTTTCAAAGTCGGAGCATCGATAGCAATAACCGTGGGAGATGGTGGAGAAAGATTGTCTTCTTTGAGAAGGTTTTCAAAGAAACTCATGTCGTCAACCAAATCGGTGGGAGACTCGTCATTAGTTAAGTTCACATCTCCCATGGTGGCTTCAAGATCTTTCCAAAAGAAATCACTTTCTCCAAATAGAGACAGTGATGAATCAATAGAGGAAACGGTCTCAACATTGGGAAGAGAAGTAGGAATACTTTTGCAAGCATTTTGGAAGTGTTCTTCACAAGCCTCATCAAGAACGTCAATAGAATTAACACTCTCGTATGAATAAGGTTGTTTAGACAACTTTCCCATGTTGAAGACAATTTTATCGTCACCCACTCTCATGATAAGCTCACCGGCTTCAACATCGATGAGAGTGCGACCGGTCCTTAGGAATGGACGACCAACAATTAATTGCACACAAGGGTCCATCTCGTAGTCGACGACGACGAAATCGGCAGGAAAAGTGAATTTGTCGACTCCTACAAAGACGTCTTCGGCTATCCCCACTGGATAAGCAACCGTACGATTCGCTAATTCCAGAGTCATTTTGGTGGGGACTAGCTCAGGGAGAGATAATTGCTTCCACACACTTAAAGGCATTAAGTTGATACTGGCACCTAGATCGGCTAGGGCCATGCAATTCTCTACTCCCGGGAAGTTACAAGGGATTAAGAAACGACCCGGATCACCAAGCTTGGTTGGGAATTTCCTTAAGAGCATTGCACAGCAATTCTCATTAAGTTGGGTGTTGGCAATATCAAGAAGCTTCTCCTTGTCGCTCAGAAGATCTTTGAACATTTTCGCGTAGTTAGGCATGTGAGCGAGAGCCTCAGCGAAGGAGATGTTAAAATTCAATTGTTTAAACATTTTGAGAAAGTTCGAAACCTGAATATCATCCTTGCTTTTGAGCTTCTCTTTCCTCAACCTAGATGGATAAGGTATATTGGAAGAAGAGGAAGTCTTTGGGATCAAAGGATCACTCACATCCTTGGGTGGAGGAGGGGTAGAAGTAAGAGGTGGAGAAATTGGGGAAGTCGAAGGATGAGGAATAGGAGCAGGTGACTCGTTCTCCTTAGTCACAACCACCGGTGGAGGTATAGGAAGCTCAGGTTCCTTGGTACCTTTGCCACTGCGAGTGGTGATTGCTTTCATCTCCCCTCTTGGATTCGCAACGGTGTTACTCGGAAGAGTACCCGAAGAAGAGGGTTGATTACCGTGGAAGAAACTAGCCATCATGTTTCTTAAGTCATTCGTTTGACTATCCATAGTGTTTCTCATATCAGCTCTCAGATCGTTCCCTTGTTTCATCAGGTCTGCTTTCAAGTTGCGCACTTCTTGTTGAAGATTTTCCACGATCACATCGTTAGTCCTCATGTAGGTTTCCACTTCTTGGTGTAAAGCGGTGGGTTGGTTGGGAGGAGCATTGTATGCGGGTGGTTGATAAGCAGGTTGTTGGTAAACTTGGTTGTTTCTTTGAGGTGGATGTTGTTGTTTGTGAGGTGGTATGTATGGTCCACGAGATTGTTGTTGTTGTTGAGGAGGGCGGTTGAGGTTTTGTTGTTGGTTTGGGTTGTTAGGAGTAGAACCAAGTGGTGAGAGATAGTTGTTGGAGCGGTAGCTAAGCAAGTTGCGGTCACCTTGAGGACGAGCTTGATAAGCGGGTTGAGGATAGGTACCGTATGCTGCATTCACGTTCTCAGAAGGGTAGTTTTGGGTGGCAGTACAAGTGGTGTAAGAATGAGTACCCCCGCATATCTCACATGATTGGCTAACAACATTGACTTGAGCGTCTTTAGCGTTTCTAGCGTTAATGTTGTTGGTGTTGCTGGCAGTTTGGGTAGCAAGCGATTCAAGAAGCGCAGTGATTTTGTCAATTCGCTTGTCGATGTCACTAGTACTAGCACTAGCGACATTGGTCCGCACACTCTTGGTTTGCACACGAGATTTATTCTCAATGATATCCCAAGCAGCATTGGAAGTCTTAGCCAAAAGATTACCCCCCCGAGGCACTGTTTAGTGAATCTTGGTCATTCATGCTTAAACCATTATAAAAAGTATTAATTTGGTGCACTTTGGTAAAACCATGTTGTGGGCATTTTCTTAAAAGATCTTTGAAACGATCCCAAGATTCACTAAACGACTCATCGTACTTTTGTTCAAAATTAATGATTTCATTCCGCAAAGCGGTAGTACGAGAGGGTGGGAAAAAGTAGTTGATAAACTTGGTCTCCAAATCCGTCCACGTAAGAATACTCTATGGCGGTTCCTTAGCAAGCCAATGCCGGGCTTGTCCCTCTAAAGAAAAGGGAAAAAGTTGTAAACGGATTACCTCTTGTGGAACACCATTGAATTTGACCGTATTCGTGAGTTGTAGGAATCTCTTGATGTGGTCATGTGGATCATCAATGGTACGCCCCAAGAATGGTTGAGCAGAGACCATCTGGAGAAAGCCTTATTTGAGCTCAAAGTTGTTGGCTGCAATCGCGGGTATGACAATTGGATCATCGTTACCCTCTACATGTGCTTGCAAAAGTTCAATCATCGGGCGATTATCCGGTAGAGGCTCATTGTTGTTGTTATTATTATTGTTTTGAGGTGGGTTATTGTTGTTGTTTTGTACACCGGCCATGTCTAAGTTATCGAGAGGCTCGGGCTCTTGATAAGACGTTGATCGAGTGCGCATACACCTGCAAAAGAACTAACAAGGCAAAAACAAAGCAAAAATATTTTTGGTTTTTAAGTTTTTTAATTTTTAGGATTTTTGAAAATTTTATATATATATATTTTTTTTTAAAAAGTTTTATTAAAAAGTAACGTTCACGGGGAACGGATCCTAAAATCCAAGTTCTCACAAAAAAACTGTTGATCTTAACGAGAAGAGCCGGCAGCGGCGCCATTTGATACAAGATATTTTCATTGGGGTTCTAGATTTCTCGGTATCCTCTCGAATTGATCTCGGCTCTAAGTGGAATGATTTGTTCTTGGTTAATGAAAAGGTGTTGGTTTGTTTATCTATTTTAAACTAATGGCAAATAAGTAAGTGTCGAAGAGTAAAATTAAAACTTTAAAAGATTAAACTAAAAGACGAGCTTAAAAATAAAAGTTTGAAAACTTAAAGATTATACAAGAAAAATAAATGGACACTCAATAAAAACTAACTTTTGGAAAACTTTGTAAAAATATGAACTTAGTTGGAAAGTACTAAAAGAAAGTAAGATCGGAATATATCAAAAACAAGTCAAATCGGAATAATCTAAAATGGAGTGATCGGAATATATTCCGATCAAATGATCGGAATGTTAGAGAAAGAGTCACAATCGGAATACTCAAAACTTACCAATCGGAATATAACAAAGAGGTCCCAATCGGAATGATTGGAAATAAGCTGCAATCGGAATAAATAAACTAGGCCCAATCGGAATAACTAAATATAGTGCAAATCGGAATATCATAAAAGGAAGGCTACAATCGGAAAAACTAAACCCTTAGATCGGAATATGAGAATGCCACCAATCGGAATATTAAAACCCTTTTCCGATCACACGATCGGAATGAAGGGATGGTGCCTGGTCGGAATACAGGGTCGGAAAAGGGCTTTGCCCTTTCCGAAAACAATGCTAATCCGAAACTTATGCTAGGGTAATAAGCTATTGGAATAAGCTAAAACCCAAAACTAACTCGAATCCAATAATAAGCTGATCAAATAAGCACTAAAAACAACTTTTCTAACTTTAAATAAACAAACTTATAAATCAAATAATAAAAAGATAAACTTTTTATGAAAACATATAAAAAATAAATAAGCAAAACTAACAAATAAGCCAATAAGCACAAGGATCTCAAAGCTTATTCGTGTAGGAACTTAGGAAAACATAAAAAATTAACTTTTCAAGTACAAAATCATTGATGAACAACACGGATCACACGAGATTTGTTCCAAAATCAATCAAAATCAAAGAAAGGAAGAATGAGATTAAAGATTAAAAGATAAAAACTTGAACTTGATTAATGAAAAATAATACAAATGTTTGATCTTGAAAGAGAAAAAGATGAAATCTAGTGAGAGAAAGTTTAGAACTTTCTCTCTCTAAAACTAGAGAGAATGAAAAAAACTAAAAACTACCTAAAAAACTAAGTGTGCAAATTTGTGAAGTAAGGTCATATATATAGGCGTGTCTTGTGGTGGTGGGCTTGTGATTGGGCTTTGGTTTGGGCTTCTTTTTCTTCTTTCTTCTTTAGTCTTCACGCTTCTTTAAATAAATGTTTCCGACTTGGATTTGAGAAGTGTCGGTGAATAATTACAACTCGTCTTATAATCTTTTGTTTAATAGACTTGAGTTCTTCGACATGTATGAATCTTCCATCTTTGGCTCTATTCTTTGATAAATCTTCAAATAGGCACAATGACTTCAAATCTTTTGCATCTCTTGGACAATAGACTTCGTCTTGAGTCTTTTTCTTTGATAAAACCCGTGCAATATTCATCCGGTTGACTTTGAAAACACAATAAACACAAAAACCACGCATAATTCCAAACAAATGATATTAAATACGTGTTTTGGTCTTGTTTTAGCAAGAAATAAGTGGTAAAAGGATGGGTGTTTACACACCTATCACATGTTCTGGGTTTGATTTTTCTTTTGAGTCTCGTGGTTTTTGACTTGTTTTAACTGGTGCA